>QPKB01000005.1:50951224-51551224 GCA_003546025.1 Camphora micrantha | reverse complement strand
GACTAGATCCAAAAACCAACTTGTGGACACTTGGGAAACATCTCAGCTTGTGTCACAACTCACAAGCAGTGTGCAACACGAGCAAATTGCACAAACTTGCACATCCATCAAGTAGCCAGCAACAGACCCTTATTAGGCAACTCTGGAACACCTAATTGGACACATCTTCACACAAGCCAACTATTGCCACACTATGGCCACATTGGGCCCAATAATGAACAGTCCTGCCACTTGTTCACAACTTGTCTCATGCATTCATGCTCAATGCCCAAGCCATTACTTTGCGTGGTGTAAGCAAATGAACGTGCTTGTCAGCCCGTCAGCTCAATTGAGTCCTTACCTTGCATACTTGGCCCACTTCACGTGAACAGCGTACCCTCCCTAGTGTGCATACATGGTCTCTGGCAAGACTACCATGCCATCACTTGCTCAATCCACTTGCCCTTAATGTGTCACCCTGGCAGGGGGTCCACGAGTGCTCCTTCAAGCATTCAATGCCTGCATTGGAAACATCTAAGTAACTATTCACTGCACACCTGATCAGACCTGCCATCCTCAGGTAATGCAGCATAAGTTTCCCGCCAAGTGTCAACATCAGAATCCAAGTGATTAGAACTGTTGGAAATGGTAGATGTCTAACAATACCTCTATAGGCCACATCCCACAACCAAACATGTTCCCTACAGTACTGACTTGACTGATCAGTCTATGCAACGTGCTCCATGCATGCTAAATTCATGCCATCGCTCATGTCATGCTTCACTGAGCGATTACCTCTGCATTGTCATGCACACTGCCTTCACTAGCTGTGCCCATGCGGTGCACCACTGAAGGACATGTGCCTGCTCCGAGGCCAAGCCAGTATACTACTTGGCCAACTCTATATGCAAGTTAAACAACTATAACTGCACACAAAGTACTGCAATGTTTTGTTCATGCTTTGAGCACACCCTGTCACTGCTATCAATGCTTGGGCACACGCAACCTGCCATGGGAACACTTGCCTCCCACGAAGCTATGCTACATTCACATCCCGACCATTCCCCAAGAGCATGAGTTTGGTATAATACTTTTCATTTCCTGTTAAGTAAGAGCATCAATATTGGAAAATTTCATTGCTATCATATTGATTGCTTGATTCCTACTATTTACAAGAACAATAGAATTAGCAAGTTACTACACGTAAAAAAAATAGGATTTAGTTATGAACAATATGGGAAACGTTAGGGTCATTCTCACAATTAATCAATGTGCCAACAAGGACATATGTAAGGTTATAGGGGGCCATGCAGCAAGCCAGCCCAGTTGTGTATGCACATTGTCTCAATGCTACTCTAATTGTATGATTGCTCTTGTATCTTTAATTCCTTCCTTGACATATGGCGACCTTATAAGCAGCCAGCTGGACTTTCTGCACCAAATTGCATAGTCTGTGTGCCTACTTATTATGGCTCAGATCCGTGAATCGCGCATTTTATTATCACGTTGCAAGAATATAGGTGGTTCGAGTTCCCTTATCTCCACAATAGAGACCGTAGATTTTTCAAATGTTACCGTTGATGTTACCATTATATTCTACCTATAATTTATGATGATGCTAATGCATCTATTTTTCCTTGTTATTTTATTATTTTTTAAGCATTTATTAAAACTAAACAAAATTTTCCAATTATAAAATCCTTTCTAAGGCACAAAGGTAGCAACATTCCTGACAAAAATCTTGCCTCTAGTATCAACCCCTCTCTAAAATGTTGTGGCATTCTGAATTAAATAAAAAGCACAAGTATTTCTTTTATTGCTCACTACTATATTAGCCATGTAAGTTTGCAATTTCTTTTTTTTTTGATATTTGAAGGCTGTGATTTACAGGTTTCTGTGGAGGAGTACCCAGATGAAGCCTTCATCAATATTTCTGCCGTGAGGTGTTGGGAGATGGTGAAGGAGAGGCTGAACCAAGAAATAGTTAGACAACGTAGCTTAGGGAAACAAGGCCTGCCTCCATTGCAACCTGTAGGAAGTCTCAATGGGCTTGAATTGTTTGGGTTTCTGTCCCCAGCTATCATTCAGGTATTGACCTTCATTGAACATTAGCCACATTGATTAAGCTTTCTAAGTAGAAGAGTTTTTTCACTTGTCTATTTTTCCATTTCTAATTGACTAGCATGTTATCATCTACCACAGTATATACCATGCAATGGCCATACTGATATCAAGAGGCGAGACACAACCATACGGCCAAAGTTATGTTAGAAAATTAAGAATTAAGAAAATATATTTGAATAAGTGCATGCAACCTAGCGAATCAGCTGGGTAGCTGTGATCCCAAGTCACGGTTCTAAATAAATTTGTGATCAATAAGTGCATGCAACCTAGCGAATCAGCTTAGTTCTGATATTTGAATTGGTCCCTTTTAAATCCTCAAGTCAAATGACACATTGAATTGCAAAGATTATATCCAAGAGAAGAAAAGCTATAGAAGAACAAAAGTATTAGAAAGAGATCTAGAAGAAAGAGAGAGGGGGTACCTCTTGGAACTCAACTTCTTAACCTAACATTCTAGAGCATTGGAAATAAGGGAACTGGAGGTTAAAAAATGCTAAGCATTTTATTCTAGAAAGAGCTCTAGTCCCACTTATAGAACACCTAGTCCTAAACTTGATAACCAAACATTTTATTTCTAGAAATTAATCCTCGTCCAACTTGCAGAAAAACCAAAGATTCCTAGATGTAGTTGAACCTGCCATAGACATAGGCTTTTAATTGAGCTCTGTAATTCCAGTAATATAAAATTATAAATTTCTAAAAAAAAATAAATCAACTTGTAACTTTAAATGATAATTAGAAACTTATATTTTAACATTCTACCCTGTCAGCATTTTGGCCTGTTACCATTAAAATGAGAGTTTTGTAGCATTCTGGCATGGTCCACCTATCAGACCATTATCTTGAATGTCAAAAATCCCATTGTAGTGTTGATACTTGATAGTTTATATTAAATAGTACTCATTACAAAACCATCTAATTCTTATGTCGTCTTCCTTGAGCCATGCTAAATTTCTTTTCGATATATTTCAATACTAACTGGAGTGCGCGCCGCACAGGCTATTGAGGCTCTTGATCCCCATCATCAGTGTCTGGAGTACTGGTCTTCTAAAGAAAATCAGCGTCTGAACACGGGTACTGGAAGCGGGAGTGAAAGACCTTTCCCGCCACATGGCATTCCAGTGAAAACACATAGGGTGTTCGGCATGGATCTGACGCGAGTCATGGAGCACTAACTGGAAAGCAGCATTCAGAACTTTGCTGGATGAAATTCAGAAGAATTGTACATAAAATAAAGAGTAAATAATAAGGTTTTGAAGCCCGGCAGAGGAGCTGCTGCAGATTCTTTACATCATCACTCACAGGAGCTACTATGATTCTTTCTTTCACAGGTAACATATATTTTTTCTTTTCTTTTCTAATCTTGATTTTATCACATTCTTTCAAAGCTTCTTTTGGAACATGTGAAGAGTGCACAACATAATATTTGTTATGTGCCCACTCCATATTCATATGTAGCATTGTTTTAGATGTTGGAGGTGCAGGCATTTGCTTTTGTTGTCATTGAGAAATTGCCTGAGACTGCTACAGTTTAGTCATTATGTTATTAATCATCAAATTTTAAGTATTTGTTTTTCAATAATAGAATAACTGAACTAATCATACTAATTAAGAAAAAAAATATATTTATTTTGCTTATGTACCATGCATGTTAAACATGTGTGGCTTGGATTCTTTATATTGCAACAGTGATTGAAAAAGCTGACTTGACCCCCTCACTCAGCAAGGGTCTGGTCAAGTTGGGTTTACTCCTAAGTTTTTTTTTTTTTTGTTGGGGTGCTGACAGGGGCAGCAGAGGGGAGATTGAAGGAGGTAAAATAGGGAAGATTTGAGAGATGGGGTTTTAGACTGGGATTTGGGAGCTGGGTTTAAATTTAAAAAAAATAAAAAATAAGGGGGATGGGAGATTGATGGAGGATGATGAGGGAAACTAAATGATATTAAGAGTGGGGGTTTTAGATTGGGATTTGGGAGATTGGTTTACATGAAAAAGAAGGGGGATGGAAATATGGAAGGAGGAGGATGGAAGGAGTTGATGTGCAAAAGAGTCGACCTAGTCGATATGAACTGACTCGGTTATGACCCAGTCCAAGTTGGTTGAGCTTTAAAACTATTGACTACCAATGTGAGACCATGGTCTTGTCTGTCAGCAAATTTATCATTGTCTACAAGCTGAAGTCTACCGCAATTGATTCTTCTCATGTAAAAGCTCCTATGTTTTCTCATAAACTCAAGAAGGACTCTATGTTTTGTGTATTTACTAACACTCCCCCGGTCCAACCGTACAAAAAGTCAAAAAGTAACTAGACAGTCTGAATTTTCTTTTTTGACCTATCGATGCCTGTTTGTTTGGAAGAATTGTGAGAATTCTTGTCTGGTAGAATTCTGAGAATTCCAAATGCTCCGCCTCCTTCTGTATCTGGAATGTTGAAATCCCGAGAATTCATAAGGTTAAAAGTGTCTTTTCATGTGGTTTGGATTTTGAATTCTTACATCAAACAAGGCATTTGGACTGCCCATATGGGACAAAATGTCATATCCTGTTAGAAATTACCAACAAGCCCAATTCCTTATCAGAAAAAGCCTCTAACCAAATCGGCTTAGAAGAATTCAAATGACTTATCCCTTGGGCTAAAAAAAAAAATATCAAATGACAACTTTGCCCCTTATATTTTGAGAACCTAAAACCAAGGGCTAGGATCATCTGAATAGCTTGATTTTACATATTTTCCTAATCTGCATCAAAGCTTTTATATTTTTATCGCTATGATTCCCTTGGTCACCATCCATCTTGCTATGCCCCCACTAAAAATAAGTTGAGTTACTGGAATTTGTTTAGCTTAAGTGAAGGGTATTTATGTCATTTATTCATGAAATTAACAGAGTCTTGTTACAATTAACATTATCAGACCAGTGGCCTTTTGTAAAAATAGAAAAGACAAGGCCTTTTTTAGGTTGTCTCAAAATACGAGGAAACTTTTTGTAAAAACCTCTAAATGTTATAAGACGTTAAAAAAAAAAAAAAAAAAAAAAAAAGTATTGGAATTCATCATTGTCTATTTAAGCATTTGGTCCATAGTTTTTTATTTTTCTGAAGCATCGACTCCTTGGGAGACCCTTCTGATTCTTTGTAATAGTCAACTTTTTTTTTTTTTTTTTTTTTTTTATCATCAGAGGTTCTCAATCCTTTCGGCTGGACTAATCCATTCGGACCCAGAGGGAAGCCGGATAAATTTCCCTGTAATCCCGGTGTGGTACTGCAGTTTCGACATTCGGGTGCAATTTGTGGTACTAGGCCAACTGAGCTACCCCTTAGAGTTAAAATATGTTTGTGCTTTCTCACGAAGAAATCATGTTTGTCCTTGTTCCACTACCTCTTTTTTTTTTTTTTTCCTTCTATGAGCTGGAGAAAGAGGGTGACATTGGAGGAAGTCAACTTCTTATTAAGTTATTCTGGACAATGGTGGCCACTGCCCACCTATGTTGAATGGATGCCCTCAAACGTACTGATCCTATCATGAGTTTGGCACTTACTCCACTTTTAGGACAACCTGATCACTATCCACCATTGACTTGAATCACAACATGTACCATTAACAATTAGACTTTTAAAGCCCTAAAATCAGGGGTTATGATCTTGATCATGTTATTCTATTCACTCCATGCCTCATCCATATCAAAACGCATCATAGGATTGCGTTGTATTTTTTTTTTATTCCCTATGATTAGAATGCATCCAAGTTGCCCACAAAGGGTGGAAGAGAATAGGGAGATGGATCCTATATATCTGAGTTATAGTGGAACCTACAATGGGGCCCTTTTTATAGAAAATCCAAGCAGTTCATAATGAACGAATGCCCTTCACTTTTTATTGATGTTTTTAAATCTTATTCCAAATGGAAGTTGGCTCCACCGAAAAATTGATGACCATATGATGAATAACATGATTAATATGATCTTAGACATTATTAATCATCTTATAAACTCTTGCTGATTCATTCTTCAACCCCATTAGAACATTGGTGTTCCTAACTAGCTGACTTATTAGTATGTGCAAATTTGCAATCTATTTTGCAGATTGCACCTATCACCCCGAACATGGCCCCTAGTTTCGATGGTGGATGTCCCTTTATGACGGGCGGACCCAAGTCCAGTCACGCGGATGCAGCCGCACCCATTAAACCACAACATTTTTTAATTTATCAAATAAAAATTGTGATCCACACTTCGATTTCCGAACTCTCTCCCTATGTGTATCTCTCTCAATTGGCATTAGTTTTGAAGAAGGATTGTGAAGAAAAGTGAATGGATAAAGTAAAAGGAAAAATTAGTGAGGCCTAGTGCCCCTACAACTTGCTGCATAAGTGGACCCCTCTCTCCCACTGTGTGACTATTATTATTATTATTATTATTTTCCTTCTAGACCACTCTCCCACTTGTTGAAAAAGCCAGAACGCCCACCTAAAATCCCACATGTCTATGTCCTATGTGAGTCCACAGCCCCAAAATCAGAGAATTCTGTGGGCCCCACTGCTTGATAATCCTGATCAGATGCAGTTGAAACAAATCAAAGTCAATGTAAGCTGCAAAAGAAAAATTGAATCGAAGTTCGAAATTGAATGCAGACGATCGCCACCGTCAATCTGTGGGCATCCAATTGGAATTGAGTGGCTGAAAAGCTGGCCAACATTCCATGTCCCAAGAGGCAAGTTGATTGATTAAAAAAGAGGCAAGTTGATTGATTGATTGATGATGATAATACTACAAAACGTCAATCCCTTCATTGTCCTTTCAAACAGTTGCAAACTCACATCCACGTCCAGGAAAAAGGACCCCACCATTGGGCAACCCAATAAGCATTAAGCACTTTGACTTCATCAATCCTGAAACTCCACAGGTGGCCCACCTATTAAGAATTTGAGCCGCTTAAAATAAAATCCCTTTCAAAGGATAGGGTGGCCCAAAATTATACCCAGAAGGAGTTTATCTCATTATAGGATTAGTCACTTGATTGTAAAGGTAATTAACATAATTTTAAAGTCATTAATCACTTTTTATTTATTTATTATGTGATCAATCTTATTGGGATACCAACTCTTATTTGGAGAAAATTTGAAGATACACTATATATTGGGATGGCGTTTATTTTGAATGGATTAGGTTTTCACGAAAGGACCGGTCCCAATTTTGACACCCATCCGACCTTTATTGCCTCTTAGGTTAAGTACGAAATGATTAGATTGGATTGATACTGGGGCCATCCCTAATCAGCTCATGCATCCATGTGGCCCACAAAGGAGGGGCCCATTTTTTTAGTCCAACCCAACTAGTTCCCACTGAAAAAGGTTTGGTAGGAAGCCGCGTATGAAATCTGACCGCATTATATATCTCTAGTCTGAACGCAATACGAAGTCTGACCGCATTATATATCTCTAGTCTGAACGCCATCTCTCTCTCTCATTTGCTTCAATCATGCATCCACTTTCCTTCAGATAAGTTCTAAACACAAGTTGCATAGATGGGTGTGATGTTTGGATTCAGGTACAGCTAAGAGCATATTATAACTTTCAAATGGCAACATGTGAACCCTTTTGTTTTTCTCTTTCTCATGGGGGTTTTTACAATTTAATCTCTCGGTTTGGTAACTTTACTGATATAATCAAGTCAAGTAAAATTGATTTTGAAGAAAGAATAAAATATAAGTGGGTTATGATGGTATTTTATTTTTAGTAGTTTGTTATGGTATCTTTTTGACTTTTTGTATGGAAAAGTAGGGGGTTTTTTTTTTTTTTTTGGTATTTTAGTGGATAAAAGTAGTTGTTTTTTGACTTTTTGTATGGAAAAGATGGATGGATTTTTTAATAAAGTGCATTTGATGTGATATATTGTCTAGAAAATAGAGGCTTTACTTGACTTTGATTGTATTAGTGAAGTACCAAATGGGCCCTTAAAGTCGGGTTCCACGAAATAATGACAAAAGGCCCCAAAATGACTGTAGAGTTATTTAACTTTGGTCAAAAGTTATTTTCGACAATCTCGACCAAAGCTCATGATATTGGGGATATTGTTCCAAATTTCTTTTTTTTTTTTTTGAAAGTAGAGTTGGGTTCATCTATTATTGAACTAGAGTTTTCTTAGCTTAAACACTTCATTAGTCATGACTTGAAGCACTTAGATTAGTATAATCCACCTCAAAGTCTCATTATGGATATTTTATGGGGAAGTAGAGATTTTAGCTTAGAGAAGTCTTTCTCAAGTCAAAACTACTAAACTGATATTGTACAAAGGTGATTTTATTGAGTACCTTTTTGGATTCTCAAACGTAAAATACAAGCTTATAAACACACAAGTATTATATTGGGTGTTGGGGTTGATTGGGTGAATTTAATTACCAAGGCGGCAAGGCCTAAAAGCATGCAAGACAACAATCCATAGAAAAGTACAAAGTGGCAGTAGGCTCCCTTTGGATTCATTCATCTCTTTGACTGAAAATGGATTCATATCTTCAAAAAGTGGATTCTTTACACCAACAGACTCATCTCAACTTGGAAGTCTCATCTACAAAATAGTGGAAAAAAAAAAAAAAAAAAAAAGAAGAATCCATTGTATTATTATTATTATCATTTGCCTATAAAGCAATGAAACCATTGTACCTAGGATGCAAAGTACAGAGAGAGCAATACTAGTCATTGGAATTTGGATCTCTGCTTCTTCTATTCTATAATCATTCGAAGTTTGACGTTGGATGGTTTTGATTGCTAATGCTGAATGGTTCACTGCATCTGTGAAGATCTATAAAGCTTCTTCTGAATCAGCAACTCAGATATATATAGTCTGATTTAAAAGAAGAAATGGCGGCTGGCCGGGAAGTTATTATGCTGCTAGCAATCCTGTTATGTTATGTTGTAGCTACTGTTCTATCAGTGGAACTGAGCTCCAAAGTTGAAATTGAGGCCCTGAAGGCCTTCAAGAGCTCTGTAACCGCTGACCCATTTGGAGCACTAATAGATTGGACAGAAGCAAATCATCATTGTAACTGGACAGGCATTGCCTGTGATCCGTTGAGCAATGCTGTTATTTCAATTACTCTGTTCGAAAAGCAGTTCCAAGGCGAGATCTCCCCGTTTATCGGAAACCTTTCAAGATTACAGATTCTTGATTTATCTTCAAATTCATTCATGGGTCACATTCCAAGTCAGCTGGGGCTTTGCTTGGAGCTCCAAGCGTTGGGATTCTCTGGCAATTCTTTGTCAGGTGAGATCCCAGCTGAATTTGGAAACCTGAAAAGTCTTCAGATTTTGGATCTTAGCAATAACTTCTTGAATGGAATCATCCCAGAGAGCATCTGCAACTGCACGGCTTTGACAGCAGCAAGCTTCAGTACAAACAACTTAACGGGAACTATACCCTCAGACATCGGTAAGTTGCTCAATCTTCAAGTGTTTATAGCTTTCACAAATGAATTGGTAGGTTCAATACCCAAATCCATAGGAAGGCTGAGAGCTTTGAAGACATTAGATCTCAGTCAAAATCAGATGTCTGGATCAATACCCTCTGAGATTGGTAACCTGACAAATTTAGAGACCCTCCAGTTGTTTAAAAATCTATTTGTTGGGCACATTCCACCAGAAATAGGCCGCTGTAGGAACCTCACACTAGTCGGTCTTTATAACAATGAATTAACTGGCAGCATTCCATCCCAGCTAGGTGAATTGGTGAACTTAGAAGTTCTGCTATTATACAATAACATGCTATCTTCATCGATTCCTGCTTCACTATCACAGTGCAAACTATTATCCCGTTTGGGTCTATCAGGGAATGAGCTAACTGGGGCGATTCCATTTGAACTAGGGTCATTGCAATCCTTACGTGCACTGACCCTTCAGTCAAATAATCTTACTGGAGGAATACCTTCATCATTGATGAACTTGACAAATCTGTTATATTTGGGTCTGAGTCTCAATTCATTGACTGGTCGAATTCCTACAAGCCTAGGATCACTTTATAAGATGCAGATTCTGATTATGCATAACAACAGAATAGAGGGTCCCATTCCTTCAAGCATCACCAACTGCTCGCATCTTCAAAATGTATCCATTGCATACAATCAGCTTACAGGGCGGATTCCGAAGGGTTTGGGAACATTGAAGAATCTGACATTCTTCTCAGTAGGGAACAATCTATTGTCTGGTGAAATCCCAGATGAGATTTTCAATTGCAGTCAGCTTCTTACATTGAACTTGGCAAGAAACAACTTCAGTGGATTGTTGAAACCAGCTGTTGGAAAACTCATCAATCTGCTGACTTTGCAAATGCATGTGAATTCTCTAGAGGGGACAATTCCACAGGAGATCGGCAATCTAAGCAGGCTGATATCTTTGGAACTAGGTGGGAATATATTTTCAGGTCAGATTCCGTCTGCACTGTCGAAGCTGTCGAGTCTTCAAGGTCTTTCCCTGGCTGTCAATGCTCTCCAAGGCATGATTCCTGATGAAATTTTCGAACTGAAGCAGCTGACAGAGCTTCAGCTTCGGCAAAACAAACTCATAGGTCCAATTCCTGTTGACATTTCGAAGCTAAGAATGCTTTCATACTTGGACCTCAGTGGGAACATGCTTAATGGATCCATTCCAAGAAGCATGGCCAATCTCAAGGGCCTCACAACCATTGATCTCTCTCACAATCATCTCACAGGATCTATCCCAGGATCCGTGTTGGCAAGCATGAGAAGCATGCAAATTTATCTCAACCTATCAAACAATCTCTTAGTGGGTGAAATTCCAGATGAGATTGGAGGATTGGAAATGGTTCAGGCCATTGATATCTCAAACAATAATCTATCTGGAAGCATTCCTTTGGCAATCAAAGGCTGCAGGAATTTGAATATGCTTGATCTGTCTGGAAATGAGCTTGTGGGTCAGATTCCCTCCATTTTCCCTGAAATTGACTTGCTAACAAGCTTGAATCTTTCTCGCAACAAGTTAAGTGGGGAACTTCCTGAAAGAATCTCAGAGCTGAAATATTTACACACCATTGATCTTTCACAGAATGAACTGGAAGGTGGGATTCCTGAGAGCTACATGAACAGTACAAGTCTCAAACATCTCAACCTTTCATTCAATCGGCTTAAAGGTGCAGTCCCCGATGGGGGTGTGTTCCGCAATCTGGGCCTTTCTAGTTTGGAAGGAAATCCTTCTCTTTGTGGAACAAAATTTCTTCCTGCCTGCAGCAATCAGAGCAGCAAAACTAAATCACATCGCCTTGGGAAAAAGGCAGTCATAATTCTCATTGCATTATCATCACTACTGGTGGTCTGCACAACTCTAGTCGCTAAAATGTACTTCAGAAAGCCAAAAACAGAAGTTCAGAGTGTTGTGAAATATCCAGTAGTGCCAACACTGAGGAGATTTAGCCGAGAAGAATTGGAGATTGCTACTGATTTTTTCAATGAAGGTAATGTGGTTGGCCATAGTAGTTTGAGCACTGTGTATAAAGGAAGACTAGAAGATGGGCAGGTTGTTGCTGTGAAAACACTGAATTTGTTGCATTTTTCTTCCGCATCTGATAAATGCTTTGATACCGAATTGAAGACATTAAGCCAACTGAAGCACAAGAACCTGGTTAAGATGGTGGGCTATGCTTGGGAAAGTGGGAAGTTCAAAGCTCTGGTTTTGGAGTTTATGGAGAATGGGAACTTGGAACGTGTCATACATGATGCTGGAGTGGATCGATCAAGGTGGGTTTTCTCTGAGCGATTGAAGGCATTTATCTCTGTTGCAAACGGGATGGTTTACTTGCATCATGGTTATAGTTTTCCCACCACGCATTGTGATTTGAAACCTTCCAACATTCTGTTGGACCAAGATTGGGAAGCTCATGTTAGTGATTTTGGGACTGCTCGAATTTTGGGCGTTCAGGATGGCAGCAACATCTCCTCATCTTCAGCATTTCAAGGCACCATTGGCTACTTAGCACCAGGTAATTCTTCCTACTCCCTTTTTTTGCATACCTATGTTTGTATTTGGTTACAAGGACATGTTTCTCTGATTAAAGTCATTGCAGCATTATCACTCTCAATAGTATAATTGGTCTTGCTTGTGCTAAAGCCAACTTTTAAATCTTTTGGCATGATGATGGGTTAGGGAGCATGGAGCTAGAACAATAATTGGACAAAATTGGTGCAGCCATTGTTTGTGAAGGCTGTTGTTCTGTTTACATTTGCATCAATGACCTGTTTTCTCATTCTTGAATTTGTTGGTATCTTTTAGAGTTCGCATACATGAGCCGCGTGACAACAAAGGCAGATGTTTTCAGCTTTGGCATAATCATGATGGAGTTCCTGACAAAGAGAAGGCCAACAGGGACCATAGAAGAGAATGGTGTCCCCATCACTCTGCAAAAATTTGTTGAGAACGCGCTCAATAATGGGACCGATGCTGTTCTTCATGTAGTAGACCAAGATCTAATCCCAAATGAGCCAATTCAATCCGATGTAGAGAAGCTGGTCTTCTGCCTGGAGTTGGCCTTGTCATGCACTCGAGAAACACCCGATGATCGACCAGACATTAATGACGTGCTATCTTCCCTACTGAAGATTGGTGATGAAAAGCTGAAATTGTTACCTCATAGAGAAGATGATATTGACATTACAGTCTGAAATTCACATCCTTTGTGAATTGTGTTTTGATTGCATTTTGTTCAACGCACCCTTCAGTTGTAAAAATAAGCTTGTTCTAGAGGTGGAAGTAGAATCTCTATTTTGGGTGTTGAATTTTGAAACTTGTTAGAATCTCTATTTTGGGTCTTGAATTTTGAAACTTGTTAGATTGCCTTTTCCCATGTTAAGCTTTTAAGATATCTATTGAAAATTGGAATGGACTTGCTAAAGGCACCAATGGAGTCACAAATGAATATACATTCAGATTAAGAGAATCCAGTGAGATGCGGCTTTAATGCCGACTTCTTTTCAAATAAACTAAAGATCCCACCTTGGATTACTATGTGTAGGTTTGCAACATGGATCGTATAAGGTCTCTGATATCAGCTCAAATCTTATAATCATTCTCATCAATCAAGAACCTGCTAGACAGAAGGCTCACTGCCGCCCTTGATCGAATTGTGGATCAGTCCTGGGGCCTAGAGCTCAATGCAAAGGACTTGCTCCATATCTTTCTACAATTTGTCTCATGATCTCCTACAGGCTACAGAATTCGAATCTTTAATTGTGGGCTCAATTATAGATGGGAGATGTCAGAAAATGGAGTTTTGCTAGAATGGCAACCACTTGTGGTGGTCATTTGGCAATTATTAAAAGTGGAATATGTCTTGATTAGGCATCATCTGTGAACATCAGCTCAGTTTGTCATTGTGAACCGTTTATTCTAAGACAATGAAATAGATTGATGAAGAAAAATCAGTTGATGGCTCATGAACATCACCTTATATTGGATGGCTTGCAACATGTAACTTGTTTGTGTTTTTTTTTTTTCCTTCAAATCAAAGATAATGATTGTGAGTCAGATCACTGGTTAATGTAAAAATAGAATTCTTATAGCCGACCGCAACATAGGCAGGACAAGGCTCTGATAATGATCACTAGTGTCTATATTAACCATCTATTTTAGCCATAAAGTAGAACAATTTGAAAAGATAAAATATGAGCCAGGTTTAGGGGGTTGTTTGAAAATCAAATTCATATTTAGATATAAACTTGGGGACCTGGAGTTTGTATGTAAACGGGTTGGGTTCGAGTTTATGCAGGTCAGGCATCCAGTTACCAGAATGCCAAATGGGTGTATTATGTATAAACAGGTTTATGAACAAAAGATGGCAATGGTCCCCCATTTACACCACTAACTTCCAAAACACAGCAAGAAGAGAGAGCTCTATTTAGCATGATAGTCATGAATCAGTTATTTGGTCATTGGAATCTTGGATCCCAATTTGAGTTCACAGTTACTGACCCATGGTCCATTAAGGCTGGGCATGTCACTACTGCAAGTATTGCTAGTATATTGTAAAAACCATGTTATTGGTTGCATTTTCTTTATTAAAAAAGAAAGAAAGAAAGAAAAAATGCTCAGTAAGGTTGGTATTATATTTATATTATTTCAATCAAAATATCATGTAGCTTTGCATTGTTTACCTAAAATCCTCATATACAGGAAGAGTTGTTCTAGGGCAAAGAGATCTGTGTGTATAGGGTTGGGGGAATAGAAATTGAGACCATCTGATCATTTTAACCCTACTTTTAACTCTTAAATTGCAATCTTTGCATGATCAACAAATTTGCACTCTCAAGTTGCTAACCAATACACCCAAAACCCCGCTGTTCGGAGAAAGACTTTACATGAATCCTTTTTGCCTTGTGCACACGTGCCTGCACATAAAGTACAACATGGGGCCTTTTTTGCCTTGTGCGGAACTTGAGACATGTTGGCTTTGATACCATCTCAAGTTGCTAACCAATGCGCCTAAAATACTTAAGTGTTAAAGACACAGAAAATTAACTACTTAACATGCACAAGTACAAATGAGATCGAATTGGGTAAGGTGTAGGAGTGATCATACACTCAAGTAAGCACCCTAAAAAGTCAATCGTTTATTTATTATCATATCTATTACTTTATTTTATTTCAACTTCTAAATACCATAGAAACGATGCAAAAAAAAAATTATATATATATATATATATATACAAGATTTATCATACAATGACTAAATCTCATAAAACATAATAAATACTTAAGGTTTGATTTGATAGGAATAAATACTTAAGGTTTGATTTGATAGGGGCCCTTGCAGCAGTGCTAGGCATGGGTTACGCCTGAAAGCATAGATTTATGAGTTTAGTTCCTAGGTGTGTTGTTTGTATGCTAGCTAGCTCAAGATTGATCTTGGAAATCACCCAAGTCATAATAGAAGATGAAAAATAATTCAATCCAAACCCAACATAGTTGGATGAAAAATAATTCAATCCAAACCCAACATAGTTGGAACAACGCGTTCATCATAGGTCTGCCTGTACCACAAACAAATACTGGTCCAAAAATCGAACCAATAACCTATCATTCAGGTCAGGTCCTTTCCATATAACAGGTGCTGTATATATAAGAGAGATCTTCAGGACTGGGTCCCCTAACCTGGTCCAACCCTTTCCATATAACAGATGCTGTATATATAAGAGAGATCTTCAGGACTGGGTCCCCTAACCTGGTCCAACCCAGACCATAAACACCCCTAGCAACTTTGGTTCAGTGGTTAGGATCAATTCTTCAATATTACACTGAGCCCTGATGAGATCTAGACGGTCCTTAATGATGGGTCATTAACAGCGCCTAAAAGTGAGCCGAATACTAACTGGACCTCCAACATTTTTTAAAACTGATTTGGAGGGGTGCGCCAGGCCCATGCAATAGTGCAACACATAGGCGACGCATGAGGACCCCAGTAGCAAGCTACTGTGGTGGGCCCTCCCCCAAGAAAAATTAATTTAATATCATGTGACCCAATGGGCCACGTATCAGATATTAAACTGATAAGAACAGATACTACACTTGATCTTAGCCAAAAGGCCGAGAAAGGTATGAGTCTTCTTTCTAAACCAAACACTGCTTTATTGCTAGCCTCCTCTCACCCTGTTGTGTCTTCTTCCGATGTGGGATACAAACATTGCAGGATTCATTTGAAACACCGAGTGAAGTAACTTCTAAGCCCTACTGTGTGCAGAGCCTTTGTGCTTACTATAGTTAAAGAAGTATGAGAATTGAGATCTAACAACTATATATGGATCTAATCAGATGGTTAAGATTGTGATATTAGATTGGATCTTAGGTCATGGTCCATTTAATGTAGGGAAACTCAATGTGATAGCTGTTCTGATAGTTGTTACAGGGTGGTCCATGGATAAAGAATTCAGATCAAGAAAATGGTGGATGGCAACAGGTGGAGTCTAGGTCTGGTGGTTGATATGGAGGGTTCCTTTGTTAGGCCCTGGGCCCATATTTGACCTCTTTATTAGATGGGTCAGATATTAACCCGACCCACCTTTAAAAATTAATTATTGATTGCTTGTGCAAGAACAATATCCATAGATTCTTTTAGTATTTCGGTGAAAAAAGAGGGCATGAAAAAAAAATCACTTGGTTGTAAATGTAGGGTTCCACTTTAATTGGGTTCATACAAAAGAAGGCAACTGGGCTAGTTAGATGGGTCATGGGCAGTGGCAGAACCATGAAATGTGCCTTGTGCCATGGCACTAGCCACTATGTTAAAAAATAAAATAAAAATAAAAATCTTTGAGGGTCCAATAAAAAAGAAGAATAAAATTTTCATAACATTTAAAGGTTATTTGCATGGAATTGGAATACATACGAAGTTTTTGTCAAATGGGACTATTTAGTTGCATGGTTTTTTTTTTTAGTAGAAATTTACATGGAATTAGAATACATACGAAGTAACTAATTCAAATAGGCTTGTTTATTTGATTAATGGATTTGTTAATACATAAGATTTTATTGTCAAATGAGCCTATTCATTTGCAAGGAACCGGAATAAATAAGAAGTCATTGTCAAATTGGCTTATTGTTCAAATGGAGCTGGAATAGATAAAGGAAGCAATTGATTTAGATGTGGAAGTTGTTTGCATGGAATTGGTGTAGATAAGAATTTATTATCAAATGGGCATATTTGATTGCATGAAGCTAGAATACATAGGAACTACTTGTCAAATAGGCTTGTTTGGTTACAAGGGATTGGAATTCATATGAATCATTTAATAAACAGACTTTGAATACATAGGAAGTAATTGATTCAAGTGGGCTTACTTATTTGTAAGGAATTGGAAAACACAAGGTTTCATTGTCAGAGGGGTGTATGTTTGTTTGAATGGAATTAAATACATGTATAGATACACAATTAAGTGCTATTTGGCAAGTCTATTTTTTGTCTCTTTGACTTAAAACTAATTGAAGTAGATGTTTAGATTGTTTGAAAAAACTGTTTGCAAATGTCCAATTCATTCACTTTTAGGACCATTTGCCTCTTTTCTATGAACATAATTTTAGGACCATTTGCCTCTTTTCTATGAACATGATAAATTTTCTTGTACTAGTTATGCAATAAATTGTCTCCTATGAGAGGGTTGCACATGCAGTCTAACTCTATGGGGCCCACCTATGATCAATGCAACCCATTTATACTCCTGTTAGCTCATGATCTAGCATCAAGCCCACTTTTACACTAATAATATCTTGACACACAGTTGTATTGAATCTCAAAAAAATTTAAAATTAAGACACCTTTTTAGACTTGAAGGTTGTTAAATTGAGGGCTTGGATATCTGGCAAGGCATGTTTTTTGGGTCCCCCTTGTCCATAAGAAGTTATTCTGCTCTCCGCCTATTGATAGATATGCATCTAAGTGGATCCCATGTGTTGAACTGCATTTGAGCTATATGCAGTGTTCTCGTGGGCCTACTTATATAATCTATCAACTTCGGACATATAACTTTTATGATGTGATAAGTTTTTTTTTTTTTTTTTTTCTAATTCAATCAGACATATAACTTTTATGATGTGATAAGTTTTTTTTTTTTTTTCTTTTTCTAATTCAATCAGACGTGTCAACAATCAGGCTGTCAATTGTGTTGTGTTAACGAATTCGGGTTACGGGTTAATGAATTTGGGTTAAAATCACCTCAACTCATACCCGGCCTGTTAACTTAACGGGTCAAAAAATCTAACCCGAACACAACCCGTTAATTTAACAAGTTACCCAACCCAATCTGTTAACCCGTTAAGTAATTAAGTCATTTCGAAATTTAAAAAAAAAATTATACAAAAATAGAAGAAGAAAAATATATAAGCCACATGAAACTATAAGTGAGGATCTCAAGTGGATCCCACCTAAAAACCCACTATAAAACAATAAATTTTAATTTCTTTTTTTATGAATATAAATTAATTTATTTATATTTAGAGAGTAAAAAAAAATTAACGGGTCAAGCGGGTTATTAACGAGTTACTTGTTTAATTCATACCCGGCCCGTTAACTTAATGTGTTAACGGGTTTGACCCATTAACGACCCGAACCCATTAAGAGTCAACTCAAACCTGTTAATATCGTGTGGGTTCGTGTCGTGTTAACGGGTCGTGTGACATTTTGACAGCCCTAGTCAACAAGGCCCTCGCTTAGAACAAACATGGTAAAATGAATCATATATCCATAAGGTATGAAAACTGATATTTTAATAATAATATATAAATTATTTATTTATATAAATATATTATAATAATAAATATGATAGAGTAGGCCAGGTATCCCCCTAGGCCTAACCCAAACAAAAAAGGCCCCTCATTTTGTGGGCCAGACCGGGCTGGGTACCCTCCGGCAAGGGCTAGACACATCTCCATCCAACATAATTCCGGTCCCTCCCTCTCTCTCTCTGCAAATTTTACTTTTTTACTTCACCCTCTCATTACTCTACCAATTCCCATCATTGTTGCATCATTGGAGAAAATGTCAGATAAAGTGAGACCACCAACGGCACAGGAACAGGAGAAAGCAACACCAAATCTCCAACAAGATCCAACAAGGGTCTTTTGAAAACATATGTAAATCAATTTCTTCATGACCCCCTTTCTAATCTTTCCATTTTCTAATGTCTGGAGCTTTGAATCATTGGTCTTTCTTATTTAATGCTTTATTTCCTTAGTTTCAGCATTTGGGGTCTCTTGATTACTGGTGCTCTAGTGAGTTTCAGGATCTTGTTTTATGCTTTTTTAAGTCCATTATGGCATCTTCCAAGATCCGTTCTTTTTTTTTTTTTGCAATGGCGGAGGCATTCTTGAGATCTTTGACTCAACAGGACTAGTCCGTCGGGTGGCGCCCTCTATGTACACAGGATAAATGTGGGGAAATGCTGCATAACTTATTTCAATGTTCAACTTTTGTTTTGTTTTTGCTACTCATCAATAGAGGGCTGGGACCCCACACTTGGGTGCGGGTAGTAGACCTCGGGTGAGGTGAGGTGATGGAGCCCATGGATGGGGAAAGTCAAGTAGAGCTTGGGTGAGAGGCCATTCTCAATGTTCAACTTAAAAGTTGCCCTTTATTAATGAATAAAGGGACCTCATCACAAGGTATAGTTTGAATTCAGGTGGAAATTAGGAAGGTCATCTCACCAATCAGAAAGACACATTCGATTTCCACAACCAAAGTTAATATAATAAATTAGCAAATTCTCTGACCCATTGAGCTTGTCTAGAAATTTGACGATCCACTGATATAGAAACCAGAAGCAATGAGATTGAAGCTAATTAACAAGCTTCTCCCAGTTAACTAAATCTACAGCTCTTGCAAAGTTGAATGCAATAAACATAAACTCAAAGTTGACAGTATCCCCATGACTAAATTATAGTATCTCCAAACTATTTGCCTAATGATTAAGAACTGATCAAACTAATGTAGAACTTCAGATGCTGCAGGTTTCATAGAACCATTTATATCTTAGGATTTGAGTATGCATAAAATAAGCGCAAAACATATGATTTGCAGTGAACAAAAGAAGATTAGGCACAGGATATTTGGGAAGAATCTAGATTCTAGACCAATAATTTGATGGGCTAGCTCCAAAGTAGATTGGGGATGCTCCATAAGTTTCCTGGATTGTGAGATCCTAACCCTCCTATCCTTCACATAGTTTTCATTACTTGTGGGACATTATTGGTTAGCCATTTATTTGCAGTCCACTGACCTGTCTTAAAATCTTCCAATCTGGAGCTTTTCAGCCAAACAAAGGTGCGCCATTAGATCATTGGTTTGGCAAGCTCAAGAGTGAAGAGTGGACCACACATCATGCATCAAATCCTAAGTCTCAGCAAACTATATAATTACGTAGGCAAAGGACCCTGTAATTCCTAGTGTAGCTGGCTCTTGTTTTTTTTCCACCCGGGCAATATAGAATCAAATATAGAAAATCTGATCATGATCAAGAGTATTGGATTCATCTGTGGATGGACAAGGGAATAAGAATAGGGAAAATCTGACCATGATCTTGTCAATATCAAATTCTTTGCCCTGTGGATAAAAAGAAGCTTAGAAAGACCTGGTCCATGAGCAGCAACCATGTTGAGTTGGCCCCAGCCCCGACATCATTCTATTCTAACTTCCAGCATCAAGGAAAGAAGGAAAAAGAAGAAGAGAAAGCTGTCTCCAACAGAACAAATGATGCATGCTACTTGCTATTAAGAATATTATCAGTTCCTGTGGTAATTTTTTAAGTTGGACCCATGAATATTCACAAACAATCTCTCTCCTGCCCAGAAAACCAACCCTTGGTTCTCCATCACCTGCACTTGCCCATTGATAAGCTGCCCAGACCCAGACAAGGAAAAGGAATCATAATCAAACAAGTTCCATCCAAGAAATGATCACTACAGCATCTTTGAAAAATAAAAGAAGAGGTTTTGACATTTAATCCTCCCTAAACTTAATTCGCCAATTTTATGACCGAAATTCAAATAATGTCATAAAAGTCAAGCGACTCTGAATATCTGCACTGTCCTTGAGATGAAGGACCTTGTGGCTCAAGAATCTTTTTACATAGCACCCGCTTATAAAGAAATAGCACTTTAGCTTGTTGACGGTTCAAAGATATATTTGGAATCACCCATGAAAAGATTCTCAGACTAATATGTTAAAACCCCAATGTAAAATAATAGGACAAAATGGAGATAATCAGAGGTCATTTTCTTGCCATCTAAGGAAGTTGGGGCTGAGAATCTTTACATGGGTGATGCCAAATATATTTTTGTACGGTCAATATGCTAAAATGATATTTCTCTATAAGGAGATGCTCTTGTGACAGTTACTCTCACGATACTATAAGAGAAATGGGTGGACCCTCACATTTAAGCTGTTGATGGCATTGGATATGGATATAAGGGCCCCCACGCTTATTCTCATAGGGGCCCTTACTCTCATAGTACTATGAGAGTTACTCTTACAGAAGCATCTACCTTCTTTATAAGCTGGTGGTGTGTAAAAAGATTTTTGAGCCACAAGCTCCTTTATCTCAAGGAATGATCACTGTGCCTACAATGTCAAAGCCCCTGGTTGGGTGATCCAAACTGTCGCTTTGTTGGGCCCCACTATGGATGGGGCATGTTCCAAAATATCAGTAAGGGGAATATACAAATATTCAGTTCAGGACACACAAATAGACAGATAAGAAGCAGGTAAGGAAGCAGTAAGAGAGAAAAAAAAACACAGAATGGACACCAAATTTCCAAACTGGGAGATTTCTGAAACTGTCCTCTAATTATTGTAGGGCCCCCAAAGCAGCATTTTGTACCACTGAACCATGAGGCCCAGTTATACAGAATTGGCAACTGAGAGAGAACTAACTTTTATGTGCTGCTTCATGCAGTAATTCCTCTGAAAAGAAAGGTGTCTTCTTTTGTTCCCTGATGCTCGGACAAGTAACGTTATTGAACACCCCAACCTCATCAAGACCTTAAAATATTAGGCAGCAAGGCTGCAAAAATCATGTGTACATTTAAGGCATTCTAATAATGAGGACACATGAAACGACTGTAATGAGGTGGATCTATTTTTTTTGTCCATTAATGATCACACACGAGTGGGTATGGACAAAATCCAAGAGAACCATCAAAATGGGCTATAGAAGGAGGACAAGAAAGAATGACTTTTAGTAAAAGCTAATAATGAACAATATTATTTTACAAACTACCACAGTAACATGCTAATCATAATAGAATTATCATGATCATTTTTTTTTTCTTTCGCTGATGATTGCATCAGACCAGTGAATATGGAAAAATCAAATCAATTATCCAGTCTCTTTATCTTTTTATCAAGAAATTGTCCATTTATGACCCCCACTCATGGGCAATAAAGGTGAGTTCCTCTTCGAAAATATAAGATTAATGAATCCCATGAGCCATGTCGGTCCTGTGGTTCCATGAATGAACAAGGCATTTAAAACTCAATGGGTCTGGCCTTTTATTTGAATATATGAGGGACCAATGCCTACTTGTCAAAAAGATTACAGGGGTGGACAAGAAATAAGGTAATAGAAAATAACACAGTAAAACAAGATGTCAGATGGAAAGAATGGATGCACCTAAAATGGAGAAGTATCTTGGATGATATGATATGAGAAAAGCAATGTCTTAGAAATGATCTTGGGGGTGGTGTTGGCTATGTTATCTAAGAATATATGGATCAAGGAGTCTAATGAGGCGGAGGTGGTGGCCTTTTTAGAAACCTTTCGGATTTTCGCTTTGAAAATTTTTCGAGTTCCTGTGATTGTGGAAAGCAACTCTCTTAATGCCATTACATGGGCGTCCTATTTTAACTAAGTGCTGTAGAGGTTTCAATTTTGTTTCAGCAAAATCAACTTTATCATGACTTCCATCCAAGTTGAGTTTCAGCATGTAGGGTGGTCTACTAATAGTTTTGCGGATTCCCTGGCAAAACAAGAGGTGGATAGGTCTTCTGTTTTCCTAGCTTTCACATTCTAATTTCTGACTTCTGTGGTTCTTTGGTGCATTCCTTTTGTACCATTTTTTGTTCCCCTATCTTTGAAATGAGGTGTTCTGTGGCTAGCTGTAATCTTTCTACTTTTTCAATATAATTTATCGTTACCAATTGAAAAAAAAGTATATAACAAATTTATAAATAATGTGAAGTCTATCATATATAAAATAAAAAATAAATTATGCATACGAAACTGTTTCCATGTGTTTTTCTGTTGTCTTTTAAAGAGATTAAGATCTTAACGTGTCTTCAATAACCCACAAGTCTTTTGTCAGTACATTTAAGTTCTTTATGTCCCTCTCTTTTCCTAGTTCCTTGAACATGTAACCCCTGAATACATTTGCAAGGGGTTGCTTCTCGTCTAGTGTGTCCATGTTGACATTTGATTATTTTCTCCCTTTTTTTTTTTTTTTTTTTTTTTTTTTGATTGGTTACAAAAGTGATATATTAAAGAAGGAGGAGCATACAACTCAAGCCAATCTAAACAGATGGTGAAGATGACAACTTCTTAATTTCATTAAGAAAGAAATGGAGCTTCCATGGGGGTCATGAGCCAAGCAGCTTAAATTCCTTGATCTCTCCTTTATTGGGGCTACACATAATTTCCCTTTTATGTGCTCGTTCCTAATTCTATCCTTTCTTACAATTCCACACATCCCTTTTAGCATGCGCATCTCCACACCATGCACTTACCACTTCTTAGGTACTTAAATTTATCACTATGTGGCACTAAATTATTTTCAGTTTACTGCATAAGTTTCTTTAATTAATCAATGATATGGCACAAAAGTCTATGATGTGGCCATAGATCTGGATGCAAAACTTGAACTCAAAGTCTCAATTGGTATGGATCATCAAATAGTGTAGTTGAAAAGTAAGCACAGACAAAACTGCACTGCCCTCATGTCAAAGTCTCATTCAAACCAAATCTGCAATATGATTCTTCCCACAACGGCAAATGAACAGGGAGTTTTAGAACATTGAGTTGGTGAAAGAAGGCAACACATTATTGGGTTGGGGAAGAATTTAACCCATGACCATTAAGAAAAGCACGCTCAACTAAAATAACAGTAAATTATAAGATAAAGCATTGATGTAACAAGCTAAACAGGAATTTAGACAAAAAGAAAAAGGCAAAGGAAAAAAAATACAGTGGTCATATATGAAACAGTTGCAATATTTTTACAGTTGCTGCATTCAGCTATAACCCCCCAAATAAAGAATCATGGAGAAAGGTCATTTCCATTATTAGAACAGCCACAAGAAAATCATGGTTACATCACAAATTCCAAACCCAGCAATAAAATTAAAACAAGAGGCCGTTTCATCGATATGTACGTGAAAGCTTGTCGCAGGCCAGTTGAGTTGGAGATGGCTCCAGCCATGCCAATGAATTGTTCACAAGAACTGTAGGATCCTGATCCATCAGTGCATGAATAGTGTCTAATGTGCCCACTTGATAGAAGTGAGGACTGTACTCTAGTGATTCAAATCATTGATCTTGAAGGTCCAACTGTGTGGGAAAATAAAAAATCTTCCAGATTGGAAGAAACTAGCCTGTAGCCACTCGATATATAGACTATCCGTTGCTGTATTGTTTCACAATGTTTATTTGAAGGGCAAAGATTTGATAAATATGATCGTCCAATCTGAAAGCTTTTGTGGGAAACAATAATTCCCAACCACCCCCACCCCCACCCCACCCCCCACAAAACCATCTTGGGAACCATTAAGTCAGCACTTGTCAAACCATTGGTCCCACTCATACAGAATGGGCGAATGTAGCAGTTACCCATGTCCTGATGCAACAGAACTCTATTTCTCCATTTGTCAACATTATAATTGGAACAACAGCTACACCAACCATGGCAGATTGATGATCAACCGGATTTGCACAGGCTCAGTTAGTTGCCCAAAGGAGGCATATATAGAGCATGCCATGAGATATCATGTTAACCTGTTGACATCAGAAGAGACAACTGTCAAGGCAAGTTCAGGAAGCTTTGACATGGACTTGGATTGACTAGGCAACCACATAGATGTTTGTCCAGGGAAAAAAAGAAGGAAATCAATGAGACTAAAAGCTATATAATATACACTGTTGAATGATGAAAACACGGTAGTAGTAAGAATGCCTTTAACATCCATGGGAACTTTTGTGATATCCTAAGTACCAAAAGAATCGGTGGGGCAAAGGTAAGATAGACAGAGGCCCAGAGACATGTAATGACTGGGAATTGATGTCAGGACGCAATGTGAATAAAATCACAGGATATAGCTACATATTTAGTATGTTATACAATCATATTGATGATAGATGATATATAATATATGACATCAACCATTCACCCGAAATGTACCTCTCATGGTTGCTATGAGAGGAGAAATCTAAAAGCCTTGTGGGCAAAAATATGGGCGTCAGGACCCACTTGATACTAGATGATATATGACATACCATTTTCACCCGAGAGGCGCCTCTTGCAGTTCCTACTAGAGGAAGTATTGGTGTTAGGACCCACTTGGATGCAAGCCAAACATGGGGAGACAGGGCTATGGAAAGATACCTTTATGGATTAGATTTTGGTAAAAAAGCCAGCTGGATTGGATCATCAAACTTTTTTAAGTAACTTTTTTTTAAAGTTCAATCCAACAGTGATTACAATTTACAAGACAGATGAATACCAAAAACTGGTGTGAAATGCCTATTTTTGGTGGGTAGAGACTAGAGAGCGTGAGGGTCTTGGATTGATCATGAGTGGGCTCCATGAGGGGTTGAAAAACTGTGAGTGGTACCTCTTGGGTGAAATATTTTATATTTAACATTTGTGTTTTATGTTAAGCATCCTATAAAGATAAAAAATACAATGTGAAACAAAAAGTGATGATTATGATGTATCTTGGTATGTTTCAGCAACCTTACCTTTAATTTTTTATTTTTTTTAAATTGATTTGATCTATATAGTAAGAATAACACTAGAGTTATGTTTTGGAAGCACAGCTTTATTGGGATTCATTCACATATTTAAGTTTTTGTGAAGTGGCAAGTTGCAGCAGCATATCTGTATCTGTACTAGAATCATTTCAGGGAGTCATATCTGCATACATACTTTCCAGGCATTCATGCACTAAACCAATTCAAACCAAATCTTACCCAAATTACCATTCTGAATACTGTTCGACAGGACTTCATTAGGTCCACCACTAGTATCAGGTGGTGCAATCCTCTGACCATGTTGCATTCTCTGAGAACCATAGGTAAATAAATTCATTGCCTGATGAAAGATTATAAGACAGTCAGCAACGTTTTTTTTTTTTCTTCAAAAAAAGCCAATGAATATAAAGAAAGATACAGCAATCAGGACCTGAGGCACTGTCTGTATGGGATGAAAGCCTAGGTATCGTGCATATGATTCAGGCGTACAGGCATTTTGTATCTGATTCTGAAAATTAACAGGACTAATGACAGGGGCCGGGCACATTGGTGGACGGTTTGGTGCAAGAGATGAGGTAATTGTTTGATCAATGAGTGGAACTCTTGGAAATTGCATAGGGCTGTGAATTGGTCCATGGCCTACTCCCATACTCATGGGTGACATGTAATGCTGGACCCCTGGAAACATCATTGGTGTCATACCACTCCCCATCCACATCATCTGCATCATGAAAAAGAGCTTATAGATGAGTCAAGGTAAAGATGTTGGCATATACCATTCAACACACTACCGGACCAGTTTCCACACAGTCACATATGCAGATGTGCGACTAGTTACCATGTCCAAACCATGCATTACATGGGAACAGGAAACCATTTAGATTACCTGACAAAAAAAAAAGAAAGGTCAGCCTAACTCATCATGCCAGACAAGTATGTTGATCATGGGCCAGTTGCGAGTTTCCATAAGCCATCCGTTGTTTCTGTAATACCAGCTTACCTGAGAAGTAAACTATCTTGATCCCTAGGCAGGTGATATACATGTGAACCTCACTTTATACACAGTGCTGATGTGCACAGTGACTGCATGGAAGTAGGTGTACAAAGGCCAGCATGTGACATACAATAGCTAGCCTCAGATGGGAGAACTGGATGTAAATGCAGTTACAGGGATGGGATACACTGATATGAACCAATCAAATAACAAGAAGAAGAAGAGATGTTGATACCTGAACTTGTAACTGAAGTGACTTAAGGTACTCAATTGCCTCATCCAGCATTGATGCTTTATCTGACTGAGCATTGAAGACATTGCTTAATAGATAATATAGTAAAAATGTATATAGATATCGGTATAGAAAAGATAGGTGAGCAACCATCGCAGTTAGTCACATCTTCATACCAAACATGGTATTAGTGGTGATTAATTTCTAAACAAATATCAATCCTAAGAAGTGAGTAATTTTTATTTTATTTTTATTTTTTGGTTGAAGAGAGTCCCAGCAAATGAATAGAGTTGATTTTGCTTGTTGAAGAGAGTGGTAGAAGAAATAGCACACCTTGCTAGAGTGAGGTATAAGTTCTTGCAGTGCCTTCATCTTCTCGTTGATTCTATCTCTCCGTCTCTACATCGGTGGGGAACAGTGATTACAAAGATGATGAGTGAATTGTTAAAGTAGACATGTTCTGTCCATCCCTAAGAACTTACCCTCTCTGAAAGATTGTGAACCTCAGCTGCACGCCTTCGGCGGGCAGATGCTGACCGTTTGGCTGGTTTGCTTGCCTCAACAGATTCATATTCGGTGTCCTGCATGATTTCATGAGTCTTATTATTGGCATGGAATAGACGTGCATAAACATCAGGAAACCAGGGTTTACTGATACAAACCATTGACCTAATGAACCCTACTATGGATGCAGTGCCCGAAAACCTTCCAGATAGAAAGATCCTAGTTGGTCTACAAATAGTGGTAACAAGAAAAATGCACAAGGGGTCTAGAAAAAGGCCAAATATTGAATTACAGGGGTCTTTCAAACTGGAAGAGTACTGGACATCACACAGCCAAGGTGGTGGCTGCATCCCCCAGCAAATCAACCATCAGAATCACCAAGTCAAGGGTTCACTGGTGTAGGATGCATGCAACACAAAACTATATGTGTGAACATGTAAATTCCTCCACTATAGTTCCATTCTTTTGGAGAAGTTTTATATATATATATATATATATATTAGAATATATTAGAATATTTTTTTTTTTTTTTTTTTTTTTTTTTTTTGAGAGAGCATAAATTTGAAGAGAGAGACTACTTCACTAGTTAAAGCATCAAGTCCTACCTTTCTTCAGTGGTAGTATTATTTTTTTTTTCTCAACCAGTTGTGCTTCTTATCAATGAAAAAGTAAACACATTATTAAAAAGATAAGAAAGAGGTCCCGGACTGTAACTCAGCTGGTTGGAGACATCAAACCCCAATGGTAGGGGCAAGAGTGTGTGAGTTGGAGTCTCTTCTCATGTGGGAATAAAATAAAAATGATTAGAGAGAAATACTAACCTCACTCTGGCATTCAGATTCATCAACATCTCTGCTTTTCCTTTTGAGGCTTTGATTGCTAGCAGTCTCTTTGCTTGTTCTTCCTAAACTGCCCCGAGAGCCACCTGAAGATGATGTAATAGTTTGTTCAAGTGCACCCACCTGCCTTCTCTCGTGCAGAAAGGGCATCTTCCGGTCATCCTCAGCTGCACCAAAACTATTGCTTGAAACCGGATTTAAATTCGGCTCATCCCCAACTTGATTACTGCCACAAATGCTCATCATCGAGGACCCTCCCACATCTCCCTGAATAACATTTCCTGACACTCCCTTTCCCAAGAGATCATTTGGAGAGAGTAAACTTCCCTTTTTTGGCCTTGAAAAATGTGAAAAGTTTGCCATTCTGCCTGCACCTGAATTGAAGGCTTGTGGAATCAACTGGGGAACTTGTGATTTGGGTGGAGGCATTGTGTTTTCTGCATAATTCAGATTACTGCAGTGTTCAAAAACAGGTCGTTCTTTTATTGAGCCACTAATTACCAAGACATTGGGTACGTCAGAAGCACCAAAATTCACATATTTCTCTCCTTTTCCCACTACCTCCTTGTTTGACTTATTGGCATCAGTGATGCCATCAACAGTTGGGATTTCATACAAGGCAGAGCAGAACTCCTTTTCTATTGGCTCATCAAGTGTGTATTGGAGCCACGAGGCAGTTTCATCTTCTTGAATCAAATTGCTAGAATTCCCCAAAGACCCACCACCTTTCAGTAGTTCCTCAGGTTTATCAATATGTTTTGATTCATTAGGGATGAGTATTGGCCTTCTATGGTTTTGGCTGCTCAAAAACACCTGCCCATTCCGCCATAGCAGCTCAGCAAGCTCCTGTTCTGGCCTGTATGACAAATATCAATAAAATCATGGAAAAAAAAAATAGAAACATAATGTTGGCAATTTTAAAACATTGTCTATTTTTTTATGTGCCTCAAAACAAAACAGTTCAAATTTCAGCAAGATAGATAGCTATCTATCATGTCATGCATCTGATGGCACAGAAATTGAGACCACATTTGGGGTGGCTCCTAAGGTATTGATTTAAGGTTGAAAAGTCAGTAGAAGAAAAAAATGTTGTAACACCTAAAATAATTTTTAACTCCTGTGCTGCTTTCAAATGCACATAAACCAGCCATTTTGCCAATAATTCAGGCTTCATTGAACCCAGAACGAGAGAGAGAGAGAGAGAGAGAGAGAGAGAGAGACTTAACCCCATAAATTTATTATGGTTAGAAACAGGAAGGAGGTCGGTAAAAGGTCTGGCGCTGTCTTCTAAACTCCAATCTGGAACACAGTGATTCATGGTTCTATGAAGAAATTTCTCTTCACCCTGAAGAAAAAGAGAAGAAAAAAAAAGGAAAAGAAGCAGGGCTTCAACTTTCAAAGTGAAGAACAACTCTGGACATAATCTGCAAGATCACAACCATGCTTAAAAGCCTTAATCCCAGCGCAAAAGAAGCAAACTTTCATAGTCAGGACAGTTAAAGAAAATCAAAGAACCAAAACCCGGTTAAAGAAAGAAAGAAGAGAAAAAAAGATCAAACTGGAAAGAAAGAGAACTACTGAAGCACCAAAATTCCATTTTCAAACGTTTCAGATCACTCTCTACAACAAATTAAAACAAAGGGATAGTATAGCAAAATTTCCAGAGCTACTAATCAGTCTTGACAAACAAAACAAAAATAAAGAATGAAAAGGAAACAAACAACAAGAAAAGCTTAACATCACCAAAATTAGAGAACCTTTCTAAAACATTATGATGGTCAATTGAAAGATGCATCTGTTTTTTGGATGGGAATTTTCAAAAGAGAAAAAAAATTCAAAAGAGAAAGCAGAAATGGAAAACCTATCAACCACATAAGTAGAATTTCAGTAAGAACACATCAAATATTCAGATATACAAAAACCCAGAACAAAGAAATCTCAGAAATGTTTAATTTCCTAATAACTAACCTAAACCAAAACCGACCAATCCAAAACTCCCAAACAGTTGATGAAAACAGAAAATAAAAGAAACCCAACAGTACCCAAACAGAATTTCCAATTCAAACGTCAAAACAAATGAAAAATACAATAAAAAGGGAGAAACCCAACACCAAAAAAATGCAATATTGAAAGAATATGGAAAGAAAGAGAGAACAAAATCAACAGAAAGAAAAGCACACTTACATTCAACCCACAGATAATTAGAGGGAAAAAAAAAAAAAAAAAACAAGGATCCATCTCAAAATAAACTCAATTAAATTAGTGAAAAAGGAAACGAAACCAGCCAAAAAAGTAATAATTTCCCAAACACCCACTTCAAAAGCAAGAATAAAAAATAACCCACATTAAGAAACAAAAACAATTCAAAATAGAATAGGAACCTCATCAACAGCAAACAAGCATGACTTTTGTACTGATACACAAAGATAAACAGAACCCCAAAACAAATAACCTGGCCCAAAGCTCTTCTTCTTCTTCTTCTTCTTCTTCTTGTTGTTGTTGTTGACTTGTATGAAAAAAAATGGAGTCTTGTGAAGGATTTTCTCTGTATTTATTACTCCCACACTCAGGTGCTGGGTCTTTCAGTCAAAAGCACCCTGTTTTATTTAGCCCTGGTAAGATTCTGAAGCAGGACGTATTCTACCAACATAATCTCTGTGTCCTGAGTCCTTAGTCCTGACTGATATTGCATTTTGTATGACACTGTTTATAACATGGTATTTGCAAATTCCAACTACAATAAACTTTGCAAATGTAGTATGTACATAAGAGGATGAGACTTGAGAGGAACATGCATCTTCACGGTCACCAATTAACGGCATACTACACTGATTCCGGCCTGCACTTGTGAAGGGCTGAAGGCCATGGCCCACCTCATTATATTGGGATGAGAATATCATAAAAATTGTCAAAGATAGAGCTGTCAAGCAATGGCACAATTACAATCATGATATCTCTAAAATATTGGTGATGTCAAAGAAGAAATGCTGGGTCGAATGCCGGCTTGGTTTCGTCTACCTTGATTTGTCCTACACAAGGCTTATCTTTTTGAAAACTAAAAATTGACCAAATCTCCTGCTTCTTCCTTTTGATGTGGAAGAAAGAATTTGCATCCTTTGGTGCTTTGATTTGCGAACCTGTTTGTTTGCATTAAAATATTTTTTATATAGGATTTGAATTCAAAAAATTCATGTTATTAGTAGCTAAAAATAAAGATTAAAGGTTGATTTTTAAAATGAGCATATAATATTCTTTTTCTTTCGAGAGACAACAAATATGAAAATGAGCTGAGTGATGGCTGGCTTATTCATTTTCTATCTTCTTTTTATTCTATTTTATTTTATTTTATTTGATGCTTATTTCTAAAAATTCGAATTTGATGTTCAGTTTTAACCACTTACGGTATAAAATATATGTATTCAAATCTAATGTATTATAATACAAGTAAACAGGCTAAAGAAATCCAAGTTGAAATAAATGCCCTCATTTTGTATATCCCTAACCTTTACCATAATAGGAGTTTATCTTTTAATAAAAATTGATTAATAAATATGCACAAAATTATGTTAATCACGTTTATATTTATAATCCAATTGGGGGGTGGTTTGTTGTTGTTGTTTTGCTCACGTAGACAGATAATGCGATTAAAACACAAAAGAACCGAAGGATATTAGTCAATGGGCTCAATTTAAATTGGAGCAAGATTTTGACCCCAAGTGGATATATTGCAATTGGAGTATAAATATCAATTGACATTATGACAATATCATCACACTGTCACAGGTTGGTAATTTCTTGACCACTTGGAGAGATTTTCAAGATATAGCCCAGAGAAGAGCAATAAAGTTGTGATAAAAGTAGAATAGCAAAAAATGTTTAAAATGTTTAAATAAAGTTTTTCTAATATTGTATCGATCTAAAAACTCTTATCAATCATGAATGGATTTGATTTCACAAATCATAAATTTATGATGTCAAAAAATAAATTTTAAGTGAAACAAATTTCACAACTGGTTACAGTCCCTGTATAGGACTGATAATCCATCACTCCCTAAACCTTGTGAAGTTCAAATTACCACCATCACTCAATAATCTGTCATCAGGTTGATGGTCAAAGAATTACTGTTCCACTAGCTAGTCCAAACTGAAATGGGTTAAAAATTACGGTTAGAATCATTCGATCACTCGAATTATATACTCAAGGCCACTCTTTGAACAACATGAATTGACAGGTCATTATAAAGTTTTGCTGTGTGCAGGATAAGCATCACAGTCAGCCATCCAATGTGTAATGGCCCACCAGCAGCCCACACCGCCCCCCCACACCAAAAAAACTACCCTATAATAAATATGCTTCTACCCCTCCTTAATTGTTTGCACAAAAGTATATAATAATATATATATATAAATCATATATAATTGTATATTATAAAAGATCGTCTCTTCATCTCCTATTCTCCTCATCTGACGTCTCTCAAAACGCTAAGTCCGATCCAAACAGCTTTGTCTAGATGGAGATGGCGATCAATTGCAGCTCGCGGCAATTTCTTACCTCTCTCATCTGACCCTCCCGATACCCCAAAACCACTCGTCTTCACCGGGTATGAAAATATGTCATTTCCTCCTTTAGCCCTCTCTCACCCTATATTTGATTTGTTAGTGTAGATCATTTTCGGCCATGATCCTTATTAAAACTAGACTTCGTAGCAAAATGGATGATGAGATTCTCACAGACTCTTGCCTCGTGTACATTGAGAGAGAAATTGCGGAGAAGTTTAGCACATAATCAATCATTCATGAAGACTTTTAAGATTTAAAAAAACATCGAGTTCTATTTTAGTGGATTATGGAAGTTGGAATGTACTAAAATACAATTATTTATGTCAGCTAGATCCTAGTTTTATTTTTAATGCGAAATTTAGTCTTTCATTTTAATATATTTATCATGCTGGAACTTGGAGATATGTCTGGAAAAAAAAATATAAAAAAATATTAGCTATTTTGATTTGTTAAAATATATTTATTTAAGTACCCCCACCCCAAGATGAAATCCTGGATCCGCCCTGCCCACCAGTAGATCAACACTCCAAGAAATTATTTTTTTTTAACTCACGGATGATGATGTGTTGAAGGTATGTGATGCATCACATTCACTACCACTACCACTATAGAAACCATCCACCAAAAATAGGAAACCCTAAAAATGATTAGGGATGTCCTATCACTATCACTGGCAGTAAAGCTTGAGGCAGTAAAGCTTGAGACTTGACCAAGTCAAGATCGAAATGATGAGTTGTACATTAATTGGATGATAGAGAGCGATTTCCACCCAATTTATTGGATGATAATGGGAGAGACTTCCCCGAATTTAAGTGTGTGTTTTATGAAAATGACATAAGATAGTTCTATTTTTTTTTTTTTTTATATATGGTGTGATGCTTAATTTGACCCACACAAGTATTGCCTTCTGTTTGGCAGTGGTTCTTGAAAATATTTTGGATCTTGTTGGAATATATATATATAAATAATTATGAACTTAGTGATAGAATTGTTTTATTTAAATTTAGAATATTAGAGATTTCTTTGATTAATTTATTTCTAAAACTATATATGTTGACATTAAGTGAGAGCATAATACTGTAGTAAAAGTTTTACTTCCTAAAAAAAAAAACAATCAGAAGTTCAAACAATTGGAAAGCTCATAATCTCAAAGTAAATCACAACGAAAAGTATCATGAGAAAGGTTCTTTCTCTACTTGTAGTAGAAACTAGAAAGTACTCATATCATGATAAGATGCTTTATCATGATAATTCTTTATAGTGTGTTTTAAAAACCAAACATGAAAAAAAGAAGAAGATTATGTTATAATGATGATTGTTGAATTGTGATTAAAATTTAATATTACCATAAAAAACGAACCCTGATTTTTGTAACACTGGTCTTGAGTCCCATTTGGTGAAGAGAAAACTGTAGAGTTTGATGGGGAGAAAACTGGGGAGCTTAAAAACATTTTCCCCATGAATGTCTTTGCATCTATTTGAATTTACTTTTGGTGGAGAAAAGTAGTTTTCATCTTAACAACTCCTTTTGGCTTTCTCCTCAGTCCTCAAGGTGATGGAGAAACAATCTTTTTATAGTAAAAATTATTGAGTTTTTTCAATGTAAAAAATATAGTTTTTAGAAGGCAACCTTTATTCAAATCCAAACACAACACTAAACTGCTCCTCACTGAATCACTATTTAAAAAGCAGTGAATCTCCAGAGAGGAAATTAAAATTCTTCATCTTTCATGAATTTCTTCTTATATTCTCATTTCTCTATTCTTCATCTTTCAATTTCTTCTTATATTTTCATTTCTCTATCTATTGGAAACTTTGTGGTTGTCACTTCGTTTGATGATTGTTTGCAAAGCAAGACTCCAAACTTTTTTTTTTTTTTCCTTTTTTATTTGGTACCATGCTCATGCAGTTAAGAAACTCCGTCCTGAATATCGTGTTTGCTCTCGGGGGATACCCAATGGTCAAACAGTGGATAGATGAGAAGCGGGGTTTCCAACCATTTGGGCAGCCCCCTATTTTCAGGACTCTAACCTTTTAGTGGTCTAATAAGATCCTTGAGGCATTTTTGAAGTCCCAAGATTTTCTAACAAGTATTGAAGATGAATGATATTATATATGTATGCTTGAATTATTCTAAGTAGTGCAAAGATTTCTGCATATGATGTATTTCATTATAGTTGAGGCTTTGTACTAAACTCATTAGAAAAGTATCAATATCAATCACTGTTGAAACGCTTACATATCAATTCCAGTTGAGTTTTAAAGCCATAATCTCAAAAAGCTTATCATAAGCAACCCAAAGGTAGTTGTCATATTTCCTCCAAGTTTATACCATCTTATAATAGTCCCATGTTGCTTATCATGTTGGCTGCTCATCAATATCCAATATTGAACAGTGACGTGATGCTGTCGGGTCATAGTAGGCCCATCCATGATCAATAGGTTGGACAAGTAGTTGTGGAGCTTGTGGCCGCCAATGGATTGGAAGATATTCTCCATTTCATGACTGATTCCATAGTCAACTTTTCTTCATGTGACAATGAAGGCCACAAACTTGGAAATATATTTTATGAAATGAAAAAAAACCTATATTATTATCTATAAGAAACTTTACTTAGGGCATGTTTTGCGAGTCTTGTATGTTTGAAATAGAGTTGATTCAAATAAACCGATTTGAAAACTCCGATTCAATTAGAAAACTAAAGTTGCCAGTCTAATAGAATATTTATATGAACAAAGTTGTCTTATAGTAAAAATAATACAAAGAAATTTGTCATATAGTAAAAACAATTCTTAAGAACTTATCATTTTATAAGAGTTATATGAGCAAACTCGTCAAAAAATAAAAAGGCAAAAGGTGTCTAATTGCTTTAGACATTTGTAGGGAGACAAATCCCCACAGGGGATAGGCGAGGCCCAGGGCCCAGGGCCCTGGGCCTATTGTATACACTTCGGGAGTCGGGCTCCTTAATCATGCATTTGTCCCCCCCTTCTGCAAGGGGAGGGGCCTCCCCAGGAGTCGAACCCGAGACCTCTTCCATAAGAGACTCTTTGGGAGACTCCTGGTATCACTGGGCTACCACTGGGCTACCGTAGCCCAGTGGTACCAGGAGTCTCCCAAAGAGTCTCTTATGGAAGAGGTCTCGGGTTCGACTCCTGGGGAGGCCCTTCCCCTTGCGGAAGGGGGGGACAAATGCATGATTAAGGAGCCCGACTCCCGAAGTGTATACAATAGGCCCTGGGCCCCGCCTATTCCCTGTGGGGGGCGGTCCCACGGATCTCCCCTACAACATTCATGTGTAATTGAAAAAGTGACCTTTTGATTGCTTTTTGAAATAGATGCAAAAGGTCTTAAAACAAGTGGAAATAGATGTCCAAATAGACTTTTTTCCAAGTATTTAAAGCAAAAATATGCTTATTTAAATAAGTTTTAAGCCAAATAGCCGAGAGAGAGAGAGAGAGAGAGAGAGAGAGAGAGAGAGAGAGAGAGAGAGAGATATTTGTCAAATGGCACCTTATAAAGCATTAGAGTTGGGAATGGATAATTTTTAATGTGAATAAGGGGTGGGTTCAATATCAATTCCACCAAATGAGTATGTCTATGCACCATGTGCAAAAGAATTGAATCAATTAGAGGTAGGCTTCTTTTATGCAAACAGAGAAGGTGTTCATGTAAAAATTGTCTGCTTTTAACATTTATTTACATATGATAACACCCATGATAGTTTAGTGATGAACTGATAATGCATCTCTCTTTTCCAAGGGACAATTAGAGATTGACCCCACTGTTGCCTCGTTGATTAAGGACTTGTGTAGTGTGTGTGAATTAAGTATTTACCCGAGAAAAGAAAACGTGAAAAACACTCTTAAGAATCCATCCAAAAACTCAATAAAACAGTTGTGGATATTGTCATATCAGTTTTTGGCTCTTACATGAGTGTTCCTAAAACCCTTGTTTTCACCATGATATTATCTCTGATCCAACGGTCCAGTTTTGGCTGATTCTGGTTGATTGATGCAACAGTAGCTGCAATTATGCCACTGCGCACAGACAAGAGATGACGCTGATTCAATACGAATTTTCGAATGGGGACGAACAGAAAGAGACATCCACAGAGTCCACTGTCCCACTGATGGTGGAAATGACCAAGCCCAAAGCTTTCTAGGCCTTTTGGCTGAAAGACATGGCTCTATTTGACACACAGGATTTCATTGGCCTATTCAGCCATTCATTCCAAAAGCATTTGAATGGTACTCTCAAGATGAGTTAGTGGGCTTATTTCTCGCTTTTGTGGGGTGTCTTTCCGCGTATGTGCGGGCTTTCTCTTGGATCCCAACCCCCTTGACTGGGTTATCGGAAATCTTAATTCGGTTTTTGAAGGGTTCAATCTAGAGCTTAAATGGATTGTGACGTAGTTTCAATTGGTCAAAATCAAACTACATGATGGAATCAGAATTCAGAATACCCCAAAAATAGATTAAACTCAAACCAGTTCTACAATCAGATATGCAAGAACGAAGAGAAAAGTAAGAGGTAACTTACCACAAGTCCCTAATTTCCATATAAATCAAGGCTGAATCTAACATTGGGTCAATGAAATTTGGGTCTTTCACTCCTTTGTTACATTGACAAATCAGAGTGAGTGCAATTAGTTGGTTTGTTGAGTCCAATGATCATAATAATCTATTTATTAATGCTTCGAAAATATGAACCTCACAAAAAAAGGAGGAGAAAAAGAAAAGGCAAACTCATACCCATTGCTAGCCTGGTTGTGGTTGGGTTGGTGGGGCTGCCACTGGGAGTTGATGCAGAGATATGAACCCATTTGTGACAGAGCAGTGATGAGAGGTCGCTTTTCATTTCCAGCATTCATTTCCTGATAGGGGGTGCAAGGGACTCTCAATCAACTCTAATCTATCAACTCCCTACTTGTTTCCTGAATCGGGACCATACTATAGCCATTGACTTCAAATCTTGTGCTTACAAATGTATGGCTAGTTTGCATTGAATGCCAAAGGCTATCCACTATATTCATGTTTGATGTCTTCATCTTAATCCATAGTACTTTTAAACTGAATTTCAATTTGAACATCATTTTTTCTGGGGTCCCTTTCTACATTTTTTTTTTTTTTTTACTGTAATCTTGGCACCATTGATATAACTTGATGCTAAGAATCGCCAGAAAGCCCAAGTGGTGAAGGACATCTTATCTCACCACTAGTGTCAGGGATAGACTCTTGGCACTAGCATGAGCACAAAGGTGGAGCACTACAGTGGGAATACATTGGTTGAGCACAGATGAAAGAGGTGCTGTGGTGGAGCATGGAAACACCTAGGACTTAGACTTGGCTACTTCTGTGGCTAGAATAGTTTTATCATTCCTCTCATGTGCATGGGAAAAAAAAAGAGATAATGAATTTATGTTCATACCAGTGAATTTGTAGAAATCCATCTGGAGGTTGAGATCATGAATTTCATTCTTTGAAGATGCACAAGAACTTTTTATATTGTTCATTGTGGCCCCCTGAGTACAACTTTTCTGGTTTGGCCTTTGTTTTGCATGGTATTAAATTTCTAGTATAGGAAATTATAACAGTATTAGGTTCAACAGAAGAATATTTAACTTAATAAAAAAAAAAGAATATTAAAGAGGTGAGGGTGAAGATTACAAGGAGTCATTTGTCTTTTACCTATGTGCGATACGAAAATGAGATTGAAGTTATAAATGCTATATATGCAAATTTAGACATGCAAAACACATTACCATGTTTTTCAACCACTTTCACAAGAGTAAATGAGTACATCTAATGGTTTTCAAAGTATTTGGATATTTTAAAATTTTTCTTTCTCAAATCACTCTAAATCCATAAAGAACCAAGATATGAGACTATATTACTAATATTTACAATTACTTGAAGAATACTGAACGGTTTGGATCATGAATTACGGGTAATGAAAGTGCAAAAAATTAAATTCATATGCTAGGGCTTTTCATAGAGATTACACAAAAAACTATGGAGATATAAGATAATTAGCTTCAATATATTGAGATTTACTCATTCAATAAACAAAGTGAATGGTTTAGGATTACAAACATGGGTACCGTGGACTGGCCCAGATAGGGCTGGATTTGAGATATGTTTATAGACAATGGGCCAGGCTTAAGCTATGTATGCTTATAGGCTCAGCCTGCCTTTTTAGCGCTATGGGTATATATATTTCTGAATCAATTTGTCTGGGCCTCTTGGCATATTCTGAGGCCCATATTTCTGGATCTGGGCATGAAAACCTTATAAGCAAACAATCCAGGACTCAAAAAGATTCAGCCTGGCCTATGAGCACCCCTAATCAATTTGACCTTTATTTAACTAGAAATAAACAGTTTTGATTTTGGACCCCAAATCAAAGTTCCGTACATATATAGCAAATGTATCAGTGTGGGTAGGAATTAGGGGTGCACAAAAAAACCGCTAACGATTCGGATCGGTCTTGTAATAGATTGGTTCGGTCACGGTTCGGATTTTCTTCAAACCGTTCGGTTCAGCTCGGTTTGAAGGTGCGGTTAAACCACTCAAACCGAACCGAACTAAACCAAATATATAAATATATATATTTATAAAATATATAAAGGAATATGAAAAATTATTTGAAGAAGACTTGAACCCTCACTCCATTACTTGAAGTCCAATGTCTCTCACTAATTGAACTGCCATTTTTTTGTGAAAAAAATTAAAAAAAATCGTAATCGAACCGAACCGGTTCCTTTCGGTACAGTTCGGTTTGGGCATGTGGACGGTTTGGTTCGGTTTGGAAAAATAAAAAAACCGATGGTTTCGGTTTGGTTGATGGTTTCCCTTCTAAATCGATCCAAACCTTCCATGTGCACTCCTAATAAGAATGCAAAAATTGGATTACAACTGGGAGTGGAACCATGGTGGATAGGAACTCAGATCCAGTGGCGGACTCAGGATTTTTGTTTAGGTGGGGCGAAACTTTTGTTATAATTTTTTCACATTAACAATAGCAAAAGAAAAAATGTATTCCATTTAAATAGACACAAAATATTTAATCATTAATCATAAAAGATAGGGAGAGAAGGGGGAGAGGGAGAGGGAGAGGCGACAATGACATAGTCACATAGAGAGAGAGAGAAAGAGAGTTCATAGAGAAAAACGCAGAGGGAGAGTGAGGGTGGAGAGAGAGGCGATAGAGCTAGAGAGAAGGTGATAGATTTACCTGAAGCCGAATGAGGAACAATTGTCACAGCCTCACAAGCATCTGAAGAGTAGTGATGCACTCGAAGGAAGAAGTCAAAAGGGGCTCACTGAGGTTGAGAGTCAGAGAGCAGAAGAACGAAGAAGGGTTTTTTTTTCTTTTCTTCATTCATCAATTTTGATATGGGGCAATGGACTTAAACATATGGGGCGTGGCCACGTGGGCCTTTGTTCATATGGGGCATGGGCCAGTAGCCCAATAGAATCTAAAGGAATTTTCAAATTTGACCTGGGGCGGCTGCCCCAGGTACCAATAGAGTGGGTCCGCCACTGCTCAGATCCATCTTTATAGATCTAGATATGGATTCGACCCAGAACCTATGTGTTGTATTTGGATCTAGCATCAATTAAAAGAAAACGGATTATTCTAGATCTATATATGAAATAGGGAGTGGAATGCATTACTATTATTGGATAAAAGGGCTTAATTTTTTTTAAATATACAAGAGGGTAGTTAAATGGCAAGTGATTAAAGTTGAGCAGATCCTCAATTATCAATATTAAAGTTAAGTAGATCTTCAAACTTAAATATTACTCAAGCTATGTAGGTCCTGAAGAGGGCTTATCTAGTGCACAAATTGTGCATGGAAGCTTCCATACACACCTAGATGTCGGGCCTCCTCACTTGGGGGTGGGACTTGGGGATCTCTTCAACTAGTTTGGGCTACCTATGTACAAAATATGGGACCTATTTGATCATTCTAGCCCTTTCATCAATGGGTCCAGTCCCAGCCCATTTTCAATAGTAGCTATTGTTAAGACTAAATATGTCAGCCCACTCTAACCTTTAGGCACACCCAAGCCCTGGTCCCGCCCATTTAACTATCAGCCAAAACCATTGGGGCTGCACAAGTCTAGCCCTTCCCATGAGCCAAATAACACAGCAAGTTCAGCTGAATGCAGGCCATAATTGGGCTGGGCTCAGGCTTTCCTGCCCATGAGTACCATTAATATCACTAACAAATTGATGGATCAGTCATCATGTATATAGCAAACCTTCTTCCAGTGCTTTAGATGTTTATATAAGGATCCATCAAACAGGAACCATTTACTTTGACCATGTATATATGTAGACCCAAGTGAAAGGATCAAAGGATCCAGTCTCTTATCTAATGGATATTTCCTTTGATGTGTTCGGTACATTCTTCAACCATTCATCACTAGGGATGTAAATGGGTCTCCGATTCTCCGATTATCCGGAGGTTCCGACTAGTTAAAAATCGGATCTGGATCCTTATTTAGGCTCCGATAAGTAAATTGGTTCGGGTCTGCTTCCACCTTAGTTCGGACTTGTGGACCCAAAACCCGACATATTACCTCGATTTTGGAAAATCTCTCCTAAAAATTATGTTTTTTTAATATCATTCTCTACCTAGACCTGGACCCAGATCCAAACCTGTCCCATATATGGATTTGGTTCCGGTTCTAGAGCCAAGAAACCAGTCCTGAAACGGTTTTCGGGTCTGGATCTAATTCGGAGTTCACTATAGATCTGAACCGAAACTGACTCGTTTACAACCCTATTCATCACCTAACTATTACTGGGCCAAGATTTGTGCACCACATTCATAAGCATCAGAGGATCTGAAAATCATGTGGCCAGGGCCACGCCTATATATATTCATGGATCATTAGAAATTGTCCAAGCGCAAAGTTAATTCCATGCAGTGTTTCACCGGATCACCGGGTTTGCACTCACATAAATGGACTGAACCGTTGGGTCAACTATACCCCCAATTCTAATTGTAAATATTTGTGTGCCGTTAATCAAACAGTTAAGATGATCATTTGAGCCCTGCCACCGAACATCTGTAGGCCCCAACTAGATGATTGCATCCCCCAGCCCCATCCCCAGGTGGGCCCCACCATTCAGTTGATACGGGCTCCATGGATCATAGATTTCAGGTCTATTTAAAGTGGCCCACTACACATTCATCTGAAGGAAGATGACGTGATGAACGGCTTGGATCAATCACAAGAAAACAGAAATGTAGTCTTGAAAGAAGGGTATAAGAAGAAGAAGTAGACCACCAGAGAGAGAGAAGGAGGAGAAGAAGAAGAAGAAGAAGAAAAGCCATGTCGAGTTCCGATCCAGAGAAGTTGATGCTTAAAGCCGACAAATTGTAAGCCCTTTCTCGAATTGAATTCTCTAGAATCAAAGATTTCATCTATTTTTTTTTTTTATGAATATCAAGTTTCCTATCGATCTGATCCTTTTCTCCAATAATCTGATCTTCTTCTTGTTCTTATTTCTTCATGATGATGTTTTCCTATTACTCCAACTGTTGAATTCTTAAATTTTACCTTAACATGATGATCTAAACCCTTGCATAAATCCGATTTCAAAATGCTTCATTTCTAATTTTTTATAAGAAATGTTGTGTAATTGCAGAAAGAGAAAGAGATTGTAGGATAACTTTTCAGATTTCTTTGGGTTTGTAGATGTTTGTTTCTGTTGAAATCTCACAGATGCAGTGCTATTTCAACTCTCAGTTTGTTGTTTGTTATGAACAATTTACTAGTTACTGAAGTTAATTGGTTGGGTACTGTGGGTGGTTTATTTGGGGTTGTCTTTTTTGTTTTTTTTTGCTTTGATGTGAAATAAGTAGTGATTTGGGATGTAGTGTCGTATTGCTGGAATTGGAGAAGATAATACATAGATTCAATCCTTTAGACAAGCTTATAAAGAATGTTTATTTCGATGCATTTTAGTATTGATTGAGGAATGAATAGGAAGACTTAATCCAGTGTGAACTTAGGGAAGTGGAAAACATAATTTCTTTTTCCATTGGGATGGGTTTGCTGCTTATTGCAGGTCTAACAAGACTATCGTTGGAGGAGGGTGGAATTTTGTTATATATTGGAATGAAATCATTAAGCTATAGTGTAATAATACAAACAAATTGTATAAAAGGGGAAGAAGAATTAACCTGCCGTATGTTAGATAACTTGGATCTTGACAGATCGAGGAGTACAGGGGTTTATTGGCTGGAAAGAAGTTTTAATGTGGTGGTGGTTTGAGTGGTGTTTGAGTTGGGAGGTTTGGAGCTCCTTGTCTGGATCGGTTTGTGATTTGTCTTATTTCAGTTCTTCCGGGAGGATGTAATCCGGAGAACTGGAATTAGAAGTAGATCTAGAGTTCAAAGTAGAACTCCATAAACTCAATTTTTCCATTGATAGTCGTTAATGAGCTAAAGAGGCTTTACATCATTATATAGGAAAATAAACACCCTAGATCTAATATGGACCATCCAAACACATTGATGGCCTAGGATTTAAACATCCAACTAAAAACAACTTAAAATGTAAATAAAACTCTAAATAAAATAAAAATATTTGGGTTGGGCCTAAAAGCTGGTCGAGATAGATTCGATATAAAGAAAAAAAAAAAACCTGGTCGAGAGATGCGCTCGGCCAAAAGGCTGGTCGACCCATGGGGACCATGGGTCTGTCTTGCATAAATAAGTGGTTAAAAATGAAGATCAAAGTTGAATTTTAGAGAATAAGCATTAGAAAATCTTTTCTTTCAAGAAAATAGAATAAAAAAGAAGATGGGAAATGAAAAAAGCCAGTTGTCACACTAGCAATTGATTTCCCATCTTTTGATTCAAGGTTTTTTCATCCTCATTTTGGAATTTCATCTTTGATCTTCATTTTTATCCACTTATGGTTCTAAGCCTATCAATTTTAATGTAGACAAACAGGCCCTAGAGGAATGACCTTCAACTTTTAACATAATAGAGATTGAATAGATGAAATTAGATTTCTACTTCCGCTCTGAAGGTTTGAAGTAAAGTTTGTTCTTGCTTCAACAAATTTGGAAGGAGACTTCGTAAACGGGAGTTTTCTAGATCTGCTTTCTTTGCTTCTTTTTTCTGTGATGATTGGAGGCTTCTCCTTCATCCCTCTCTGGTGGATTATAGTGCTGTTTTATTCTCTTCTATCTGCTTGACATTATTTTGTTAACTTCTAAAAAAAAGGAAACCTTTTACGAGAAGGTAGGCATTTGTTTGTCTTTATCTTCATTTTTTTTTTCGGATACGTAACATGACTGTGACTTACTTGTTTGAGTATCTTGTTGAGCACTATTTGTTGCTATTGGGTAAAACAGTCGCCTGCACACTACACATTTGGACTGTCCCAGAGGCGGGACCCACCTCTGGATACACGTCACACATGGTCATGATGCACAGTGCACTTTTGCATAGTGCGTAGGAGAATATTTTCCCCTTATTGAGTGCTACGCTACCACTGCTTACCATTGTCTTTTTTTTTTCCCCTTTCTTTTCCTCCGTTTTCAGAACAAAACTCAGTCTTACTCGGTGGAGTGCTGATTGGAGGAATGCCACAGAACTGTATGAGAAAGCTGGTGGGTTACTGATATGCTTTAATATTGTGATTACATATTCAGATAAGTTTTTTGAATTGGAATTTATTACCTTGATTGGTTCTTCACTTGTAAATGTTTCTGTTTCTGTGGAAGCTGTTGCATTCAGATACAAAAAGGACAATGCGAAGGCAAAAGAAGCATTTGAGAAAGCCTCAAAAGGGCAGGAAATACTGTCGTCGTATCCTTTTGTTCTTAAGTTGAAAATGTAGCTTTCTGTTTTAATTTGTCAGTGTTGTTGGTCTTGTTCTTGTCATATCCTTTACAAACTTAATAGACCTTGGGATGCCGCTAAACATATGGAGTCTGCTGCTGCTCTAGCAAAGGAACTTGGCAATTGGAGTGAAGTTGCTGACCTTTACAGGAAGGCATCTGAATTATATATTGAGTGCGGAAGGTCACAGCCTGCTTCTGATGCTCTCGCAAAGGGTGCTAAGTACGTGCATGTGTTTTTAGTTCCCTGCTCCTAGCTTTAATTGTTATGATATCCTCAGGGAAACTTTTTTTTTTAATCAACATTGTATTATTGAAAATTATAGTGCTTTGGAGGATGCAAACCCTGATGAAGCTATTCGGATGTATGCTGATGCTTGTGCCATTTTGGAAGAGGATGGGAAGGAGCAGATGGCATTTGATTTATATCGTGCTGCAACAAGCGTTTACGTTAAACTTCAGAGGTCGGTAAATCCAATGGGGGTCATGGTTTAGCTCACATTTAGAAAGGATGTGGTTTAGGTTTAGATGTGACAAGTTTTACACTAGCTGTCAACTTGGTGCACTTCTCCTTTTATCTGGGCTTGGGACAAGCAGCAGTAAACTAGTGGAGTCATGTCTTATGAACAAAAGTCTATGTGCTAATATATGCATATGTATAATAACTTTCTCGTCCTATGGCTAAGATCAAGTGTAGTATCTGTTCTTATCAGTGTAATATAATGTGTGTGTCTTCTTGTGAACAAAAATCTATGTGCTAATATATGTATATGTATGTATAAAAGTGTTGATATTATTGTGTTCGCCAGTCAGATTGAAATATCTCAGCCATCGTCACTTTTAATTGTATACTTGTAGGCCAAAGATTCACCTTCTGGAATATTCTAATCCGTTCTAAAACATCAGGACCTCATAATTACCCTCGTTTAGAAGATATATTGATACTTATATTGCTATTCAAATCATAGATAGTTTATTTGTTCATGTTGACACTGACAGGTATACTGATGCTGCTACTTTTCTATTGAGATGGGGCTTATCTGCAGATCAATGTAAAGCTGTCAACAGCCAATGCAAGGTGCTTTAAAATATTTATCGGAATTTTCGTTCCTGATTATATTCACTATCAGTTGTATTTATATATAATTAATGAAGTTGTAAACAAGTTATATTTCAGAGACCTTCTCCTGCCATCAAAGATGTTATGCAAAGATTGGCAATTATTTTAAAATTTATTGGTGCTGCAAGAAATATACTTTTTGCTGTCCCTTCATATTCCACTTATTGAAGCCTATGTCTGGTGATCTATATTACATGGGAATATTTAAGATCATGGGAGAATTCTATGTTTACATGTTTTGAACACTTACCTATGTAGGCTCCATCTGGATGGTGGGTTGCCAAAGATCTCCAGGCAAGAAAATCTCAAATATATGGTTGATGCAGATTAGGTGGCCAAGGGCCATCTAATTTGTAGAGAGGGATCATAGGGATCCTCAACCAGGGGTGGTGCGTGATCTTACAGCCCAAGATGCTGGTTTATACCAAATAAGCTGGTTGACCCAGTCCTTGGTTGTTGCTAAGCTGGTTAGGGACCTGTGCAGTGTGCATGTGTGTCTGAGTTCAAATCCCTTGAAATAAAAAGGAAAAGAAAGAACTGGTTGACATCCCATGACAATTGACTTGCTACTGACAACAAAGGAGAAGCTAACAAAACAAGTAAAGCCATTCGAGTGTTTTATTGGAATTTTACAAGAAATGAAACACAAGATAGAGACATGTGATAAAGGCTTGTCGCACAAAGGCGGGCTTTTTTGAGCTTGGATGGTTTTGGCATGATGCATGGGCCTTATAGGCTGCATTAAAGAATTGAGAAATTATGCCAAAGAATAACTGGCTAGGATCTCTTAATCAAGGATGTTTTGGGCATTCTTTAATCTTTATCCCTGACAGGCCCATTTAAAGCCACAGGGATGCTCTTTTCTTTTTTTTTTTGTCACTGTACATTTCTTGCTGCCCATTGCCCTTCAGTTGTTCCTTAAATCGGTTGGTATCTATTGAATGTTTATGTGCAGTAATATGCTAGTTTTTGTAAATTTTATGAGGATGGGAAGAGTTCTGATGTAGCTGCAATGCTGAATCCAGTAAAATTGAGAAAATGCTATATTTCTCTGGGGCTTCATCATGAGTCAGCTGGTCGGGTTGATCTAATCAAGTGAACCATGTGTCTACCTACATGCAGAATTCCTATGCACTTCCAAACATGTGATCAAAATTTTACGTGTTCATTTGGATGTACCCAAAATTGCAGTCTCAAGATATTCCTAAACGGTTGGTTATCAGTTCTGCTATTTGGACAATGGAGATCAGACAACACTTGGTGGAATACGACTGTCCTTTCTGCCTTAAATTATTATCCTTTTTCCCTGTAATTGAGTAAGGGAATATTGTATAAAAAAAAAAAAAATATTCGACCTATTGTGGTTCCAATCTCCACACCCGCCTCATATGCACGTTGGAATTGATTGCCGTCAGTTCTGTGAAATTACTCAAAGTTACTGTGATTTGAAACCTTGTTATATCATTATTTATCCCCAAAAAGAAAGATGAAAACACAAACAACCTTTTGAGATTGATGAATATTTACGAAGCTATTGAAAATTAGAAGAGAATAGTTTATCAACTGGGTATTGCTGTATATGGTCAATTTAGCCATTGTTTGATGTTATTGTTGAATCTGAATGGTTTACAATGTTTATAATACTAATATCATGTTGAATATAAATAGAACTAGAAGCAGGTAATGTTTAGTCTCTTTATCTGCTGCCCATTACCGTCCCTTTAGCTTTATCTTAGGGGGTTACAGTGGTGAGGAACAGTCCTGCAGGTTCATCTCCATGTGGCTGGGAAAGGTGGTTGCAGAAGATAAATCTGAAAAACTTATCGTGGTTCCTCTGTTTTTCAAGGGCCTTGGTGAGTATCTAGGTCAATGTGTCAGCACATGTATTGATGGTGCACCCATTTTGTAAATGTGCAGTCCATGGTCGATCCTCTAGGTCATTCTGCAAATCTGATTAGAAGCTGTCCAATCTTTGTCTCAACCCTTATCTTTTTGGGGGACTAGATTATATACCTTTTCTTCTTTTTTTATTTTTTATTTTTATGAAAAACATTGGATGGCTAAGATCTCCAGAGCAGAAAACTTCTTGGGATGTTTCCTATCCACTGTGGACCATCATATCTACAGCTCCTGAGCCACGAATCCCACTTGTAGATAATAATGTATCAGGAATGAAGACACTACATGTTCTGATGCATTGGGAGTGTGACACTATAATTCCTCAGAACATATTCTGCCATTTAATGTTCTTGTTTGTTTTCATTAGATTTCATAGAATTTAAAAGAAGAGTATCTGAATCCTACTCTAGATAAATGCATTTCTGCTTGATTTTTAGAAGTTGCCTGATAACACAGAATATATATATATATATATGTATGTATGTATGTATTTATTGTTCATTTGAATGAATCTTGACTGTTCAAATTCTACTTTGAGTCATCATTTTTTAAAATTGCTGTCTAGGAGCGTAAAATCTCTCCTGATTCGATTATTGAAACATTTTGACATTCTTGGATGCAGGCATACTTGAGTGCTATAATAGTGTACCTTTATGCACATGATTTCAAGCAGGCGGAGAAGTGCTTCAATGACTGTTCTCAGTGAGTTAAATCTATAATGTAATATCGATGTTTTAGAAAAATGATTTATCTTAGGCAGACACTTAACTTTATTGCTGGTGATTATTATGATTTTCTCTCTCTACACTCTCGCGCGCACGTGCATATATATATATATATATATATATAGCGGAGGAATTATATGAGGCTCTGCCATTACAGGTTTTCCAAAATTTTGTTTTATTCAATTGGGTCATGATTCTGTAATCTAAACTGTTAATGTGAACCCGCTGTGGAAGGTCCATGCAAACAAAATCTCCTAGATTGAATGATCCTAGCTCCGTTCTTTTTGCCCTTTTTTCTGCATAGTATACTATTTCTTCTTTTCAAGTGTCCATTTCTGGCCACCAGTTGAAGGGTAGAAGTGTCCCATGTGGAAGATCCTTTCCACTTCGGGGCCAATCATGCCATTTGTTTCAATTATTGAAGTTTAGGATCATTTTGTTGTCATTATCATTGAGGCCTTATCCCATCTATAAGGGATGACTTTGTGACTTCTAATATTCCTCCAAACCTATGATGCACGGATACTTAATAATGGGCAACGTATCATGTCGTATCGTATCTGATACTTCACTTTTTATGTGTAAAATCAGTGTCCCTGCTATGTCCATGGCATGTCCCTGCGATGTCCATGGCGTGTCCCTACCATGCCCATGCTTATCTGGGCATCATGGCTCCAAACCTATTTAAATCCATCTTAGTATCTTTACAACTTTACATATCTTTTCTCACGACATCATTCTAGGTCTTTATTGTTCTCTTCTTCCCCTGATTTCTTGAAGTTGTAATGCTTTAATACTTTGTGGGAGGGTTGTTATATATTATATTGTGTTATGTGATATGCTGTTATATGATATTATGTTATATTATATTATATTATCTACATGCATAAACAATCTCAAGTGATATTATTATAATTCTCCTTCGATTGGTGACCTATAGGTTTCTAATAATGCACTTATTCCTAATTCTGTCCTTGCAACTCTACACATCCACCTAAACATACACATTGCAAGAACTTGTTATTTCTTAGTCGCTTATCAATCAACTCCATACAATAAAGTAAGATTAACTGCCTTGGTATAAAATACCATTAAAAAATATCTGTCATGCAATAGAAATACCTCTTGCAATCAAGGCGACTTTTGACAATCGCATCACACTCTAGCTCATCTCTACTTTGCTCATCCTATATTCAGCTAAAACCCTCCATTCTGTTCTATAGTTGAACCCATATGTAAAATTTATCAATCCTACTTTGTGATCCACATCGACCAAACTTGTGCTCCTAACATTGTCTTTATTTTGCAAATTTTCAATCCGATTGTCGTTACTTGCTTTCTTGTATGACTAATTTACTTCTAGTACTATATTATCTGCGAGTAGCATACACAAATGAACTTCATCTTTGACGACACTTTCCGTCAAGTCGTAATTGTCGAGGTGAACAAAATCACAAATAGGCTCATCCCAAATTGTTGGAGCTATTCAACACCAAATGGGAGCTCATTACTACTATTCATAAATGTTTTGTATATTTTGATATGTCCATTCATTTTTTTCCTTGCTGTCTTCTAAGTCCAACTGCTTGATGCCCTAGACTTCTCCTAATCAATAAAATTTGTTTACCTTCCCTCTAAATGTTTCCATGAGTCATCCCAAACTCTTAATGGGAAATGTCTAATGAATTAGATCTACCGGACAGAAGTATAAATTGGCTATTTGAATTATTTGATTCTTGTAGTTGGATGTTGCTTAATGTCTCTCACAAAGTCTCATTGTATTGCTCATAGTTTGATGGGTTGATGGTTTGTACAGTGTTGAGTCCTTCTATTCTTATAGAAAACGGTGATGATGCTCATTGGTTTTTATCAGGCATTCTTCTTGTACTAATGCTTCTTGTACTCATGTTTTGTTTAACTATCTGATTTAACCAACTCTCATTTTTCCCATATAAAACCCAGACATCCTTGGCTATATACCATTTGATCCTAGTGCTCTATTTTCTTTATCTTAGCTCTGCCTGTCTTTACTCTTGTTCTAAAATTTTTTTAGCTACCCCTTGATTTGTTTCTGGTCTATGTTGTACTTCTTTTGATTATTTGTATTTAGCATATATCCTTAACCAAAAATCGCAGAAAGACCAGCAAAATCATCAATCAAACCCCTTAATTTCTCTAAGATGACATTCAATCCCCATCCACACCCAACAGCAACCAACCCTGGTACCAATGGATATAGAAGAAATATAGTGGTCCTCAAAGCAATCAATAAAATAGGGTCATCCCATGGATATGGACCATATGTAATAACAATTTCCAGTCTTGAACAATAACAATGGTCTATGCTGTGTTGAAAGATTAGCAAAAGTCCTATTATCATTTATAAGTTGCCCACTGAATCTCATTTTTATTCAATTTTTACTATGCTCTTGAATTTTGATCAAAACAAACTCGAAGACAATCTGAGCACCTTATTGTTTTTTCTTGGGATATATTTGCAGGATTGATGCTTTCCTTAGCAGTGACCAGGGCCGGTGTGCTTGCCAATTGTTGTCTGCTTATGCGGAAGCAGACATTGAGGAAATTAAACGCGTTGCTCAGTCAAGCACCATTTCAAATCTCGATCATGTGGTAATTTCTTCTTTAAGTTTTAACTTCCTAATCATGCCATTTATCACTAATAAGCATAATGAAGAGGGTTACCACTATCAAAAGAGCATTTAAGACGTCCGCGTTATATATTTTCCTAAATCTTTGGATGAGAAAACCAATTTATGGAATGTAACCCCTTGCTAGGACCCTAAAATAACAAACTGATGCAAAAGAATACAGTAGGAAAGAGGAAATATAAATTGTGGGAAGGTAGAGATTAGAATTAGAGAAAAGACACATAATAGAAATAGATAAAAGATAATAGAAAACTCATGAGGTTGAGAGATCAAAATTCTTATAAATAATTGGCATAAGGCGTGGGGTTGCTCAGCACATCGTATGTTCAAGATCCCTCAGATTTACCCGGTGCATGTGTGTTGTGGACCGGTGTGTGCGCCCGAGGGATTGGTCCTGTCGTGTCAAATACCATGGGGATACCTCGTCGGCAAAAAAAAAAAAAAAAAAAAAAAAAAAAAAAAAAAAAAAAAAAAAAAGAAGCTTATGTATAAAAGTGATTGGATACAATGATGGATGGAGTCTTTATACATTCACCATGGATACCCGGCCTTTGGAGTCATCGCTATTGGCAGCACAAGGAGTCTCACACAAGGGAAACCATTTCTCAATGCAACCAACATAATAAGAGTAAAATAGAGAATATTTATTAAATATTCCACAAATGAAAGATTATAAGGCTACTTACAGTGGATGAGATGATAGTCTTGCCTGTTAGGGATCTAGATATCCTATGCTTTTCTTTCCATGAAATTGATTGCATGTCAATCTCATTTTGCTGAGTAGGGTTTTTTCCCTCTCTTTCATAAACTACTCAAATCAATTTTCTTTTATTGACTGCATTCCAATTAATTATCTTGCTTGCTTTAAGATATCTTATTTGACTTTTCTAAACTAAGAATCTAGATCTACGAAACTTCAATGGGAATTTATATATTAAGACAGTAGGCATAGAGTGGCCAATGGGCTGGCTGACCATGGGTTAGGCGTAATGGATCAGTCATCTATATGGCCTACTATGGGATATGCTGGCTGGCTGGTTGTGGGCCTATTTTTTGGGCTCCCTCTCTATTTCCCATAGGCCTAATATGCACTTGGGCTGCATCTATACTGTTCATGTCTGGTTATACAATCCCTTGTATTAGTTTATGTGACCTACTTTAATGTGGATCTTTTCTTTTTATGCTTTATGCAATGGCTGCAGATCATAAGGCTTGCAAGGAAACTACCGACGGGTGAGTTGACCGCACTCAAAGACGAGACAGCCAAGGATGAAGAGCCCCTGGATGAAAATGACCTCACCTAGCTTCCCTTCGTTGAGACAACAGAATACAGATTCTTGTCAGGAAAGATAATGTTTTCATCTACAAACTCGGGAAAGATTTCTTGTATCTATAGCTACATCTATTTGATTGTTATGATTTGATGGTGTTGATAAGAGAGAGGTGTTTGTTTGTGAAGAATACAAAGATGTTATAATTCTAATTGTTGCGAAAAATGTTGCGTGGGAATGGCTGTTCGACAACGACTACAACCTCACAGCAGCGAAACCAACCATCAGCTTTATTTCCGTTTCCAATGATTGGAGCTTGGTCATGTCTTGGTCAGTGAGTTTTCTACCCAAAATTGTCGGTGAATTCCTTAGCCTATACTTTCTGGGATGGACACTACATTCTCCTGAGATAAACCAGTTCAGAACCATCTGCGAAAGAGGTGGTGTGAGCAATTTATTTTCTAACCAGGCCTACTGATGAGCCTGTTTGTTCACTGGCATTCTGGCACCCCACACCACAGACAGACTTGAGCTTATTTTAGGCCTATGTTTAAGATGCAAGATGTGCTACTTTGTGTGCCTCTACATAAGTAGGTGCCTTGATTTAAGAAATTTGCAATTGCTGATCCGAATTTCAATTCAGAAAAAATTGGTCGACACAGGTAGTGTAAACTCGGTTTATATCTTGTCAGGCCCATGAGAAACACAGGCTATATTTGGGTCCACTTTGTTTCAATCCATTGACAACATTTTTCAAGCGCCATTACGATAAAGCTTGAAACTAGAAATTATGTGATTCTAGCCAGAGGAGATACATATCCCTGTTTTGCAATTCATGGTTCCAGGGTCGCAGTTCGCTAACAGTTCAGTGATCTTGGTTTGTTAGGGTAGAATGAGAAATTCATTGTTTTTGGGTTGGTACTGCAGGTCTTAATTTGCTTGGTTTGTAGGTCTTGGTTCATTTGAGTGTTAAGACTTAGGTAATATAGTTCTTCCAAATCTAGCCATGTAATTTCTTTCTTTAACTTGGGCCTAAATAGACCGTTTACATTGGTATGGCCTATTAATAATTTCCCATTTGAATGGATCACTGATAATTTATTTTTGGATTGTGGATCACATTACTAACTTTAACCAATAATGACCCACATCGTTATGATCTTGTTTGTGAATTGCAGGGGTTTGAACAATCTGGGTAGCCCTGAGCCAAAACTGTGCAAAGTATTCGTGGCCTTTTAACTTGTGGGGAGTTGTTCAGTGGTCTAGATAATTAATCTCTTAGGTCCTAACATTTACAAAGCTGCTACAAATTCACACCTGCAAAGATTTTGGACGTTTTAGCCTCTTTTCTGTCACCCTTGATGTAGTTATTTTTACTGATTCCAAACCATTGGTTGTCATCGATGAAGGAAGGTCAAAGAAGAGAGGAAAGAAAAATAAAAAAAATAAAAAATAAAGATCCAAGGGTGAGTAGATGAACCCAAAACCAATTCGGTCAATAAGCCATCAACCTTCGATACAGTTATTGGATCAATCCCGCTACTTTATCTAAAAGAGTAGTTCGGAATTGTATATATTGAAATCATCACAGATCTATGAATCCATTCTAAATCAAAATCAAGCCTTGATTCTCACCAATCAATAGTTATTTACTGACCTAGCAAAATGAAAGAAGCCTCACTCCTCTACTTTAGATCAAAAACGGGATCTTAGTAATTGGTAATCGTTTTTTAATCAAGAGGTTTACCCTTGATTATTTTGATTGGAGTCAAATTTCCTTTATTATGCCGAACAAAGGTGTCAAGTGCTACGTATGCAGAGTGGCTTGACTTGAAAATTGAAATTTGATCAAGTTGAGTGAACAACTCCAAATTCTTAGATCACTAAGCAAGGCGTTAAACTATGGTGCACAGGGAAGTATATATGCTATGTGAAAGAAAAGTGTAGGACTCATGCCTTCAGCAATTGGTGAATATGCAATCAAAATGAACCCTAGCTCATCAGAAGAAGCCTCCAGAACATTATCTGGAAGAAATTTCCTGTATATGAGGTTGTAATTAAACTGATTTGAAACCAATTGGATACCTTTCTTCTTCAACTGATCATGAGCAATATTAACTAAGAGCGAGTTTGGATATCAACCAAACTGAAGTTGTTGGAATATTTTGGTAGAAAAGGAACAATATCAGGTCGGAGTTGGACTCTGTTTTACCTTTGGAAATTAAATGCCACTTTAAAATAGTATATGTTCATTTCAATATGCATGTGGAGAAATGGAAAAATATATATGTGCTTTGATTGAATACTACACTAATGGAAAAAGAGTCATATCTTTAATTTCAAACTTCCAGAAGGCCCTTTTTTTACCATTAAAAATTGGTTGAACTGAATGTGACTAGTGATCCAACTCCAAATTCAACCACGCTGAAAATACCTAAGCAGTCTAGGGGTCATCAAAATGAGTTACAAAGGTTGACCGTCTCTCTCTCTATCTCTCTCTCTCTCTCTCACACACACACACACAAACAACATAAATCAAGTAACCAGATCAGATCAAGTAAATTAGATCAGGTTGTATTCAACTATATCAAAGTTCCAAACAAGAATGACCCAAGTGCACAAAAATAATACAAAGAAACAATTCACATTCAAACACTAAAATGAAGAAAAAGGCTCACAAAAAAAATACTAGAAATACACCCACAAAAAGCAAAATGATAATAAATCCAACATGGAAACAGTGAATCCTCACGAAGGACTGCAATAAAATATAGCGATAGAAACACCAAACATGTCAAAGAGGGTATCATGCACTAGGGGGTGGAGAAATGGTGGGGATGGTTGGAATTGAAGGGATGGTGGGAAATGAAGGCATTGAAGGCAATGGTGGAATTGTTAACTTAGGCATAGTTGGTAGGCTAGGAATTGTAGGCATTGTTGGCATAGCAGGCAATGGTGGCAATGTAGTCTTTGGGAGATTTGGCATTACAGGCAAAGGTGGTAGCTGGGTGGCAGGCAATGGTGGCAATGTCGCCTTAGGCAGAGTCGGCATAGGCGGCAATTGGGTCGCCGGCATCGGTGGCAATGTAGGCATAGGCAGAGTTGGCACCACAGGCAAAGGTGGCAATGTTGGTAGCGTTGGCACCGGAGGTGGAGAAGCAGTGTCCAAGAGGCGACGAGCCGCAAGGCATCCATTATTGCTCAATGCCAAAAGAACAAGCAGCACAAGCGGGAGGAAGCAAGTGTTAGAAGCCATGTTTGTATGGAAACAATGTTTGAGAAGAGAAGAAAGAGATTTTCTATGGTGTAGGAGGAGAAGCTGATGTTGGGTACTTATAGGGGTGATGTTGGTGGAAGGAGTTTGAATGTAGATCATAAAAAACTGAGGTTTTTGATTGGTTTTCATGTGTTGTTGGGGACAATATGGAGGTGGTTGTTTGGGGTGGAGTTAGCTCACCTCCCTACCCATCTTACTAAAAGAATGTCAAACAAAAACTGTAAATTTGGAAGTGAAGAAAAGACTAACACGTAAAGGTAACGATCTAGTTTATTTGATGGAGACATGAGTTGAATTTTTCATGGGTTTTTCATAGGGTTGATACTCCCATCGTCAGTGCATTATTTATATGGAATTGGACCCATCTTGACTTTCAAAGGCCAAGTGGGTACTAATATTTAGGGAGTAATTTTGCAGAAATCAAGATTGTTTGTGGCCCTTCCTTCAAATTGTAAAGAATCTCCATTTCACAATTTGTTTGGAGTAATATTATGCGGTGAACGGTCGGCGACTCTTAAAATGAGCTGTGAACCTTTGGATGTTGGGGATGAGTGCAAGGGTAAGCAGATGGATCCCATATGAGCATAACCTGATTATGATAATTGATGACTATTAGACTGAGTGCCTCAATCTGTAATGGTTGGAAAAACTATTCTATATTCCCTCCATTTAACAAACGGCATAGACACTCCTGAACGCTGAAAAGGTTTATTTCTTGTGGTGGTTCGATTAATTCAAAAATCATGGTTTCCAAAGGTAGGCATTAGCAACAATTTGGTGGGATTAGGATTGACATTTCTTGACCCAAGCTACCCATCCAACCCGATAATTCAAGGTTCATGTCGAACCTTTTGTGCGCGCGCGTGCTTGTTGTTGTTGTTGTTGTTAGGGATGACATTCCTGAGTAATTAAATGGGTTTGTATCGGATCGAGTCCATTCTCATTGTTCAAGCCCACCCTACACTAACCCAACCTGACCTATCTAATTGCTTTATGATACACCAAGTTAACTGAAAAACCAGCCTGTTCATTAGGTGCTTTGGGTTGACCCTTTTAACTAAGTTGGTAAATTGATATTTTCAACCTGATTAAGAAAAGGGCTGTGTTCAGCTTCGCCTTACCCACAGTGCGCTCCGCCCAGCCTATCTTATTTCCACTCTCGTGGCCAATCACACTCCAATTAATAATTGTCCATTAAGGCAAGTGGCAAATTAAGGTGCATGCCAATTCATGGGAGCACCTGTCTGAAAATTTTTGTTTTTGTCAAAAGTCATGACACTGCATGCAAAACTTGTAGGCATAACCTGAAAACATGAATTGGCAGGGTGTTGCACTGTACAAACCATTGCAGAGTTGAGCACTGTGAATAACATGCATTGGATCAATCCTTAACTCGATCAATTTATTAATCTAAGTTGAAAAATGTCAAGATGAAAGTGGAAAGGGTCACCCTAGGTAGGAAAATATAAAATAACATGGAAAAATTGCAGGAAGGGAGCGCCCCAATGTGAGGCCATGCTCCCCTTAAAAACAGTTTTCATCAGTATAGAGTCCCATGAAAGCCTCAGATCAATAACCAAAATGCTCTTGCTTTAACCGTTTAGGCTCCCTTCTCACTCACCAAAGCAAAATGGGGGAGTTTCTTCAGGACTTAAACCGCCTTCTGAGAACAAAAAAAGAAGCTGACGTAGCTTCACTAGTTGGACTGGGCCACTCAATCCAATGGTGAATGCTAATAAGTTCCAGAGTGAAATTTGAGCTTATGCTGACTGATGGGCAAGGATTTAGATCAATTAGTTTTCAGAATTCACCAGCATTACTGATAACTTTATACTACGTTGGCAACATTTACACTACTGAATCAGTTACAACATGCTCAGAAACCCCCCTCTAATCTATCTATCTACATGCATCTGACTAATTGCAACTCAAGAATCAGTTACATTTTAAGAGAGAGAACTTGCACTAAGATTTTCAATAGTTTTCACAAACACTGAATGCGGTTCAATTCTGAATAACTGTTCATAGATCATGTGGCATCGGACGTCGGCTTTCTTGTCCTCACACCCATGAACAAAATGGGACATCAGAATGTAAACACAGGCACATTGTGGAAACCGGCTTAGCTCTTATGGCTCATGCATCTCCTCCATTTCATTTTTGGAATTTTACATTTGAGACTGCTGCCTACCTAATCATTCGGCTCCCAACTCCTGTCCTTCACAACAGCTCACCACTTGAGAGGCTCTTTTGTCACCAACTAGATTACAAGTTTCTCAAGATATTTGGTTGTGCTTGCTACCCGTGTCTACGACCGTACCGGTCTCACAAGTTGGAATATCGTTCTACCAGGTGTATCTTTTTGGGTTACAGTACCATGCATAAAGGCTACCACTGCTTCAATCTTGGCAACCAAAAGATAATCATCTCTCATAACGTTGTATTTGATGAGATGTGTTTTTTCCTTTTGCAGAGGTCATCAGGGCACCTCCTTCAGCCATCAACCCATCACCAGCTACACTAGGTCTGTCATCTCCTCCTATTGTGGCCCCATGCAACATGTTTAGCAGTCCAAACATTATCTATTTCCAATCCCACTTCCAATCAGCCCTCTGCTGCCCCCACTCCATCAGCTCCACCCCTCTCAAAGTCTAGCACTACTCTATCTATTTCCAGCGCACTTCCAAACATCCCTCTGCTGCCCCCGCTTCATCAACTCCACCCACCTCTAAGCCCAACACTAATCCAACTGTGGACCGCACATGCATTCATCCATCTGGTCACCACTTGATCACTCGCAAAAGAGATGGTACATGGAAAGCCAAAAAAATGATTTTTGCTACAAAACATCCTCTGCCTGAAGCCTTATTATCTGACCTCCAAACAGAGTCCCTACCCACTTATTTTATTGTTGCCCATAAAGATATTCGCTGGCTAGTTGCAATGGTGGATGAGATCAACGCATTACTTAAAAATGGTACTTGGACACTTACATATCCAAAACCAAATGCAAATATTGTTGGCTGCAAATGGGTGTTCCGAATCAAGTAACAAAGCTGATGGCTCCATAGAACGCTACAAAGCACGCCTAGTCGCCAAAGGTTACAATCAACAACTTGGCATCCACTACAATGAGACATTTAGTCCTGTCGTCAAGCCTATCACCATTCGTACTAATTTATCCTTGGTTGTTGGAAATGGGTGGCCCATTCGCCAACTTGACATTCATAATGCATTTCTCCATGGGCACTTAGCTGAAGAAGTTTACATGGTTCATCTTGTTGACCCTTGCTTTCCTAACCATGTATGTAGCCTCCACAAGTCTCTCTATGGCCTAAACAGGCACCCCGCGCCTGTTTCAATCGGCTCAATACCTTTCTTCTTCATCAAGGCTTCATCGCTTCTCGGACTGATACATCTCTTTTCACCAAAGTCGGCTCCACCATCACCTAATACATTTTGGTCTATGTTGACGACCTTATCATTGCTGGCAACTCTCCCAATGCCATTCGAAAGCTATTGGATACACTCAGTCAAGATATTGCACTCAAAGACTTTGGTCCCCTGCACTTCTTCCTTGGAATTGAGGTGATACCCACAGCCAAAGGCTTGTTTTTATCACAACGACAATACTTTGTGGACCTCCTCAAAAGAGCATCCATGGATGGTGCCAAACCAATGCCTAATCCCCTTTCCCCCAACACCAAACTATCTCCTACTGTTGGGGAACCTTTTGAAGATGTCACCCTCTATTGAAATATTGTTGGTGCACTCCACTATGCGACAATCACTCGCCCTGAACTAGCTTTCTCGGTGAATAAGGTTTGCCAATATATGCTCAACCCTTCTAAGGAACATTGGGCAGCTGTCAAGCGGATTCTTCGGTACCTCAAAGACACCTTCTCTTATGGCCCGAACATCGACCGCTCATCATCTACTTTGATGACTGCATATTCAGATGCTGACTGGGCCAGCTGCCCGGATGGCTGCAAATCAACTAGCGGATACACTATCTTTTTTGGCTCAAATCTTATGTCTTGGTGCTCTCGCAAGCAACGATCTGTTGCCTGATCGAGCATTGAGTCTGAATATCATGCTATAGCCGATGCCACTGCAGAACTCATATGTCTTGAATCTCTACTTTGTGAATTATGCATTCCTCAACCCCACTGCCCCATTCTATGGTGTGACAATATTGGGGCCACATATCACACCATTAATCATATTTTTCACAATCACATGCAACATGTTGAAATTGCTTTTCATTTCGTTCGCGACAAAGTCGCACAACAACAGTTAGCAGTCCGCTACATTTCTTCCAAAGATCATATTGCTGATATCATGACAAAAGCATTATCTACAACTTGGTTCAAGGCTCTTCGGGACAAGCTCAATGTCTCCGACGGGACACTTCACTTGCGAGCTGACCTCTTCTAAACTGCTTATCCTTATCCACTGTTATCTTACTATTATCTTACCATTATTTACAGCACTCAGCTATTAAGTATAACTGCAGGCTCTATTATATAAAGCATGTATACTGATGCAGAAATACAAGAGAATAAGTGATTTCTTATAATAGAGATGATACTAGTGAGACCTAGAAACCAGCCTGAATAGTAAAAGAGAAGAACCACAAATCCCCTAACTCCATTCAAATTTCTTTGCCCAGACATTTCCTTTGGGGATTTTACTCAGTACACCTTTATCCAGCTTCTGGTTTTGGCTCTGGAGCTGTCCAAGCATATTATATACAAAGCTGTCAACTTGATCTTCGTGCCTTTCATATAGCACCGACAGGGTACGAGCAGCAACGAGACCTGAAATAAGTAGAGGATTTTCTAGCTTGTGAGGTGGACTCCCCAAAAAAATAAATTATAAATGGGTTTCAGGCATATTGTTTACATTTCTGGGTGCACTTGGACCAACAGACTTTCCAACATATTCAAGGCTTTTGTGGCCAATTGCACATAGTATAGTTCTCTAGTGCATTGATCAGCATATTAGAAGAAACAACTAGCACCTAAAATTCATATAACTATCCTTTTTAAGTAAAAACAGGAAGTTCATTAAAGAGAGACTTCAATGCTGCTACACAGTACAGCAGCAACAAAAAATAAAGGAATAGTTAACAAAATGTCCCCACCATAAGCTATAGAATGAACTGCTCTACAAACATAACCAGTCTAGATACAACCTCTTTACAAGGAATGTGGATATGGCCACATCCATGGAAGATAGGATAGAATGCCGTCCATTTTGTCCATTACAGCACTTTTAATACAATGGATCCCTCATTGTGCCTTTTTCTCCATGCAATGATATTGGGGCACTTCAATGAGCATTAAATCGATTCTAGCCAGAGGAGACGCATATCCCTGTTTTGCAATTCATGGTTCCAGGGTCTCAGTTCGCTAATGGTTCAGTGATCTCGGTTTGCTAGGGTAGAATGAGAAATTCATTGTTTTGGGTTGGTTACTGCAGGTCCTAATTTGCTTGGTTTGTAGGTCTTGGTTCATTTGAGTTTTAGACTTTTGTAATATAGTTCTTCCAAATCTAGCCATGTAATTTCTTTCTTTAACTTAGGCCTAAATAGACCGTTTACATTGTCATGGCCTATTAACAATTTCCCATTTGTAACATGGATCACTGATAATTTATTTTTGGATTGTGGATCACATTACGAACTTTAACCAATAATGGCCCACATTGTTATGATCTAGTTTGTGAATTTCAGGGGTTTAAACAATCTGGGTAGCACTGAGCCAAAACTGTGCAAAGTATTCGTGGCCTTTTTAACTTGTGGGGAGTCGTTCAGTGGTCTAGATAATTAATCTCTTAGGTCCTAACATTTACAAAGCTGCTACAAATTCACACCTGCAAAGATTCTGGACGTTTAGCCTCTTTTCTGTCACCCTTGATGTAGTTATTTTTACTGATTCCAAACCATTGATGAAAATAATGGATTGTCATTGATGAAGGAAGGTGAAAGAAGAGAGGTAACCATTGATTCCAAGGGTGAGTAGATGAACCCAAAACCAATTCTGATGATAAGCGATCAACCCTTTTTGTGGGGGTTTCACTGTTGTCTCCAATTTCCTTTATTATGCTGAGCAAAGGTTTCAAGTGCTACGAATGCAAAGTGACTTGACTTGAAAATTGAAATTTGATCAAGTTGAGTGAACAAATCCAAATTCTTAGATCACTAAGCAAGGCGTTAAACTATGGTGCACAGGGAAGTATATATGCTATGTGAAAGAAAAGTGTAGGACTCATGCCTTCAGCAATTGGTGAATATGCAATCAAAGTGAACCCTAGCTCATCAGAAGCAGCCTTCAGAACATTATCTGGAAGAAACCTCCTGTATATGAGGTTGTAATTAAACTGATTTGAAACCAATGGGATTCCTTGCTTCTTCAACTGATCATAAGCAATATTAATTAAGGGCGAGTTTGGATATTAACCAAATTGAAGTTGTTGGAATATTTTGGTAGAACAGGAACAATATCAGGTTGGACTCTGTTTTACCTTGCGTAATTAAATGCTACTTTAAAATAGCATATGTTCATTTCAATATGCATGTGGAGAAATGGAAAAATTTATATGTGCTTTGATTGAATACTACACTAATGGAAAAAGAGTCATATCTTTAATTCCAAACTTCCAGAACTAGAAGGCCCCTTTTTTCCCATTTAAAGTTGGTTGAACTGAATGCGACTAGTGATCCAACTCCGAATTCAACCACGCTGAATATACTTAAGCAGTCTAGGGGTCATCAAAACCGTCTCTCTCTCTCTCTCTCTCTCTCTCTCTCTCTCTCTCTCACACACACACACACACACACACACACACACACACAAACAACATAAATAAAGAAACCAGATCAGATCAAGTAAATTAGATCAGGTTGTATTCAACTATATCAAAGTTCCAAACAAGAATGACCCAAGTGCACAAAAATAATACAAAGAAACAATTCACATTCAAACACTAAAATGAAGAAAAAGGCTCACAAAAAATACTAGAAATACACCCACAAAAAGCAAAATGATAATAAATCCAACATGGAAACGGTGAATCCTCACGAAGGACTGCAATAAAATATAGCGATAGAAACACCAAACATGTCAAAGAGGGTATCATGCACTAGGGGGTGGAGAAATGGTGGGCATGGTTGGAATTGAAGGGATGGTGGGAAATGAAGGCATTGAAGGCAACGGTGGAATTGTTAACTTAGGCATAGTAGGTAGGCTAGGAATTGTAGGCATTGTTGGCATAGCAGGCAATGGTGGCAATGTAGTCTTTGGGAGATTTGGAATTACAGGCAAAGGTGGTAGCTGGGTGGCAGGCAATGGTGGCAATGTGGCCTTAGGCAGAGTCGGCACAGTCGGCAAAGGCGGCAATTGGGTCGCCGGCATCGGTGGCAATGTAGGCATAGGCAGAGTTGGCACCACAGGCAAAGGTGGCAATGTTGGTAGCGTTGGCACCGGAGGTGGAGAAGCAGTGTCCAAGAGGCGACGAGCCGCAAGGCATCCATTATTGCTCGATGCCAAAAGAACAAGCAGCACAAGTGGGAGGAAGCAAGTGTTAGAAGCCATGTTTGTATGGAAACAATGTTTGAGAAGAGAAGAAGGAGATTTTCTATGGTGTAGGAGGAGAAGCTGATGTTGGGTACTTATAGGGGTGATGTTGGTGGAAGGAGCTTGGATGTAGATCATAAAAAACTGAGGTTTTTTATTGATTTTCATGTGTTGTTGGGGACAATATGGAGGTGGTTGTTTGGGGTGGTGTTAGCTCACCTCCCTACCCATCTTACTAAAAGAATGTCAAACAAAAACTGTAAATTTGGAAGTGAAGAAAAGACTAACACGCAAAGGTAACGATCTAGTTTATTTGATGGAGACATGAGTTGAATTTTTCATGGGTTTGTCATAGGGTTGATACTCCCATCGTCAGTGCATTATTTATATGGAATTGGACCCATCTTGACTGTCAAAGGCCTTAGGGTACTAATATTAAGGGAGTAATTTTGCAGAAATCAAGATTGTTTGTGGCCCGCCCTTCAAATTGTAAAGAATCTCCATTTCATAATTTGTTTGGAGTAATATTATGCTGTGAACGGTCCGCAACTCTTAAAATGAGCTGTGAACCTTTGGATGTGGGGGATGAGTGCAAGGGTAAGCAGATGGATCCCATATGAGCATAACCTGATTATGATAATTGATGACTATTAGACTGAGCGCCTCAATCTGTAATGGATGGAAAAACTATTCTATATTCCCTCCATTTAACAAACGGCAGACACTCCTGAACGCTGAAAAGGTTTATTTCTTGTGGTGGTTCGATTAATTCAAAAATCATGGTTTCCAAAGGTAGGCTAATTAGAAGTGACATTTCTTGACCCAACCTACCCATCCAACCCGATAATTCAAGGTTCATGTCGAACCTTTTGTGTGTGTGTGTGTGTGTATTTTGTTTTGTTGTTGTTGTTAGGGATGACATTCCTGAGTAACTAAATGGGTTCGTATCGGATTGAGTCCATTCTCATTGTTCAACCTGCCCACCTTACACGAACCCATCCTGACCTATCTAATTGCTTTATGATACACCAACTAAAAAAACCAGCCTGTTCATTAGGTGCTTTGGGTTGACCCTTTTAACTAAGTTGGTAAATTGATATTTTCAACCTGATTAAGAAAAGGGTTGTGTTCAGCTTAGCCTTAACCAACCTGATTATTGCCACTCCAGTGGCCAATAACACTCCAATTAATAATTGTCCATTATGGCAAGTGGCAAATTAAGGTGAATGCCAATTCAAGGGGAGCACCTGTCTGAAAATTTTAGTTTTGTCAAAAGTGAACCCACTGCATGCAAAACTAGTAGGCATAACCTGAAAACATGAATTGGCAGTGCGTTGCACTGTACAAACCATTGCAAAGTTGAGCACTGTGAATAACAAGCATTGGATCAATCCTAACTTGATCCATTTATTAATCTAAGTTGAAAAATGTCAAGATGAAAGTGAAAAGGGTCAACCCTATAAAATAACACAGCGCCCCAATGTGCAGCCATGGTCCCCTTAAAAACAATTTTCATCAGTATAAAGTCCCATGAAGGCCTCAGATCAATAACCAAAATGCTCTTGCTTTAACCGTTTAGGCTCCCATCTCACTCACCAAAGCAAAATGGGGGAGTTTCTTCAGGACTTAAACAGCCTTCTGAGAACAAAAAAAGAAGCTGACGTAGCTGCACTAGTTGGACTGGGTGACTCGATCCAATGGTGAGTGCTAATAAGTTCCAGAGTGAAATTAGCGCTCATGCTAACTGATGGGGAAGGATTTAGATCAAATAGTTTTCAGAATTCACCAGCATTACCGATAACTATATACTGCGTTGGCAGCATTTACACTACTGTATCAATTACAACATGCTCGGAAACCCTCTAATCTATCTATCTACATGCATCTGACTAATTGCAACTCAAGAATCAGTTACATTTTAAGAGAGAGAACTTGCACTAAGATTTTCAATAGTTTTCACAAACACTGAATGCGGTTCAATTCTGAATAACTGTTCATAGAGATGATACTAGTGAGACCTAGAAACCAGCCTGATGGTAAAAGAGAAGGACCACAAATCCCCTATCTCTATTCAAATTTCTTTGCCCTGACATTTCCTTTGGGGATTTTACTTAGTACACCTTTATCCAGCTTCTTGTATTGGTTCTGGAGCTGTCCAAGCATATTATATACAAAGCTGTCAACTTGATCTTCGTACCTTTCATATAGCACCGGCAGGGTATGAGCAGCAACGAAACCTGAAATAAGCAGAGGATTTTCTAGCATGTGAGGTGGACCACCAAAAAAAAATTATAAATGGGTTTCACGGCAGATTGTTTACATTTTTAGGTGCACTTGGATTTGCTGAAAAACTGAAGATTGGTTTTAATCTTTTCAATAACCAACAGACTTTCCAACATATTCAAGGCTTTTGAGGCCAATTGCACTTCTCAAGTGCATTGATCAGCATATTAGAAGAAACAACTAGCACCTAAAATTCATATAACCATCCTTTTTATGAAAAACAGTAAGTTCATTAGTGAGAGACTCGAATGCTGCTACACAGTACAGCAGCAAAAAAAAAAAAAAGAGGAATAGTTAACAAAATGTCCCCACCATAGGCTATGGAATGAACTGCTCTACAAACATAACCAGTCTAGATACAACCTCCTAACAAGGAAAGTGGCCACATTCATGGAAGCTAGGATAGGATGCCTTCCATTTTGTCCATTACAGCACTTCTAATACAATGGATCCTTCATTGTGCCTTTTTATCCACGCAATGATACTGAGGCACTTCAATGAGCATTAAATTGTTGCCACTAACTATTAATAATTAAGTACTTCAATATCATTATACACCTATAACTTATACGGATATCACAACAAGATGGATTTCCCATGTTCCCTCGAACTTCTAGTCAAAACCCATGCATGCATCAAAGTTGCATCAACCTACTTACCCTTTTCTTTCTTACTATTATTTCTATACAGGAAAAATGAAAAAGACATACAATATAATTTTCATGATGAAGGAATTCTCCGAAAAAGAAAAAAAAAAGGAATTCAAGAGCAGGTCTGTCCAAAGAACTCTGCATTTGTAGAACAATCAAAATCCCACAATGGCGAGCCGACAAAGCACTTGGGTAAATGTTTAGTTATTTTTTCAACCTTACTTTGAGGACAGCAAAATCCAGGAACCCCGGTCATGAGAGAATCAGTGACAAAATGAGCAGCTGTGTGCATACTGCATGTCCATGTGTGAACCCATGGTTACAAGAAAGTTAGTCTAGTACGCACAGCACATGCATAAAACTAGTTACACAAAAATGAGTCAACCATTAACACTTGTGCATACCTGCCTGCACAGGAATTATGTACATGTGCATGAATACATCTGTTGATGCAATTTGTGATAGCAAACATAAAGAAAATTTCACATAGGCAAACCTAGTCATATGTAACAAAAAATATTATATTAAATAGGCAAAAGAAATTAGATCTCACCAACATACACGACAGTAAGAAAATTGCACCAGCTTGAAATTATGGCAGCCACCCACAAGCTTGCCACAACCTGATCAGAATTCCCAAAGGTTAATAACTAAACCTTCCTAGATAAATAGCTAGAGATTCATCATCAAGGATCATCAACGGTAAGATAGAAATCAACAAAGATTCATGTTAAGATTGCATTAGTAGTGAACTGAATTATTTCTTTCCTTCACATGGAATGTAACTATTTCACTTTGATCAGGGAGCCAAATTTGATAAAAACAAAAATCAAAATAATTTTAGAAAGCTTATTGATGAATGCCAGCTTCTCAGTAACTAAAGCATCCTTATGGAGAACATGCTGACTTGGCTAGGTATGTCAACACATCTATCTTGCATAAAAAAAACTTAGGATCAATATTACCCCACGGCCCACACCTCTCAAGAAAAAATAAAAATAAAAAATGAGCACAACCATATCAGAAGAGCAGCTACTGATATCTAGGTAGTTTTTGTCAGCCATTTGTTAGTTATTAAGTCATATGAGTATCGAGTGGCTTTGCTTACTTTGCCTCCAATTATCTCTAATTAAAATGTCTTATAAGAACCTATTATCAAACTTTATTAGCATTTTTGCTATTTTCTTCCATTTGTCATGTTTTCTTACACACTATAGCAAGGACATCACATAAGTCCAAAATTCCATGTGAGATCCATGTTGATTGACTACACTTAATGCATGCATTAGGGAAAATATAGAACTACCTTTAAGTATCAAGATACTGTTTCTAGAGTTCTGTACACTATATGTTATGTGATATAATGTTCTGTCTTGACCATGTACAAAATCAAACATTATTGAAAGTTATAGTATTCTTCATGGATATGTCAAGTACTGGGTTTTCAAGGTCCAATATACATCTAATACCTTGGGTTAGTGTTTGACATGGGCACAAGTAGGCATGTCAAATGAGCCGGGCTGGGCCGAACCAGTCAACGGCCCAGCCCAGTCAACGGCACAGCCCACAAGGCACGGCCCGTCGGCCGAGGCACCTGGGCCCATTTGGCACGTGGGCACGTGGGCTGGCCCCTACTGCTCGCCAGGCCCGGCCTGCCAATTCTTAAAATAAAAATAAAAAAAAAAAAACTAAACCCTAAGGGTAGTGTTTTGGTATCATTAGCATCCTTATTTTTATTTTAGTTGATTTATTTCCAAGTTGTAATGTTACAAGGAAGGAGTTATAGTATAGTTTGGAGTCAATGATGCTAAGTTTTGAGAATGGAGTTCCAGTATAGTTTGGACTTTGGAGATGATGATGCTCATTATGAGTTAGATCCATCACTTGTACTATAATAAGATCAAACATTGGTGCCATCATTTGTAATGGTTAATTTTTCAACTCTGGTGCAATTGACACTGTTGGTCATAGAAAATATTAAGGTTGGCATCTCCCCTGATGGGAGAGAATAGCCTTCGAGCTTTCCGGTTAATGCTTGAGTATAATTTTCCTTGCTCTGATAAATACTCACACCCACATACAAACCCTAACCAACAGAGCTAGGGATCGATCCTAAATGTTGCCTATTCAAATCATGTCTCCTTGCATCCTGCTGTCATGCAATCTGACTTCATTTTTTTGCTACATCAGTCATATTTTCAATTGATAATTCTGATCTTTCAAAGGATCCATTTTAACATGATTCACTATTTTATTGTCTGCTTGGATGCATAAATTAAGTTGAAGATTCTTAGATGAAATAAACATGCATACATTAATCAAATGATTATCAGATTCGATAGGCACGCAGCTTTCTCAAACCCCTGTTATCAAATGAGCCATTCTCCTTCACGAACTATAGTAGTTGAAGAAAAATGTGTAAAGAAGTGTTTTTTATGCTATCTATTGGAGATCAAATACTGCTTAGATGATCATGATGAAACTTAATTAATGTAATAATATTATACAATATGTATTGATGATTTATGAGTTTATCCATTTAATGCATTTGGTTTGATAATCTCATCGATATTTCCAACTTCCAATAGATGGGTTAATGCTATTCTAATGCCAATGATGGTGACTACTATTCATCTTTTGGAGGAGGAGCTTGGCTAAACCAAAACATGCACTGATTACAACATTATCCTTTAATACTTTTATCAATTATTAAAGGGCAAAATGTCTTGAATTTAATTTTAATACTGAAAAGAAAAAAAAATTGGAAAAAAAAAAAAAAAGAAAGAGGCACGCCTGGCACAGCCCGGCCCATGGCGGGCCGTGCCGGGCCAAGGTATTTTCCTGGTGGCACGGGCCAAGGTTGGGGCGGCACAGCCCATTTGACATGCCTAGGCACAAGTCCGTAACCCTATTAACATGATCATGATACAATTCAGGAGCTATTTCTTCTTCTTCTTCTTCTTCTTCCTTTTTTTTTTGTTGAAACAGTATTCAGGAACTAATTTTCAACACTATCTGGTTTAAGTACCCTTAAACAAAAATCAATCTCTTTTTATTAAATAGTGGATTGGAATCCTTCTTTGAAGACCAAATAATATTTTCTCACGAGTTAAATTAGATTATCAAGTGCAAGGGTCATCAAGAGTACACAAGTAGCCAAGCTTACAATTTTTTTTTCTATTTCCTATACTGAAATGATTCATTGGGCTAGCCGAACTAGCATTCACTGTTTGATTCCTTCAAATAGACCGTGCTTTGTGTAACACCAAATGATCACAATGTAAAGAAGATGAGCACAGACACAATGTGCAGAAGATGAAAACACAATGGAGACAACAAACACACTTATTTACACACACATACTAGTAAGAATTAGTTAATGAACACACATAAAAAGTTTAAACATACCACAATAAATTGCTTCAAGTTTCTTCCAGATGCAACATCTTGGAGAAATTGCAAGAATCGATTAATTTCAGTGCCAACAGTAGCACCTATGTTGACAAACAGCTCATTGGGCAAAACAAGGCGAGGTACCTTAGATGAGGACCTGTAGGAATGGACCACTCAGTGGCATTAGATTGATGTAACTGTAACATTATCATTTGCCATCACATTTTAAGTTCAAGGCATGAAAGCATGCACTTCAATTACCTGTTCAATAACCCTGAAGCATTGGTCCAAACAAACTGAACAAGCATGCCAACAGCTAGTGCAAAGCATACAAGAGTCAGAAAATTGTAATTAAGCCATTCAAATAGAATCCAGATGGCTGTGGCACTAGCCAGGACGCCTAAAGAGATCTTCTTATTCCTCCATAACAACACATCAGCAGCTGTACTCAAAGAGAGTGAAGAGAATCATAAAGTGCAAGGAGAATGAGTATCTACGCAGGCAGACTAAACAAGAGCTTACACTTTCCACCACCCAAAAGGTTATGAAGAGGCTTCTGGCGTCCAAAAAGCTTATTCATCTTTGCAGATACCGATTTATCTTCCTCGAAAAATGACACCGATTTCTTCTTTTGAGCACCATCAGTTAATGTTTCCACAAGATTGGTTATAAGATCCTCAGCAGTACTGCTGGACTCCGGCATCTTTCTTTATCTTCAAAAAAAAAAAAAAAAAATCACTCAGAGAAAATATACTCGGCTGCAACAGATTCAACATGCTACCAGCATTTCTGATTTAAGTTCTGGTTGAATGCAATTTAATTCGAAACTACAAGCAAAAATTTCTCAAAGACAGTCAAATTTTATTAAAAGAAGAAAGAAGAGAGAGAAAAAAAATTAATAGATATCATTAAAACAAGCCATAAGCATCTAACTCAAATTCTTCTGTAACCCTCTGTATTATGCTTTAACAAAATGTATGGGTATCTGTTAATGAGCAACACACTTATTCAGATTGTACCATTTTCCTTTCACAGGGATTCATATTGGACCAAGTCAAACCTACATATCAAGTCCTATATAGCAAACAGGAGTACTGTACTTAGCGATGCAAGAGGTAATGTCTGTCTCAATTCAATGATACTCAAAGATTTCATACACTGCTAAGTGACACACTACTTCAAATTTAATGGCTAAACTCCAGTGAAAAATCACAAAAAAGAAGATCAACCCTTGATTAATGAGAGATCCCTACCATGCAACAAAATCCAAGAGGACGACTCCACAAGCTGTATATCCATTCACCATTGGATTACATACACGATGACTCTGTCTAGCTCTTATGCCTATTCAGCGCAGAAACTTAAATCATCAAATGGAACCAAACACGAAGCCGATTAGCTTGGGAATAAGTTGATCAATTGACCAACCTGTTTCACCTCACGGATGGGTCAACACTTAAAAATAGTAAATGGTTTTTCTAAACAATAATCATTCCACGTATAAAGTCTTCTGGACCACTGTTCAAAGTTCAGATTCTTTTTGCCTCACTATTCAGAAATAACTAATGGATCAGATCATTATGAACTTCCAGTTAGTATGATTCTGTTCTGTATCTCATCCAAGAGACAGCTCAAAGATTGGATGGCTGAAACCCATCTCCATATGAAACAGTCCATAGTTTTCAAGAGTTTGGACAACTTGTAAAAACCGTGCCAAGTCAAGATACAAGTTACGGCACAACACAGGTTAAATTTGCAATGGGCAGCATTGTATATTTTCTGGATATTGCAAGGTACAGTCGATTTAAAAACTGGAATAAGGGACTAGGAAATATAAAAAGATTAGGTTATGGGACCGACTGAGTTTTGGAAACCTATATCTGATCCAATTATCTGATGGGTCCACAACTATTGAGCCAAGCCTACTTGTTAAAATTGTGCCTACAATATGGTCTCTATACTCTATACCCTGTTTTTACTGGTATACTTCTTCAGGTAGTCAGGTAAACAGGTCCGTTAGTATACCTCTTTTTGGAGCGTTAGTATACCTCTTTTTGGAGTAAAATCTGGGCCTAAACCTAATTACTTGGATATCCGGTCAATCAGGTATGGACGAGATAGAGGCCAAACCATTCTAATCACTAGACTAGTCTATAACTTTTGTTGTCATCATTATATAATTCATCTATTTGGGGTCAGCCTTGTGAGTTCTACTTTCCTACTAAACCCTATTAAAGACCCTGTTTAAAAAAATAAAAAAATAAAAAAAATCCATTACATAGCAGGTATTTTTTTTTCACTACATCATTCCAGGCTTATAATGCTCTTCCTTTAGTTCGCTGGACCTATCACCCTTCAGCATTTCATACTGAGGCTGTTTCTGATGATCTACTCACATGCACAAACCATCTCAAATGTCATGTTACCCTGGACTGGTCCATAACTGGATGAAGCAAAAATAAGATTCACACCCAGCTTCTATGGGTTGGGTCCTTCTGGTAATCGATTAAATGGTTCAGTTCCTTCGTGGGAACCAGATCCTATTGCCATGCCACGATCTTGTGATGCCTTACAAATCAAAAACTACATTTGGTGGAAATTATGTCTTTCTTCCTCCTCCAAATCATCATCGGTGATGATCATAATTTATCAGAGTGGACAAGTTGAACTTGCAGTATCCTAACAAATACAATATCCGAAACCCACACCACCAAAGCTCACACTAGAAAAGGATAACCATCCGCCAAACATATCTCAACCAGAGTATGATCCAAAGTGCAAACGAACAAACCATTAAGAATTCAACGTCATTCTCTCGAAAGTTTCTTCAAGTGTTTGAAGGACTAAATGAGATATTACAGACTACTGATCTGCTGGGTCTCACATTTATACATCCCAGCCCATGGCAGAGTGTCCCTCATTGTTGAACTCACATGCACACTGCCAGAATAGACTAGCTCAACAATAACCCAGATTGGAAGATCCTAGGCTTCCAACTCCAAGTCCAAATTGTCAAACTAGGAGATAATTAGAGGCAGGGTCTATCCTTTCAGATCAACTGTCCGGATCACCAAACCATAGACTTCAAGTGCAAAGAAGATTAGCATGCACATCACAAGATCAACAACCATACAATTGTTCCATAGCACAAAAAAGGAGCAAAGAAAAGAAGGGCTACTGAAGATTCAAAACCCTAGGACTCCCATTGTTTTGTTTTTTTTTTTTGGGAAGATGAAAACTGAGAATTTCACTTTCCACACTTCCCAAAAAGGAAAAAGAAACACTTCTCAATCAATATGGAAACCACTTCCCTACCACCGTCATCTGAACCTGATTTCCGCGGAAAAACCAGTGAAAAACAAATCACTACGGAAAATCAAAACCGCGGAAAATCTCTACACGAAGCAAACTAAAATTGCTTCACCTCACAAAACCACTTCCATTCTCTGCAAAAATGCCCTAAACAAACAGCAAAATTCTTCTCTTCAACAACATTCTTCACAAAATCTGAACAGCACAGCTGCTGTGAAGTGAAGTAGAATCGAGAAAAAAAAAAAAAAAAAAAAACTAAAACGAATCAGATAATAGTGAGATTCATGAGACAAATCATTAGATCCACCACAAAAGCACCTAAGAATCAAGACTAAAGTAACAAAGAACTCAAACATGATCAGATCCAAACCCTAGAAAGATCCAATTCCATTGTGCGAGATTGTTTACTTACAGAAAAGTGAGATTCTGAAGAGAAATGTAGAGAAAGTGAAGAGATTGAAAGAAATCAAAGTCGGATTCTTAGATAAATTAGGGTTTTGGCTTCGTTAAGAAAGAGGGATTTGATTTCTACCTTTCAAATCAAAATAATGACTGCGCTCTGACCGTGTGTGTTCGGACGAACGACGGATAGAGCTCACAACGAACTACATGAGATTGATGTTTATGGTTGGGGGATTTATTCGAATGCCCCTTGTACGTTTTTTGAATTACAAAAAGGTCCAAGATTCGCTGCAAAGGTATTGCCCTTTTTATGGGTGTCATCCTTTGCCTCATCTCTATATAGTGTTTTCCCATTTTTGAAGAAAAAAAGATTATAAAAGATCCCTTGACTTTTATTGATACCTAAGATATGTTTCTTATACTTAGGGTTGTAAATGTGTCGGTTCCAGTTCCGAGTTAAGGAGAAGGTGGAATCGGATTCGGACCCGGAACCGATTCTTGACTCCATAATCGGAACTAGAATCATATGTGGGACGGATCTGAATCCAGGTCCGGATCCAAATAAAAAATGAAACTAAAAAGCATGGTTTTTAAGATAGATTTTCGTAAATTAAGGTAATATGTTGGGCCTTGAGTTCACGGGTTTGAACTAAGGTGGAACCAGACCTGGACCCATTTACTTATCGGGATTTAAATAAGGACTCAGACCCGATTTTTAATGGGTCGGAACCTCTAGATAATCGGAGAATCAATGACTCATTTACATCCCTACTTATACGGTAGCATGGGTTCTCATGGCTGACCAAAGGTTATCCAGGCTTGACCTGACTTTAGAATTATCGCTCGATGATTAGCCCAATTCCTTACACATGTCGAGCCCAAGCCTTGCCATTTAGTCAATTAGTCCGGGCTTGCAATCACTAAATAAAAATGAAGTGCTTCTTATTGGGTTAGACCGGATTAGGTATGGCTTTCTGTCACTTAATCTAAGCTTGGACTAACTATTAAATGCACTCAAATTTCTGATTTAAGCAGGCCCAAAAGGGACTGAGCCTGGGATGGGCGCAAGCCGGTCTGGTCTGTGAATTTTTTTAAACCAGTTTTATATTCCAAAATTATATATTTTCTTTATAAATAAATATAATAAATTTTTTTTGTAGAATTGTATTTTATTTATTTTAGGAAAAAGGCAAGCAGTGAAGAAAAACCATCAAACAGAAATGCTTATGTCACTTTGAGACGAGTAGAGCTATCAGCCATCCACCACCTAATTTTGCAAACATGACAGGCACGTGGAGATGATTCATATATGAGGGGGGGTCAAAATTAAGGCAATGTATATGATCTGATGAGGTTTCACCCCACGGCGGTTGTTTGTGAACCAATCATGGTCTGTCACGTCATCATTGGACGACCCTGTTCCGATTCAAATCCTAATGTGAACCCTATTCAATATAGCTTATTAATGCCTGGAAGCCATTTATCTTACAACCGTCCATCCATGTTTGATTGTCGTAGGTGGATCCCCCTTTTTTTTTTTTTTTTTTTATCAAAACCTGAAAGTTGGTTGGCGTCCCCCGATGTCATCTTAGCATTTGTGGGTTATCTTACCACTTTTGTGGGCTCTTCTAATCACTTGTGTGACTACCTTACTCTCCTGCGGTAAATAAATAAATAAATTAGTAGTCCAATTTAGACAGGAAAATAAAAAAAAAAAAAAAAAAAACCTTTAGGTCACGTTTGGCAACTAGATGTAAAAGATTTTCGATTTTCTTAAAGTTTTGATAAATTCATGTTTGGTAATTATAAATTCCTGAGGATTTGGATGAATCGAAATATTCATTTGTTGAGATTTTTAGATCCGATCACCCATATAAGATTTGAAAACCCTCACTTAAATGGATTTACATATCAAACTCTATTTTTCTGAAATATATGTATCGATACATACCAATATCAATGTGAAATCTTTACCTATACAAATCTCCAACAAAAAATTCTTATTTTAATGGTAATGAAAACTCTTCATATATATGAATTCATCACTCGTTACCGAAGATACTTTTAGTTTTTCAAAAAATAAGTCACCAAATAAGAACAACCTCTTACCCCAAAAAGGAATGATATGCCAACTTTTAATTAGCTTTTCAAAATTCGAACCTGTAAAGCCACCTCCCTCACCCAAGAGCTGCCTCAGCCTCACCCATGACGAGGACCAAATAGCCGGGTCCAGCCCCACTAAGCTAAGCTGGGTGGAAAAATAAAAAAGTTGGACACCCAAGTTACCGATTGTAAATTCACTCATGTATCATGTAAGGTAACCTTACGTTTTTCTTTTAATATAACAACAGTTACAGACAAAAAGACATCGTGCATACACGTGGTGGGAGGGAATGTAAAGATAATGGCCTGCACTTTGCATTATTATTCGGATAGTTGCATAGTTGTAAGCCGCATCATCACACACATGGGAGACACGTGACGTAGACACTTTTTGTTTTTCTCTTTTCACCAGTGACCTGGACACTGTTGAATTTGGCCTTCGTGTCGTTTTGGTGGAACCAATTTAGATTGGGCCCAATGTTTTTTTTTTTTTTTGTTTTTGTTCCTTTCTCCCTAGCCTAGAAGGGGCCTGATTAAAAAGGGTGAGGCTGCTGCACACATGGGGGATTGAGAATTTCCATTGCTAAGAGTGGGAAAGCCATGCATCTCTTTTTTTTCTTTTTTTTTTACTCAATGAAAAGATTGGGATTCAAAAAAGAGTCCGCATACATAAAAAGAGCATACACAATAATTTATTCCTAAGCGATCACAACCAAATGGGCACTGCCTGGTTCACTAAAATTATATCTCTTGATTCATGTCAAAGAAGTCGAATTCAAACTCCCAAACCATATTTTATAATATGAGAAAAGATTTTCTCCTATGGAAGCTCCACTTATGGATATCTCCATGAGTCATGATCAAGTCATGAATTCGAGAGGGTTCTCTAGCCCCCACATTTCTTTCACAGATGAATGGGACCATAGGTGAGGATTTTTGTATACATTCTTTGGGAGCCTTAAACTTAGAGGTCCCCAATTTTTGTGGCCCCCACCTCTTGGACGGTTGGATCCAGACGTCCCCATGTGGACCTTGCTGGAGGGGAGCATTTCTCTATATATATCAAATCCTCAGGTTGATTAGGACAGTTCCTGATTTGTTAGTTTAAGTAATCGGATAAGAATATGAGCCAATGAGGTAAATAACAGGGAGGCTGGATAGATTTAATTTTAGGGACCTTTCGCTAATTATCTCTAAATAATATATAGAACTTGTGCAGTTTCCTGTAAATCATTGATTTAGACGTACTTTCCCATTAATGAAATAATGAACAGCAATTGCTTTAGTTAAGTAGTTAAGTGACGTGGACTGTGATTTTGACCCTTCACCTTTCAATTCTGCCTTCAGCAACACGCTAGATTAGTCATGACCCACCTTTCAATTGTAAGGCTATTTTGACCCTTCACCTTTCAATTCTGCCTTCAGCAACACGCTAGATTAGTCATGACCCACCTTTCAATTGTAAGGCTATCTTTGACTTTGGCTTATTTCTTGTCATCCATGGCCAAAAAGGAGTGAAAACTACCATAAAATCTTAAAATTCAGTCCAAATCCCGCTCTATGCGCTTTTTTTTTTTTTTTTTTACCCCAACTAAGTGGGCTTAGGACCCCATCGAGCCCATGCTAGTGGAAGTAGCCATCGGGTGATGGAAGGAGACCTCGGGTGAGGGAAGGTGGCTTGTCAAAAGTCGATCCCTAGACATTCTGGTGGACTGACGCATCTTATCTATTCAAATTATCAAGTGAGTAGTTTTTTTTTTTTTTTTTTTTTCTTTGTTAAGCGAGTGAGAGTAGTTATATCAACCAATACACTAAAAATCATGGCATTCGTGAATATGATAACTAAAACCATGCGCATTACAAGTTAATTACGTTCTTCATGTCATTCACGTTTCCATAATGATAAATATCATGGTGGAGAAGAAAGTATATGTTATTGGCTATCTACATTTTCATAAATTTCTATCTTATTTTCAATTGATATAAATGCAAGTGGTGTTTAGATGTCCATTTCTATCTCAGGAACGTTTTCTACCAATCTACCCCTTTGTATCACCCGACTCTTTTCTTCTTTTATTTATGGTTTTTAACACTTTTCTAATGAAGTAAGGTGAGATGAGCAACATTGAATGTACTTTTTTAATTGAGAAATCTACCAAAAAGTTATATTTTCATAAAAAAAAAAAAAAAAAAAAACCATTCATCTAAATGCAACCTCTTTTTGTTTATTTGTATTTTCATGGAAATGTAACTACTATACTGTATTAGATGAAATTAGGGTGCATTTTCAATAAAATATTACAACGAAAAAGTAAAATTACATCTCACACTCACTTTTCCTTCTATCATTAGAAGCCTGGAAATTATTGATTGCATAAATCATACAAAGACAGGAGATATAAGTTACGACTTTAGTTGGAACATGAAAAAAACATAGCTATTCATAATTGAAGTTCAAGAGATACCATGGAGAGATTCTTTATGATACCTTCACTCTTTTATAATTAGTAAAGATGGAGAGATTGAGAACGATTTTTTTTTTTTTTTATTTATCCTAACCTACGGGATTAGACCAAAGAGAGAGCCTACACAAGCTAGGAAAGGAAGCCCACAAAATAGAAATGATAACCTACACAAGTGAGAAGAGTGTCATGCCTAGGGATTGATCCCCAGATAGTCAGGTGATATGCATGATTGCCAACCAACCGAGCAACCCATTGAAGAGGATGTATGATATAGGATAACTAGATGATTGAAGTGAGACTTATTTTTTACGGTACTTTATCATTATATTTACGGTAAAATAATGTATTTTTTAGAAATAGAATCACTTTTGTGGAAATACTGCTAGGCAAATGAAGGCCCTATCATTTTGATAGTGTTCAGATTCATGTGTTGCAACATTTCCTTGTATGGCGTGATTGCTCTCCATCTTATGAGACATTTATATGACGCCTATGCTTTATCATCAGGAAGGAAAGACTTCTAATTTTTTGCATTGGCCATTTTCCCATTGTTTGGGACATGCTGGTTGATTGCATAGTTTACATAGCTAAAGAGGTATGTAACCTATTTGAGGATTTTTTTTTTGGCTCGGGATAGATTAAAATAACAAAACATAATTCACGTAGCAAATTCAACATTGGAATCAGGTTTTGATGATGATGAAACAATGTTCAAGCCTTTGAGATGAGTCCGGATCTCCTATTTTAACGAAATAGGAAAAATATCATTTCAGCCTTACCTCGAACACCACCTATATAAAATGTCATCTTTGGTATTTTTATTCTAAGGAAGCAATTGAGATTGTACAATTACCTTACATTACATTTTATATAGGTGGCGCTTCGGGATAGGCCAAAACAGTATTTTCCAATTTCGTTGAAACAGGGGATTCGGACTCTTTGGATATATCACATCATATCTATCTAGTGTCGGGCCCACCATACTACATTCTAGATCGCCTGACTGGACAGCGAGGTGTCCCGGCCCATCTCAATCTATTTGAAAGCAACCCTTTTCTACTCTGCCGGCCTTGGACATAAAGGTTTTGAAAATGTTATCCATCCCAAAAGGATGAATACTCGAATAGTGAAAGAGTAAAACTTCATCCATTCTATATGGGCCAGCCCAGGCCCATGTGAATATATGGACACTTAATCAAAGCCATCAATCAGCAAAAATGATCTCTTAGCTGTCTGATCAGTGGACCTGCCCATTTTGACTCTATCTAAGCAATCAATCAAATCTCATATTTTTTTCGATCCATTCGATATTGGGGTCCCATCATAAGGCCCAGGGCCCACATGGACTTGGGCCATGGTTGGGATAATCAACCACCTCATGCATGATTGGGGCAACCCTGGAACTGAGAATGACTGAAAAAGACTTCCAACAGATTTTGCTTTTTATATAAACAAACAATTCATTGCCTGATTTCATTTAATATTCCTTGTTTTGATTCTGCATTGCTCCCAATTCATACAACAGTGTGCGTTTGCAACTGTTTGACTTGTGAAAAGGCTCGTTATTCAGAGTGTTTGGGCCTATTGGACCTATTAAACTTGGGTCTGGATCCACTGTTTCAACACAGTTAATGATCAAGCCCCGGACCAAGTCTAGTTGTTGGGTATAAGTTTACTTGTGTACCCAATCTGACAATTCAGGTTTTGTATCGATACTTTCGTATTTTTTTTGGGTTGAATTTAAGTTGACATTTCTCACTCGATTTATAGATGAAATGAATTCGAATTAAGTCCATTATGCAATTTGATTTGGGCACCTATCCAATCCAACTAAATGCACTATAACCCACCACGTCAAACTGAGCATGCCCTGATAGTTAAGGTTTCGGCTGATCGTTTTAACCTTTGAGTTGAGTTGCGAATGAGGGGTAGCCCAATTGGTTGGTGCCCCGTTTCTCGCCCTACTTTTTAGGTATTAACCCTCAGCTTCCTTTTTTGGTATGTAGGCTATCTTCCTGTAGCGAGCATGATGTCGTCTTCGAAAGGCCTCCCCACCCCGATTGATGGGTAAAAAAAAAAACTCGTGAGTCGATTGAGTTCTAATTCAGAAAAAAAAAAAGGATCAGGTTTAAACCTGAGCTTAAACGTGCGACCCAAGATGCTCAACAACCCATTTCCACTCCTAGTTTTAGTAACTTAAAGGAGAGACTATGAATCCATCCGAAGACACCCAAATATTTCCACTCCTGATTATTAAGTGAGTGAACTATAGCAAACAAACAATTTAATCCAAGCCTCATTATTTGTTTAAAAGGTGAAAGGAAACACTAGACTAGTGCAGTAGTGCATGTGGTGAGGTGACAAGAAAGAGGAGAAATGGAAGAAGGTGAAGAGGGAAGGAAATGGGAGGGCTTGCAGATTGACTGTCTGTTAAACATATTTCAGAGGCTGGGTTTGGAAGACCTGAGCGTGGGGGTGTCTTTTGTTTGCAGGTCATGGTACAAAGCCTCTCTCAATCCTATCCTGTGGCAGACTCTCAACTTTAGTGACTTAGATCTGAGAGTCCCAGACAGCCCTTTTGTTGAAAGGTTCATGGCCCAGTACCACTTGGAGGCCTTTTCTTTCTCAGGCTTTCTCAAGTTTGCAGTCAATCGTGGCCGTCGATCTGCTTGGAAGGTGTTATTTCCCAGTGAAGGTGTTTCAATAGAGGACTGGACTTGCGTAGCTGAACAGTAAGCACCCCAACCATTATTTTTTCAGTGCCTTACAATCTACAAGAGCCCCCAAAACCATTCTGATTGGATGATCTTAGCCGTTAGTTTTTAAGCATGAACTGCTGATTAGAGGGTAACTATTTGATTGAAAAGGGTCATCTGATGGGGCAAGATGCTTTTATCTCAATGGATCATAAATTTCATCTTTAAATAGATTAGATTATGCTATGACTCACTCCTTTTTCTCTCTTTTTCAAGCAAGAGACCCCAACTCAAGCACCCATATATATGTTGTCATATGGGGCCATTATTGGGCCCACACGTATGGCCACGAGACTCTCGACAGCTAGATTGACTTAGTCTATATTGTAACCTATCCTAATTTGACACTAATCTAAATTGTACTCACCGTTGGATTAAATCTCATAAGATATTCAGTTAAAACGTACACCTTTAAAATTATAAGGCCGCTAAACCAATGGTTGTGGTGATTAATAGAAATGGTTTTTTTTTTTTTATTGAAAATTATATCCACTATGTGACCTTTCCATCATGCATCCAACTGATAAAAGTATGTACCTCTTAGAAGAACATGACCCTATATATCAAAAACTAGGTTTCATTTACGGGAATTTCTAAAAATTAACTTTTTTTTTTTTTTGAAATGGTAACAAAGACATTCATTAAAGGAGAAAGAAAATACAAAAAGAGAATAAAGGGATCTGTTGTTGAATATGTTGCGGGCCGTACTTCTGGAAGCAAGAATTTTCATGTAACAGGACTCTCTTTACTAAAGTTGGTACGATGCTTTGACGATGATAATAACAATGAGTCTCTTAAACCTCTCCAAATATAGTTTCTTTGTTCTCTATAAAATAGATGATGTATTCCAATTAGCCCAACATATAGAAGAGGGCTATAGGATCTTGTCATCTAAAAATGATCAGGTCTATTGAATATTATTATATATTGTTTGAATTAAGGCTAAGAAATGAAAGATTAAGATAAAAACTTTAATTAACATCAATTTTATAGTCTTAGAGTGGATGGCTGAAAACTTTTTCTTTTTTTTTTTTTTTTTTGGTAACATGGGAACCCTCTGATCCCTCTACGGTTGATCATTGGTAAACCCACGGATACATAGAACCACCCACTAGCTCTATGTATCGGGTATTGGCTAAAAACATTCAATGAATCTGATTGACATTCGCGACCATAGATCCCTAGTCTCTCTCTGGTATCGACAACTCCTTCTGTATGTCCTTGTTAAAAAGTAGCACAAATGCCTCTTATGAAAGCTTGAGAGGATCTAGATTTAAAGATTTAGCCGCAAATACTCTCCAACTTTCAAAATTGTAGGTATGATGAAGTTTATGGGATTCACTAAATCTACCTGATAAAAGTTGGCTTTTGGAATCTAATCAACCAAAAAATTAAGTCGATGCACATAGCCATATGAACTTTAGGCCCACAATATGGATTTGCCATTTCATCCATTTTGCATATTATATTAGACCTATGAAACTCTGTCATGTGTCTTATTTTAAAATAGAATGGATCACGATGTGGTAATTCACATCGATCCCGAAAAAGTTTGCCCAATGCAACACTAAAAAAACCACGCTTGTTTTTCTTGTTCAATGACTCCTATGACAGATGCCCTGCATTGAGTATCCTTGCTTTGCCTGACACGATGGAAGAAGAGGTAGAGAAACGCATCCCAGATCTCATATGCAGATGGAAAGAACTTGAATGGTTGTGTATGCAATCTATACCAGTTAGTTTCAAGGAAATCCTTTCAGAAATCAACTGCCACTGCCATTACTTCTTTGGAATGGTAACGCGCGGCTGGATTACTGCTGATGAAGTGTTTTCGATAACCGAGTTTCTTCCAAAGATCAAGCATCTTCATCTAAGAGGGTCTTTCATGTCCAAAGGTGCTTTGATGTTGATATTAGAAGGATGCAAAGAGCTGAAGGTGTTGGATGTGAGGGACTGCCTTGGTTTGCACATTGACGACGAGGCGCTTAAAAAGGCTTCGACTATAGAAACATTTCAGTATGGGGGCTTCCTCTTAGAAGAAGAGGAAGAAGACAGAGATGAAGACAAGGAGCATGTTCTTCATGTTAGAATGTTTCTGGGTGATGATGATATCTGATTACTAACTAGGAAAGCAACAAAGTTATGTTGTTAGTTAATATTTATCTACTCTTGGAGAAGCATATTGGGTTTGTATTTGCACTTGGTTTTTGTGCCATTCTCTTATAAGAGAGATGATTTTGTATTGTGTATGGCTTGTTGGATATATGTGGGGCTTATCTAGGCTTGATTGTATGTTCGGGCTATAACTGAAGTCGCATATATATAGTTGAATTGATTATAGTAGAGTGCCAAACGGGCCTTAAAGGAACTGGATGTGAGCCGCACTGTTGCTCACAATGAGATTATGAAAAGGACTTCTGCAATCAGGAGTAGTGGACTTCAAATATTCAAAAAATATATACATACTCGAGGTTGAAAGATGATGAACTGACTTAACTGCATTATGGGTATGGTCTTCAAACCATATTGTTACACCTCATAAGAAATATTATTAAGAATGCTGAATGAATGAAACTATGAAAGATGATGTCTGGGTAATGTAAGGTGGAAAGGTGAGAAAAGTGGTTCTTTTTCCTATGTAGAAATTTACATTTTATGGGCTTTTATGGGCTTGCCTGCATTGAGATGAATCTGGGATAAATATTTTTTTGGCTATGGGGTGATTACTGATGGAGACGAGTGATTTTTTGAACGGTCAGCCAAACAGGCAGGGCCTGGGCCTTGATTCTATGTGTAAAGGGTCCTATTGACCCAGCTGGTTTCTGGGGCCTGGTCCTTCAAGCAAAAGGACTGTATCTGGACCAGAATATCATTCTGAATGACGTACAATCTGGCTTCTTGTTGGCTCGCAGCCAATGAACAGCCTAGCTGAGCCCTTTCTGCTTATGGCTAGGCTTCAGGTGGAAAATTTAGTTCTGTGCGCTGTTGGGCCTTAAAAATAATCCCGTTTAAGAAATTGACTTTCTTATATAGGTTAGTTCACTCAAAAGCCATTTATGGTGGGTCACCCATCGAGTGGGCCAGATGATCCACACGGGTGGACATGAGCATGTGAATGCCCTTCCTGCATCTCTCAGAAACTTTAAAATATCCTGATCCCCCCATGCATCTCCAACCAACTACCAACCCCCCCATAAATCTCATGCAGAAAAGGGCTCTCATCCACAAGGAGGCCATTTCTCATTTATACTCCCATTCTTTGATTTTTACTCTCCTACTACCCTTTGACCCATTCAACAACATTCCATCTATAAAAATACCCAACAACTAAATTTTATGGTCCAATGCTCATGACCACCCTAGGCTCCAACTGGGGTACCCTCAATTCCATCCCCACAATTTGAATTTGAGCCATGGCACATGGACATGGCAACTTACTACCATTCTTTCTAGCCATAGCCATGGCTGCAGCAACAATGATGGATCATTGCAGGGCCGCTAGATTCTTATCAGAAGCCCCCGCCCCCGCCCCCACCGCCGCGGTCACCGGCACGGTTGAAACGACAGAAATGCCAGCCATCCCCAACATCCAATTCAACATGCCCAACATAGCATTCCCTCCCATGCCTGACGTTAAATTCCCCTCAATGAAACTACCAGAGTTTAATTTCCTTAGTTTCCATATACCTTCCATAGACCTTGCTTCACTCTTCTCTTCCTCTGATTCTGATCAACCTTAAGGCCTTTCTCAGCTCTCCCCTTTGCAATGCAATGACTCTATTTTGTGTTATTAATATTTTTTTGGGCTAGTGGACATTGGGGGTGTTAAATGTTGATCCCTGCCGATGACATGAATCATGAATTCATGATACTAGTTGTTTTAATCTGTGATGGACATCCCCCCAGATTGTGGTCTATGTAAAGTGGGTGTTGTTTTCTGTAATGCAAAGTGATAATGAAACGTGTATACAGAATGTATAGACATTTACGAGAATGGATTGTTCTTCTTTAATTTTGATGCTGACTATGTAGTTTTCCTTGCATGAAACATAAATAGTTTATGGCAGGGTCGATGTCTCCAAATCCTCCTCCTTGCAAGCAATCATCACACACACAACGTAAACAATCACATGTATACAGATTGTAATCAAAGCATGGATGTAATCATCATCCCTATGGCCAGTGGACCCACATGGGGATGGATGAATTTTCACCTGATCGGACCAATCTACACTGTTGAGAAATATGGGCAAAGTCCTTTTAGAAGGTGTTGATTTTCAATGGTGGAAATTGACACTCTTTAACGCTAAGAGGCTTCTGAAAAAATGGGGAAGAGGCAGGATTTTTCCTTTGGGAAGAAGGGGCACCAAGTAAATATATAAATAAATAAATAAATAAAAATATTTTTACGAAATAATTAAGCTTAAATTCTAATTAAATGATTTTATGAAGAAATAAAATAAAATGGCTTTTCCATCACCACCCCAAGAAGAGGACGTGGCGGTCTCTCTCATGATGCTTTCCGGAGACATTTGGATGAGAGATTTTAGGAAATTCCCTTTTAAAGAATTTGAAGAAGATGAGGAGAAAGAGAGCATGAGGAAGAGTAGAAAGAAGAAGAAAAAAGCTGGGATTTTGTCTTAATGAGAGTAAAAATACTAGTGCGGAACATGGAAGAAGATTTTCTTTGAAGAAATCTTGATGCCAGCATCTCCCGCCGATTAGCTCTGACGGTGCTCGTCGGAGCTGCAGCCATTGGTACCAAGGTCTCACCGGCCGATGCCGCCTACGGCGAAGCTGGTAATATGCTCTCAATTCCCAATTCAGTCCCATAATTCTGTAGGGACTGGACACATAAACTTAATGTTGTTCTTCTTACATATCTCGACATAATTGACCACACTTAATATTAGGGAGATGATCATGTGTGCTGGCTACACCTCAGCTCTCAGTCTTGTGTTTATTTATCAGCCACTATAAATCTGCATTGCTACATCAAGATCTAATTGACCAAGAGATGATGTGCATTCTAGAGTGAAACTTGGAAGAATTAGAGAAGTAAAATAGAGTGGCAATTCTTGACACATCATGCCAACAAAATCCGAACCCGGGTTCAGGTTGACCTTTTTTTTTTCTTTTCAAATTGGGTTCAGTTCAGGGCATACTTATGTTATTGATCCACCAACTCAAGCTGTTAATTAACTCGAACCCTTTTACTTCTAAAGTGCTTGGGTTTTCATTTTCTACCTGATTGCCTTAAAAGCATAGCTTCTACTTTGATAATCCCTCATTCCATGGTCCACTTCTCCAAGCAAACAACATTAAATGAGCAATGTGTTGGTCCTTGGTATGACTTGTTTTTATTGTCCTTTTCTAGTTTCCTGTTACATGTAATTTCTCTACCCAAATACAGAAGTTTTTATCTCAAAACCGGAGTCGCAATGCAGGATTCCTCTCTCACATGGAAATATAAATTCGTAAAGTGCAAAATCCTCTAATTGCACAATCAAGTCCAAAGACTCACTAAACCAGTTTTTTTTAGTCAATTTCTATATAAAGTGGCAATCAACCCAACTCATGTTGAAGGAAAAGATTATAGCCGAGATGACAAATGGGATACACAGGAACATGGTTTACATGAATACATTTAGGGCCTGTTTGTTCCATGTTATTGAATTCCTAGGAATTCTAAAACTATGTATTTTTGTAAGTGGTAAAAAGTAGAGAAACAAAGTTTAATATATAGTAATGACCATCAAATAAATTCTCCATTAATGAAAGTTGAATAAAAGAGGATGGGAAATGAAAACTCATCCATGACCCTATTAATTCAAATCCTAGGAAAGTCAAGGTCCCGCCTACATTGCTGCTCCCTTGTATCCTTCACTCCTCACCTCATATGCTTTGTGTATGTACATAGACATGTACTTAGTAATAATCTGCTCGCCACAACAAAATTCATTATTGCATAAATTAGTACTACAGGAAGGCAATATTGTCCTCGTCGTCCTCTTTAGGACATGGGCTACTCGACGAGAGGATCTGGCCCAAGCGCATCCAACCTTGTCTCAAGGCTTTAAAACGCGTCACACCAAGTTAGGAAGGCATCGCACATTTAGCCTTCACTTTGGACACTTACAAGAGCGATGTGGAATGTAGCACTTCATTGCCTGTAACAGTACTATTGATAAATTGTCTAGATTTATAGTCCACAGAAAAGGTTAATAGACTCTGGAGTGAGGAACATAATATATACAGCAGACTAGAAAACAGAAGATAAAATCCAGTGTCATATGAACTGGAAGTTGAATATCTATTCGCAGACCATCTCAACTGTTACTGTTCAATTGGGGCATCAATCAGTGACCAAAATTTGCATTTTAATGAATGAGATTTTTTTTTTTCTGTTTGATGCAGCAAACGTCTTCAGGAAAGCAAAGACAGACACAGACTTCATGCCATATAATGGCGACGGGTTCAATCTGTTAGTCCCATCAAAATGGAACCCAAGCAAGTAGGTGGAATTTCCAGACCGAGTGCTGCGGTATGAAGACAATTTCGATTCCAACAGCAACTTATCCGTCATGGTCACCCCAACTGATAAGAAATCCATCACTGACTTTGGGTCACCTGAGGAATTTCTCTCAAGGGTAATTTGTTTTCCTTCATCTGAATTGGTGCATATGCAACACAACTCAGTTTCCATTGAACATTGAAGATGTAACAATCAAAATCTCTGTGATCACAGCTCCATCCCAAAATATAGAAAGGTGATTCTAAGCTTTGGTGTGATTCTGTGTAGGTGGATTATTTGCTAGGGAAGCAAGCTTATTATGGAAAAACTGAGTCGGAGGTAACTTCCAACCTAAGCAAAATCCGAGATACAAAATAACTCTATTGGCCTATTTGTTCGCAACAAATACGTAGGAATTGAATACATAGGAATTTCATGATAAAATAAGCTCCACTGAAAGATTGTTAAAGAGATGAGATGTGAAGGACTTGGGGTGAGCGGTGAAGGATATATAAGGTGGAGATGCAGCTGGGACCTTTGCCTCCTAAGTATTGAATTACTAGGGTGATGGCTAAGGCATTCATATCCCTTCTTCCCTTGATACAATTTCCATAAAAGGAGAGGTTATTTCATGGTCATTTTTTAATATTCACCTTTGATTCTTCATTTTTAACCACTTAAAGAAATACAATTCTAGGTGTTCGTCACATGAAACAAACAGGCCCATGCCTTGGAAGTTAGAATAAACTCCAGAACAACTAGTACGTGCAATATTGGAGTCGGTGAACCTGAATTACAAACTCGGGAACCAGACTAAATGAACCTACTCCAATGAATTCTGAGATGAGAACTTGAATAGAAATTATATGAACTACAAACTAGGTAACTATGGTAGACATCTTATTTGCATGCATGAGTGTGATATGGGGTCGAATTGAAGTTTTACATTAATCTATCATATCTGCAGAGTTCCAGTTAGTGATCACTGTAGATATAATATGGGTCTTTATACTTGCAGAAAGATTTGGGCTGATGATTTAGGTTATCCTTTCCTCTAATTGAATAATGGATAGGGTGGTTTCGACTCAGATGCAGTGGCAACAGCAAACATACTAGAAACCTCCACACCAGTTGTTGGTGGTAACAGCTGATGGAAATGAAGGTGGCAAACACCAGCTGATAACAGCGACTATCTCAAACGGAAAGCTTTACATTTGCAAGGCGCAATTCGGGGACAAGAGATGGTTCAAGGGAGCTAGAAGTTAGTTGAGAGCACTGCAAGTTCCTTCAATGTTGTTCAAAAATTGGGATGTTTGTGTGACTTGAGTGAATGTAAATGACAAATTGGTACCAAGACTGCCATGTTTAGGGGTGAGACAGGAAGCTGTTATATTGCATGGGATGTCATGCATAAGACCCATCAGTAATGAGTTGTGAAATCTCTCCATTTTTGTAAGTAATGGATTCATGACTAATTAGGATTACTGTTTTCTTTTGGATGGAGATTTTGTATTGTTTAGAGGGGTCCACTACTTCGTATCATCTAAAGGAACTGTGGTTAAATTCACAAATCCCAGCCGTGGCCAGTACTATACAATGCAGGATCTATGCTGCCAAAGAGTAAGAATTTGTGGGCTGATGGATAAGGTAAAAGTGGGGAGGAGACTTCTCTTTGGAGAAATCTATTTTCTTAACTACTTACACAAGTGGACAAAAAGATTTGAGTCCACAAAGGGGTGGACAGAACACCTTTTCAGTTGTAAGACTGAACTTTTTATTATTACAAGTGACAATAATTATTGAAAGGTTCCAAAATTATTTCCTCCCCTATAGCTTTCTCCATTCAAAATCTAAACACAATGAAACTTAAAAATAAAAAATTAAAATCATCACTAAATAAAGTGATAAACCCACAAAGAAGGCTTCTCCACATTTGGATTTCTCCTCCACTCCAAAACAGGCCCGGTGAATCTAGGCAGGAGAGGGTGAAGGAAAAGGAAAACCGAAGAAATTGGATTTGTACATATATATAAGTTAGGCCGGGCCAGGATATACCCCAGCCCGCCCAACATTGCCCATGAACACCCCTACTCCTTCACGATGGATCTAAAAAATAAAAATTAGATTCCCCTCATGGATGAGAATATGTGCCTACAAAACAGTTATGGATGCCACATGGCCCGGCTGAGAATTCCTTTGTTCCATAAATGCGTTCATACAGTGGTGGAACCAGGGTTGTTATTTGAGCAGGGCGGACCCAAACAAGTAATTGGATTTTGTGGGTAAATCTAGAATTTTCATGTGAGTTTTCAAGGCGGACCCGAAATTCTCATGTAGGTTTTGGAGACAGACCACAACATTTCATGTGAGTTTTGAATGTGTCCACAAGTCCTACAGGGGCGACCGCCCCCCATTCCAATTTATGTGGGTACAACCCTGAGTTCATAGAGATTTTTGGGCTATATTTATGGTGTCATAACAGAGATTGGCACTAGAAAGCTGTCAACCTGCTTCCATGTGTTCTTGTTCATGGTGGAGAGATTTTTCCTTGTTTTTTTTTTTTTTTTTTTTTTTTTCCAGCAGAAAGTGGAGAGACGGATGAATAGGAAAACTGGTGAAAAATACTTTCATTTCACCTATTTACTTCGTCATTGCTTTTGTTCTTCATTTTCACATGAGCTAAAAGGTACATTTCCATTGATATTCATGAATCCACATGATAAAGAGCGAAATGCGAACCCACTGATTGGATCAGTGGCAAGGTGCCTGCACTGTCTTTGGGCACACCAAAGGTTTGGCCATCCGAAAAAAAAGAAAGAACAGGAAAGGCTAGCCCACTAGGGCAAGAGGCACACGCCGCACACCCAACAAAAAAAAATGGAAATGGGAGAAGTATACTTTCATTCACCTATTTGCATGGCTATTGAAATTGCTCTTTATTTCCATGTGAGGTAAAAGTTACATTTCCATGGACATTCATGTATACAAATGGAGCCACAACGAGGCTCTTGAAGCATGAACAACCCAGCTGGGACTTGGGAGCAAATACCTGCTTCTGAAGGATTTGTGAGACCTGACCAAATCCCAACATAAATGATAATGATTAGAAGCTTTAGCCAGTGAGCCAAAGCAAGAAAGAAACCAGGAAAAAAGCACCAGAAAACATTCCAGGAATGATTTAGAGCATGAACTTGGTGGCTGAATGCCAGAAATGACACTGTCATGCTGCGAGTATCCATCTGCAATGTGTGAATAGGTTGTAGGGAATTGATCCATCAAAGAGTTCCCCACACAATGGCCCATCCACATTATGACCCAACATCAGCAGAAGGATTCCAGCTATCACAGCAGCATGTAAGATCAGATCTAACAGGTCATAAAACTATGGCTTGGTAAATAACCCAGTTCTCAAAATATACACTTTTCTTTTTCTGTTATATGGTTAGGTACCAAAGTTGTTGGAGTTTAAAAACGTCAATTTCAGATCGACCCAAACAGGGTTCCTGGGAATGGAATGTATGATTTTAGAATCATACTTTCTTTGCCTGAAGACAGAACAATATGTGGCCACCACAACAGCAGATGACAAAAGCCCATAGAACAGTTTACTTCGACTTTAGAATAAATCACATCTCTGTCACAATGAAGAAAACAAATTTGTTACAAGCAATCTCACTAACTATCTCAGACGTGTAGTAATTTACCCTGCCTCATAAACATACAAACTACAACCCATTTCTTCAAAATTCAAAGTTAAGTAAAAATTGCAAACTCCCTTGTATAGCACAGTGGAAGACTGAAGAGTCCTGGATGACACCAAATATACCTGTGGCTATTGAAGGTACCCCATTCGCTCAAAAGAGCTCTCTCCCATGATGGGAATCTATGCAATGACAATAACATTGTGGGACACCTTTCTATGAAAGGCATAATAGGCATACGAGAATCTTAGTTTATTTGGTGAATGCATCTATTTATTGTAACCAAAACCTATCATGACATGACCGATCGTTAGATTTTTTCCTTGGGACAACAATAACCTTGTTGATAGTCCTCATTACAATACAGAGGAAAAGGCTGTCTGAGTCATATATCATATTCTGTTCCTTAATACAACAAAAACTGAATTTATTTATCAAACTACTGATTTCCAATTTATTCTTACTTCTTTAAACTTAGTAAATTACCATTTTTAAATGGATTTTAATGGCATACAAAATTTCAATAATTACTTTTTTTTCTTATAAACTTTTTTATGACACTATTGACTTAATTGTTGTTTCATTAATTTATAAGCTCAAATAATGAACCTACTCAATATATGAAATAACCTTGGAAACAAACATCAATAGAAAACATCAGTGGGATGCAGTCAATTATAAAAGCACATTGGGTTTACTCTACACTGGCAACCACATAGGTTACAAAGGTTGGGAAATGTGATTCCGACTTGATTTATCAAGAGATGCCCACCATGATTCTAACAGTTAAATAACTCCACCATATTTCCTTCATTGGATGGATGGGACCTACTATGATCTTCAACAAGTGCAAGATCCAATCCATCTTACTCGCCTGGATTCTATGATTAGGTGGGCTACTCCAAATATAGAAGACAAAGGAGCCCACCAGAGGCACATAATTATAGCACATCCACCCAATGATGAAAATATAGTAGGTATTTTCAACTGTAAAAATCATACTTTCTCGATGAAAGAAATAGCAGTCAACCCACCCAACAATGGAGCCCTGATTGCTTGACATTGTTGGAAGGGCCTATTGTGATTCTATCATTAATTTCACCCTAGTGTGTTTTCTATCTACAAATCTATCCTGAGTTACTTCTACCATTGAGTGGGCCCATACATGCACTAATGTGAATAAAAATGAAAAAAAAAAAAAAAAAAAAAAAAAGTGATTGAATTAGCATGTCGTGACTCATAAGTTTATAAGAAATAATTATTGAAAATTACGTGTTAGCAAAGATATCAATTCATAAAGGTCCAAAGAGGCAAATAAAAAATTTGGCAGTATACTCTTAACAATAAAATTGGTGGTTATTGCATCAAGGAAATAGACATTGTTTTTTTTTTTTTTCTGAAAGTTAACTTTCATTGATCAAACTTAACAGTACATGAGGGAAATACTGAGGGAAATAGAAAATGTTATTGGGCTAAAACAACATTTCCTCTTTATCTAAAAATGGATTATCAAGAAGGCACTAGATAAAAAAAAATCTCAAAATCAGCCCCAGCATTATAGGTTTCAATATAGATAGGTTACACCAAGAAACCAAGTAAAAGAGTCTCGAGGCAAGCATCTCATCTATGAACATCTTCATTTCTGCACCTGCATCTGTCTTTATACCTGAAGTTTATTTTCCTTACTAGATCAGTAGACTACTCATGTAGGGCAGATCCATAAAAAACTATTTCACAGAAATTATCTTACGAAGGAATGAAGGTTCATGGATGAAAGGTTGTGACTGTATCATCTAGTGAAAATCAAAAGTCAACAATGCCTAGAGCACCTGTTGGGATCTTGTAACTTTAGTTGAATGTGACTCCAATGGATCAGTCTGGATTCCATTTAGGGATCCCATCTTTAGTTGGGATAGTTCAGGAAGTGAAAATTCCAGAAGCAGGTATCAGTATGTATTGGATAGTTAAAATATTGCAATGGGTTCGGTATGGGCATGCATTGATGCACTACCCAGTACCTGATCCCAGCAGTTTACGACCTATATAAAATGTTAAAAATGATGAAAGTGCCTTGACTACCTAGTGTAGAATGGAGAGATTAACTCGAAGCAATTATTATCAAAATTCAAAATGAACGACATAATAATGGAACCAAAGTTTAGTTACTGCAGAACATCTGCCTTATTGTCATGCAGGTTTCACATTTTAATGATACTTCCTACAGCAAAGCCATAAAAAAAATCCAGATGCACCATTAAAAAAAAAAATTCAAATGCACAGGTATTAAAATGACTAATAAATACCTGATCTGTGCTATATACTGATCAATACTTATTTCACCTGGCATTCTCGGGCATCAGCTTCTCTGCATAGATTTGAAGTGAGAAAGTATAACACAATATACCATAATAAGATTTGACACAAGGTAGTGCAAGCAATCATACAATGAGAAGAATATCAGAAAGCAACAGCTTTACAACAGCAGTGAGGTTTCCATTCTTTTACCCAAAAATTATATTGAATTAAGATATCCATCTATCTAAATGATTCTCTTGACTTTCATCCTTCATATTAGAACTTAGAAGACATGCATTCAAGTTAAAACAGATCATTATTGGAGAATCAATTGTGTTGCTTTCAAATTTGTAAGGATCCTGCATTCTAACTGAAAAACAAAAAACACTCAACTGTGACTTAGGACATAAAAGGACAGAGGATTGGGTATAGCAAAAATACGCAGCGGCAAAACATGTCACAACAACAACGACCATACAAAAGGAATGGTACCTTTTAATACAATATAAGCCAAATTTATTTTATCAAACTACCTTATTTTATTTTTGAATGGAACCTTCACTGATAAGAAATTGTTTAGAAAAGAATAGGTGCTACAATACCATGTGACATTCCAGCAGAGAGCAACCGATCTACATTGTCAATACGCCGTTGTATTGATTTTAAAATTGCATTCAGTGATGAAACTCTCTTCCGAACCCCTGAAATCTTGGCTGCATGTTGCATAATAAATGGCAAAGGTGCATCATCTAGTAATTGATCCAGTTCTGCAAAATTTCATAAAAAAAAAAAAAAAAAAAACTCAATAACAGAGACCCATGCTTTTCACAATCATGCTAAAAGTATAGGAGATATCAAAGTGAACTCCACCACAAATATCAAAGTACAAGAAAGAATTCTTGGACAACATTATTTCCCCAAATGGAAAAAAAAAAAAAAAAAAAATTTGATGCCAAGCCTGGCTACCAGTAACTGGGGCAATCCAAATTGTTCAGTCAAAACCTAGAAAAGTAGAATTTTTTGGTTGGGGAAAAGAAGAGAGCAAGAGACCCACAATCAAGTGATGGAAATTGTACCCACTAAATGGCCAAATTGACAAACTGCTGCCATTTTGGGGCGCCCCAGCTAGCCATCAAGCTCAAATTCCAATCCAAATCAATAGTGGCAGAAATGCTATTTTGACCAGAACTATTGAAACACCATACAAACCCATTTCAGGTTCCACATCTACAATCCTCATCATCAATTAAAGACACCCACAATTCAAAAAAAAAAAAAGATTTTGAACCCAAAGAATCCAACAACAACAAAAAAAGGACGAAGTTTACCAAAAAAGATTCCTTTTTTTTATGCAGAAAGTCACATTCAACATAGAAATCTGATATCCCAATCTAAGGAAAAAAAAAAAAAAACACCCTAATCGGTGGAGGAGATGAAAGAAAACCTCTTGTGAGCCGATCAATAGAAGAGGAGAGTTGGTCCTGACTCCTAGTTACATTATCGGATCTGTGATCGAAATCCCTAATCACTGAGCAAAGCATCGACGAGATCGACCTTGCCAGAGCATCAGATTCGGAGCTCTCGACACCATTTGGATTAAACGATGGATCCGATCTCTCCTCAATTGGGGGATTTGTGATTTCTAGGGTTTGCGACTGCGAGGGGAGAGATTCGTCGGGAGATGCGGAATCTCTGTGGAGCATGGCCGGAATCCTTTATCGAAGAAGCAGCTTTCGATGATCCAAGTTCGAGGGTTTGTGAATTTCGCTTAGGGGCTCGTTTGTTCAATTTTACATATGTAAGTTAACTATGAAATTGTTGACTTAATGCATGATTTTGACTTTCTGATTATAATGTTTGGTAACTGGACTGAACCATTTTCGCTTGATTTATGCATTCATTTGCGGCATGTTTGGGGGATTTACTAATGGAGTTGAGTAAATTTGAGTGTTAAAATTGGCTCATTTATACGTCATTTTTATATGTAATTGAACACATAATGTGTAACTGCTAGTTATAAATTATGATGTCGTGTAATAGTCATGCATGTGACTTATTTACATACGTAAATGATCTCAACCACTCAGCCTGGGGAGAGAATTTTTAAAATGATATAAAAATGCCCTCATGTCATTTTTGAAAACATTGCATTTCATAAATCATTTAAGAAAAATGATACCCAAATGACCTTGTGGAGCCCTCTTCAGCTACCTTTGTGCGTCGATGTTAAAATAATAAAGGTTTATATGGATTCCAAATGATTGCACGAACTAGCTTTATTGTTATAATCATCCAAATCAAGTTAAAACTTGGCCCCCAATGCATATACATGGTTTATATGGATATTTTTGCCATTTTCTTAAAAAATTAAAGAAAAGACTTAGACTGAAAGTAATATGAAAAACTTTTATACTACTTTAAAATAATCAAGTCTTTGTATTTTTTTTTTTTTAATGAGTCAAACGTTTTAAACTTTTTTGAGACTTTTCCTTTTTTGGACCATAGGGTATTAATTACGTCTTCTTTTGTGCTATCTTTCATTTTCGCCGGTTTCTTTTTTCTGTTCTTAGATGCAAAATTCTAAGTTTCTTTCTTCTTTTATCCACACTCATTTACCCGTGTAAATTATTCACGATCGCATTTATTTACACAGATGGTGTACAAATGAGCTATGAAAATGTTGTGTAAATAAGATTATCTTCATATTAAAATTTTGGCATCTCATTGTTACTCGGTGTAGTTCAATCTAGGACGTCCAGACAGTTATGGGTAAGAACCCCATTAACCATATGTTTTTCTTTTTTCTTTTTTTTTTTTCCATGCAATTTGAGAAATCTGCGATAAACTTCAAAAAAATTCAAGACCGATTTCTCATTCTCTATTCCATTCATTTTCTTTATAGGGCTAGAAAACCTTAATAAGTTTTTGCGTCTTAAAATCTTCATGGGCACATTTGTGTGATCTAAACTGTATTGCGAAAAAGCGTTTTCACTTTCCAGCAGTTTCTCCGTGGGAAAATCGGTCACACAAACATGCTCTTAGTTCCCTCTCAACTAAGTGTTAGTTATTCCGGTGGACGTAGGTCTTACTGAGTCACATGGACATGGTGGCCTAGGTGGAGAACAGCCAGGGTTCTCTGACAGAGTCTTATGAGAAATTCTCTCCAAGTCATGTCTATCTTTGTTATGCCACTTCAGGCATCCCAACTTCGGGCCTAACAACTTCTTTCATGTCAATTTCTGTCCTACTTCTGGATTTTTGTATGAAAGTGGTTACAGTAGTCCTTTTTCTGAAACCTGAAGCTTTATTTTTCAAATACAGATTTTCTCTTGCAGATTCAATACTTTTCAATGTAAATGAGGTAGGCATCATTTCTTTAGCATCACTTTTCCTTGCTGAGAACTTCCAACTCTTGTGCATGTACCTTACAAAATTGAAGTGTTATTTTTATTTGTTGTGTAGGAATTCTCTGACCGGGCAAGGAGTTCTGGACCTTGAACTCCTGAATGTTTTTTGAATGTTTCAATCTGATTTGGGCTTGTTCGCATGTGGCTTCTTGTATGTAGAGACCCAAATGATCTTCTTCAGTTATCGTATATATACATGTTGATCTTGAATATACTGCATAGAGCTATATAACTGTGTATGTATGCATATACCCATGTTGAGGTTTTTGTAATCAGAGATGATAAATGTTCTATTAGCTTGTTTCTGCATAATGGGGGATTCAAATGCGTAGTTGAGTGTTGTTGTTCTTTACCTTTGGCTTATGCTTCTCTCCTGTTTTGGAAATTGGAAGGCTAGGTAAGGTAGGAAAGAGAAGTGAACTAAGGCAGGCTGGAGAGCCACCCCTCGAAGTCAAATGTTGTATTCACTTCTCAAAAGATGAGCAATATCAATTTCAATCATGGACGTTGCGGTTCCTTCTTTTCCTAATGGGATGAGCTTCTGTGTTAGTCATCTACACAGCAATATGTGTCGGAAACTCATCTACTGTACATGCAACATATATAAATGTTCACACCAATCTAGACTGTCCAAAATTCAAAAAGCTTTTCTATTGCAGATGGAGTATAGCCCCAAAGTCCTGCAGCTCCTGCTTATCACATGTCATGGTGCCATCACTCTCTGGTTTCAACAGTTTACATGGCTACTATGCTAAAAGCATTGGTGAGACATCTTCATTGTTTTAAAAGAGTATCGTCAGCTGCAGTTGTAGAAGTTGATGAAATTTCTAGTTCATCATGGAAGTCTGGTGATGGTTTCCTACTTTCAACTGCATTCATAGTTTCCAGATGATTGAAGTGGAGGTAAATGACAAGAGCCCTTTCCAGATTGCTTAAAAGCCAATTAATGAACTAGGCAAAAGACCAGTTCTCAGTTTGCGCTTCATTATGAGCTCTGTAGTAGTTGGACGGTTTCTCTCTCTTTTTTTTGCTCGGTAGCCCAGTGGAGTAAAGGGCTCCCACCAGGGTTCGAAACCTTGTGGGGGGGGGGGGGGGAGAGCTATGGGAGCGGGAGCCTTATCCACAAGGCCAGCCCTCTATTCCCAGATCATGGATCTTTTGGGTGAGGTTGGTAATGAACAAATATGGGAGCTGTAGCAAGAAATAGATCATTTTTTAACCACTGTAATGGTGCTTTTGCATAAAAATTGGAAGTAATCATCATATTCGCTTGGGATTGGCTGAAGAGTTCTACTATTTTAACTATATAACATAAGCTGTGTCATCCAATAACCTACAAGGAGCATGAAAGTCCCTATATACATCTCCTCCACTGTATTAATTCTCTCTCCTCCACTTGGTCATGAACAAATATGGGAGCTGTAGCAAGAAATAGATCATTTTTTAACCACTGTAATGGTGCTTTTGCATAAAAATTGGAAGTAATCATCATCTTCGCTTGGGATTGGCTGAAGGGTTCTACTATTTTAACTATATAACATAAGCTGTGTCATCCAATAACCTACAAGGAGCATGAAAGTCCCTATATACATCCCCTCCACTTTATTAATTCTCTCTCCTCCACTTGGTCATGGGTCCTCTCACTTGTACTCTGCTGCTAGGCTGGACTTGCAAAATTTCTAATTGATCAAGAAGCCTTTGTGAATTAGGATAACAGAACTATACTTTTTTCACTACATTGCCAATACTAGTGAGAATGGTGGTGAGTCCATCACTCCATCTTTATAGGTGCCTACTTTTGTTCAAGTGCTATTCACTTCCCAAGATTCTGTTGAAGAGGGATCCTATCAAGTGGTTGGTACTTGGTATTATACTGACCATCTGATTGATATTTGTGAAGAGCGATCCACCCTACACATGACATGCCCTGCCATGTATAAGATCTGGCTCAGGTTTGCATTCAATGAGTGATTGCCGATAGGCCCCCCTTGGATTTGGTCATATGTGGAAAAGCAGCTGCAATTCGCTTGTGTGAGTCCAATGGTATGTTATCACTTAAAATTGGATTGAAATGTGAGGATGATGATGAGTCCATCTTTATGGCTGCCTACCTCTGTTCAAGTGTGGTTCACTTCCCAAGATTTTGTTGAAGAGGGATCCTATCAAGTCGTTGGTATCATACTGATCATCTGTTTGATATGTGTGGAGCAATCCACTCTACATATATGACACGCCCTGCCATGTATAAGAGCTGGCTCAGATTTCTATTCAATTTGAGTGATATGCCCCCATTGGATTGGTCATATGTGGAAAAGTAGCAGCAATCCGCACGTGTAAGTTCAATGGTATTTATCACTTAAAATTGGATTGAAATGTGAGAAAATGCTTGCCCATATGAGGCATAAATTGGTGGACCAAACAAACAGGACCGCACAGGTAAAATCAAGAGGTCAGCAGAGGTTAATATTCTACTATTCTACTAACGGCAATGTAGGATCAGCAGTGGCCCACACCTCTTGATCAAGGTGATCTTGACACCGTACACAATGTCCCTCAAACCCACCCACAAACACTTGTTTACCACTTGACCTAATGAAGGTGGATCAAACATTCTTAATGAATGATGAGAAGCCTTCAGCCTAGATGATAATCACTCCCTTATCTTCACCCAATTCATTAGTCCAACAGAGATAAAGAGTCAAACATAGTAAGCAGTAGTTGCATTGGCTTCCATCATCATCATGATCAAACCATTACCCTCTCTACTTGGGTTTGGCCTTTGTGGGTTCTAACTTTTCCACAACCTCATGCAAAACCATGTTTTCATTACATCCACAATTTGAGATAAAAGGTCATGAATTTTTATTGATCAAAATATTATTGTAGACAGACCGGAAATTACAAGAGGATGAAATGAAAACAATAAAAAATTAACAAATGGGTCAACAAAAACTTATAAAATAATCGGGTCAGCAAAATGAGAATTAGTAGACCTGCTTCAGGCTTTCAGCTGTTAGTGCCATTGGATGAAATCTTCAAAATCACAGATAATGGAATGTTGGACACATGGCCATTGCTTCCATAAAGTCCAATTTTCCCGAAGCTAGTGACAGAGCTGTTAATGGTGGCTTTAAAAACAACAGTCAAGATCTGTCTCTGACCTTTCACTATGAAAAAGCTTGCTGGTGTCACTGTGACGGAGACTCCGAAAAGAGGACTCCATCTGACACTGTAAGTCGCATTAGCAGCAATGTTGGTAACTGTTCTTTGAATTGTTCTTGTTTGGTTTAGCATTGCGATGGTGATAGAAGGCAAATTCAGGTCTGCGCCAGTCATTGTAGAAAGCCCACAGCTATGGCCAGTATAATTCAGAACGATCAGAGATGAACCATTTATGCCACAGAGGAATGATAAGAAGTCACCGAAGCCTGCAACAAAACCATGCATGTGTTATTAGTAGGAGGTGAATTCATCAGCTGTTGGGACTGCCATAGATGGCCAAGAGAAGTTTGTTCCTTTTCTCAAGAAATGATGATAATCTCTCAACTCTCATGCAAAAAAAAAAAAAATCATTAGTCCAAAAAAAAAAAAAAAGCCTTTTAACGGCTTGCTTCCATCAAAGCTTCAAAAGTGTTCCGCTCATATTTTTATATAAGCAAGCATTTTCCATGCATTTTGGAGCACATCTAAATTGGAAGTGGTTTAGAGTACTTTTTTCTTAAGTGCTTTCAAATATTTTGCATCCCCTGAAACATTGTAATTACTCAGAAAATTGGATAAAATGAAAGAAATATAACCTTTACGACTGATATCATTACTTGATCTGGGCATTCAAGCCAACCACTGGGCCAACACAGTTGACAACTCATTAAAATTTTAACCCATGACTAATTTCCTATTAAATATATCTTCTTGTAAAATAACTGCAGAGAAGTTTCTGGATTCAGAGATGAAAAGCCAGGTGCAGTGTTGCAGGCAGGCACATCAAGAAATCCACTTTCCATGTCAAACAGAGTTACAGGGGAGCGGTTTTTCCATGACAACCTGTGGACTGATATAATTACTCGACATGGGGTTTCCAAGCCAACTAATACGCCCACGACTTGAGACCCACTAACGACTTTATAGCCCATGGGTTATTTCCTTTGAGTTATTTGTTTACAGAACATAACTGTGGAGAACTTACTGGAATCAAAGATCAAGCCCGGGTTCATTGCCGCAGTCGCATTAGCAAATCCACTTCCCATGTCAAATGGGGTTGCAGGAGACTGGTTTAAATCGGGGTTGTTGTAAGCACGCTGAGCCATTATTGGACCTCCTTGCTTGTCGTACAGCGAGGCGGTAGTAGAGAGTGCGGATGCAATGGCTGAAGGAGTGAATCTAGGGTACTTATGCTTAATCAGTGCTGCCAGACCAGCAACATGTGGAGCTGCCATGCTTGTTCCAGAGATCATGGCAAATTTCTCACCTGATAGAATAATAGGGTAGTCTGTAAGAAAATGAGAAAACTCACAAAAGACTACAGCTGGTTCAAAATATGTCAGAGCGTATGAATCTCCATTACGCTTTTTTTTTCTCAGCTAAATACTCACACATGCACTCTAGACAAGTCCCTAACCAATAGGGCAACAACCAGGGATTAATCCCCAGTCATCCAGGTGGAGAGGGAGATGCCTTACTACTAACCATCAGTGGATTGGCCATCAATCTAAAAGTTCATTAGTTTATCTAAATTGTGACAAACATTGCACATTCTTCCAACCCAGTTTATCTATGGTGAATGGTTTCGTTGTAACCTTGATATACATTGTTATACCGTTCTCAGCTTAAGCTTTTAGGGTAAGTGGTTGTCAACATGGTATCAGAGCGGGAGGTCGAATGTTCGAATCCCCAGGGCTGTTGTGCCTTGTATTTTCCCACGGAGAGTGATTCCCATGCCCTACATTCTCCCATGGAGGGTGTAATTCCCATAAAGAAGCCCGCACGTGCGGAGGGTTTGTTGTAACCTTGATATACATTGTTACATCATTCTCTATCAGCTTAAGCTTTTAGAGTAAGTGGCTGTCAACAGGTTCAACACCGGTGTTGCCAATCAGATCAGCAGAACCCTGCTCAAGACAAAGGATGTTATGCATATCCACAGTTGGAAGCCTCAAAGAGTAGCAGGTAAAGAACTCTTTGATATTGAGTCTTTTAGTTTCATTCTTTTTTGTTTTAGTAACAACCATTCCTATTCTTTAAAATGCAAGACTCTTTGCAAAATAAAATAAACATAAATGAAAATCTAAAGTCTCATTCATGGTATTACACAGTATTGTTACCTTCGAATTCAACCGAATCTGTAGCCAGAGTACTCCAAGCACCCCAGATGAAGTTACCTGGAGCTATCAAATTGGGTTTCATTATATCAGCATCATCAAGAGAACCGTCTTCTGGGTCCGGACCTCTTGCAGAGTAATACATAACTTTTGGTGCAAAATTGTGATAGTTTGGTTTTAGTCCTCCTAATATTCTTGCAACACCTCCAAACTTGATGATTTTCTTTGATAATTCATCTCTCACTAAGGAACTATTATAGTATCGTAGTAAAATCTGATCAAAATATAACAAAAGAATCAATGAAGATGAATAAAAACTACACGGAATCAACAAGCTTGCTTCAGAATGACTGTCCAGTTCAACATGCATCTTAACTTGGCGTTTGGAAGTTCAAGGTTGTGTTTGTTTAGTGCTTTCAAATTTCAATTGTAACAGTTAAATTATTTTGGTAGAATGGATGGTCATCTGTGCCTGCGCGCTTCTTGGTGGTGCAAAATTAGGAAATCATGCCAGGTGGAACCATTATTCTGACATTTTACCTAAATTGTCATCACTTCCCATCACCAATATTGGATTGAGGCAAGATAATAGCAATCCAACCTAGTGCAATTTTCTGATGCCAGTGCCACACCACCTGCCCTAGACTCGATGGAGATAACCATCTCCTCTCCCAAAATATTTCACACTTGTAACATATAAAACCATCCAAAATGACCCCACGGTTTTAAACTTCTATGCAACTTAGTGGCTTTAGCTGTGCATTATGCAGAAACCCAAAGAAGGTTAATTTGTCATATGCTGGTCAGATCATGAGCACAATTGATAAAGACAAAGAAACATCACCATCCTACAGAAAACACTGATTGGACAATAATGCTAGTGGTGTGGTTTGAACAATTTTATGTAAGAGGTGATTCCTAATGCACTGCCAAGCATGATGTGGGAATCAGTTTTTTAATTTTATTCCTTCCCACCCCAAATAAGTATCAGCATAATATGAATCGACGATATCAGGATGCAAGGTTTGAACAATTCTACGTAAGAGGTGATTCCTAATGCACTGCAAAGCATGATGTGGGAATCAGTTTTTTTATTTTATTCCTTCCCACCCCAAATAATTATCAGCATAACATGAATCGATGATATCAGGAATTCAGGATGGAAAATAGGAAATATAGAATTCCTCTGTGTACACGGTCCAAAATCCAACAAAATGACAAAGAATAAAAATCTGCAAAAATCATCATCATTAAAGCCATTTGATTATCCTTATTTACAGCCATGTGGAAGATGAAATCCAGGTAACCATAATAAAGGGATTAAAACCACATCGGGCTTCCACAGTGAAGTACAGAACAAGAAAAAGGAAACAGTCTGGCATTACCACAGAATCGCACCTTAGAGTCCTCGGGAGATGAAATAATGAGACCAGGCATGCTCATTGGAGTTGGGTTGAGTTGATACCCAATAACAAAAGGATCCATGTAAAAGATGACACCAATTGCACTGAGGTTCTTAGCAGTTTGCAAAGCCTGTTTAACAGTTGCTATCCCAAACACAAAGCGGACGGTATAGCTACAGATCAAGAGGTTTCCTCGGACAATATCCTCATTCAGGTGACTAGGATCTTGGCATTCACCCAAGTACATGTCATTCGGGTTCATTGTCTCATTGTTCAAGGCATGAATTGCAGCAATCAGCGTGTACATTCTGTCCTTGAGAGTTCTTGCTGAATATAAACACACAGGGTCAGTTTTCACTTGTGGATTATAAGCAGTGCTGTTCATATATGTAATAGAAGTAATAAACCATGTACCATGCTGTTCATATATGTAATATATCTAATAAACCATGTAACCATGGGCTTGGAGGGAGCAAAACAAGCAAAACTACACTGATTGGACAAACTTACCATGAATATATCCCATTGAAGTTACTGCCATTAACCATTATCTTTTGAATCGTCCATTTAATTTCTGCCAATAATGCTGTTTTAATGCTGAGATCAACCATTAAAGGTGTTTATGATCTATACTCCATCAACAGGCACACAATTTAAACAGTCAAATCAGTGTACAGATGTGCCTATCAGGGAAGTCCAGCTGCAGGCTCCATGCAAATTGAATACGAAAATATGCTGAATGGACAAACATACGGTCCAATTTCCCCGGTTGATGAAGTTATGACCACCAATCATTATCTTTTTAATTGTCCATTTAATTTTACCAATTAGATGGTGACTGGTGAGACCATCCTATAATGGTGCTTTTGATTTATACTTAGCTGACTACAAGAACATAATTCAGACATTCTGGATTGATGAGAGTCCGCCTGCGGCAGTTTCCGTGAGAGACAAATCAAATCAATGAAGCATGACTGAAAGAGAAATAGTGCCAGAAAAGCAGAGAAGGAGCAATAGCAAGTTGACTGTTCTAGTAGTTTCTGATCATCATACTTGAAGCCTTATCCAAAAATCAAATTGCAGTTTATGTTGTACATAATAGCCAATGAAACATAACTGTAACAGAAATAGTGCTAGAAAAGCAGACAAGGAGCAATAGCAAGCTGACTATACCAATATTCTTGAATCATCATCATTGAAGCCTTATCCCATCTATCTGGGGTAACATTAGCCTCTTTTTCCTAATTTGATGTCCTCATGGTAACAGAACTTCTTAAGAGAGTACAAGAATGACCTACTACAGGTTCAAACCTGAACCCCCACTCCAGAGGCAGGATAGATGGGTAATACTGGCTTTTAATCAATTCAAATCTAGTACTAACACTAACAAATTCATCATGGACAAAAACATGGCAAAACATACGTGCAAGTCCAACTCCTGAAATGGTGACATTGTTGCCCAATACAAGGGTATTGTTGTAGAGTCGATCATGTGAAGCAGCACCAACAGTGAAAATCCATGGACTGAAAGAAGAAATGCTCTTGGGTGAAGGTCCTGCGTTACCAGAAGCTTGAACAACAAAAATGCCAGTTTTTACAGCTGAAAGCAATGCCATGTCTATAGGATTGAAGAAAGTCGCAAGGCCAGGAGGGCGCCTGTTGGGCGTGATGGATAAGTTTATGATGTCCACTCCATCTTGAGCTGCCTGTCAGTGCAATCATAATATACCAAGTCACCAAACCTTGAAGTAGTTGAGCAAAATCCCTTAGCTAATTAAATGGGAGTTCACAATACCTAGGTTAAATGCAATTAAATTGTGCACAAGTAAATGAATAGGGGAAGTAATTGCAAATCACTAGGGACGGGAAGAATAATTGATGAGTTTTGGCTGGTAGTTTGCTAAAATGCGAATGCCATCAAAACCTGCCGTGTATTTCTGTGGAGAGTGATTTTAGAATGGTTGAATATCCCCCTGAAAGCTGCATTTTCGGGCCCACTTGTTCTTGAGGTATGCCATTGGATAAAACTACCTCCTATCAATAGTCATGGACTCATGGGCTCAAATATTGCCAAGATCAGAATAATACCACTGGATTGGATTCTCCTTTATAATATGATATCCATCCAAGAAAAAGTTTGTGATAATGATGTGGTTAAGGATGATTATGTGAGAAGGGATATCTGGGCTTGTGACCTGTCAACGTGGAAGGTTTGATCCAACAGCATTTGTTGACATTATGCAGGCATCATTTTATGGAATTCAAGCATGGTGCCCTTTTCCAATCCAAGTTCTTTGTAGTATTGTACCTGATCAATAGCAGCAACAACATCTGCTGCAAACCCTCCAAAGCTCTTGTACAAGGCCTTGTAAACAGCAATGCTGAAAAAGGATTGACACATTATTATCAAAATCCACACACGTGGACACACACATAAGCTCACTCATACAAACAGAATTAAACAAGATCTGAATCAATTACTGTGCACGAGGGGCCATGCCACTTGAATTCCCAAAGTGATGCCCGGCTACAATGACTGGAACATTATGGTTCCCTGCTGCAATGGAAGCTGTGTGCCTGTTATTTGAGAAAAAAAAAACATAATCAAATTCCAATGAAAAAGAAAAGAACATAAACCTAGAAGTCCATCCATAAATTTAGCAGAAACTAAGAACAAGCTCTCAGGGTTTTGGCACAAATCCATGATTATTAAAAGAAAAGTTAAAAATGGTATTGTTGGACCCCGCACCAGATTTCAGAAATTTTGGTCAATAAAGAATGTGCAAGAAAATATACTATCTCAGATTTAGCTAAAATACTTTCACCATGTGGGAAGTATTTCCTCAAAGTCAAATCTGACATGTCTTCATATTTCTTTTGATCTTTGGCCCAAGGTATTCTCGCTTTCATCAATCGTTGAGTTTGGATTTGTAGTTGTGGACCCCAAAAATAGCTTAGATTGGACGAAGCTAAGCATCTATTTGGACTTTTCTTGTTTCATGTAATCATTCTGAAGCCAACTAAACAATGATAAACAAGAGACTAGTTGCATATAAGTAGCTTCTATTTTTTTTATTTTTTTATTTTTGGTAGAAAGTAGCTTCTATTACTAAGTTCTTTGGTATCAGAAGCATCCAGAGATATCTCAGAACTAGGATGAAATAAATACTCACGTTCCATGGCCATCAGCATCGAATGGTGAAGCATAGTCCTCAGTGGTATTGAAGATTCCTCTAGTGATAGCAGACGCAGCAAAATGACGAGCTCCAATAAGTTTCCTGTTACAGGACCCAGATGGAAAATCTTTTGTAACTTCACAGACTCCTGAGTAGTGAGCCGGAATTGGATACGACTGATCAGAAAGGTCATCAGAAAAACTTGGGTGTGTTGGGTCAATTCCAGTATCAATAAATCCAATCACAACTCCTTCTCCTGCAAATTTTGGTCCTCCTTCTTTGGCCCATGCCCCATGAGGCAGGCCCAAGAACTGAGGGGTATGAGTGGTTGCTGTTCTAACTGAGAAATCCAAAATCACATTCGCCACTTCTCGCATCCTCGAGAGTTTCTCTGCCTTCAAAGCCCACCAACTCATCGAGTCATATCTCAGTAAGTAAAGCCAATTCAATTGATTGATTAATTGATTCATGGCAAATGAGGAGAACAACAATGACTTTCAAATATAAAAATTCTAACTGATAGAAGAATACTTGAAAAATGAAAATCATTAGCAAGTTCCACAGAAACAACAGAGGATCAATCCAGAGAGAGAGAGAGAGTACTTACCTTAAAAAACAAATAATAATAATAACAACGACAACAATAATAATAATACAGTTACGAGGAAGAACCACTAACAGATATGGAGTGCCTATTAAAGCAAATGCATCATTATAAATTGGAATGTTAGATTGTATATATGCAAATGGTTGTAATGATGGCTTCTACGATGGTTGCTATAGTGAATATAAATCAAAGGTCATATTTTCAATATAAACATCCATACAAATCTAAGTATGGTGCACAGAACATCTCGTCAGTGTAATTTTTTGTGAAATTAAGAGAAAAACATAAATTTGAACTCAATGAAGTGCCATGTCAAAATTCATAGATTGCTGGACCAAGTGTTTTGAACATGGTACTTAGAAAAATCCATGCAATTGCAAAATCAATTTACGTTCATATTAGTTTATTTATTTATATTGGTAATAACGAAATTTATTGCTGGAAAAGTAATGTACAAGAGAATAATGTATCACCATCTAAAAGTGTGGTGCTCTCAGCACCGCTTTTGAACAAATATGATTCTCAGTAAAACCGTCAAGTCGAATTAGATTCTTCACAACAGAAACAGAGTTAAAAAACACTACTTAAACAAAGTCAAGTCTCGAATAGTATAGAGAAAACAACCCAACAACTGAAAATTAGCTTCAATTGAATCTCAAAATTGCCACCGATGCAGATACAGAAGTTTAAATCTATCAACAACACCCATAAATCTAAAAACCCCAGAAGTAGTAAGCCCAAAAATTAGCTACAATTGAATCTCAAAATTACCACCAATGCAGATACAGAAGTTTAAATATATCAACAACACCCATAAATCTAAAACCCCCAAAAGTAGTAAGACAAAGACAGTGAAATTTTAGAGGGAATGTAATGTTTGGCCGGGCACTCATTTCTCCCAACAAAGTGTACATGGAGGGGGCTTTATTAATTATTTTTAATAACTCAATGGTGGACCACATGGTGGACTATTAGTTACAACTGGGCATTTCATGGGTGACTGGGAGGGGGACCAATTTGATAGCGAGACCATTGGAGTACTGTCTATTCCACGATCGATGAATTCAATAGTAAAAGTGAGACCAATGGCCACCATTCATCAGCTGAAGCGAAAAAAAAAAAAAAAAAAAGGCTGCTTCTTCCTATTGAGCATCATATGATGCTGCAAAGTTAAAACCAAACCAAAATAAAAGGAAAAAAAAAAATCAATACCTGTTGAGGAGATGCATCAGCTGAAGCGAAAAAAAAAAAAAAAAAACATAAAAGCTGCTTCTTCCTATTGAGCATCATATGATGCTGCAAAGTTAAAACCAAACCAAAATAAAAGGAAAAAAAATCAATACCTGTTGAGGAGTTACAAGAACAGCAAACCCATTTATTAAGTAATGATAACTATAGAGCTTCAGATAGTTCTCTCCCTTCAGTACCCTTCTTAATAGTGAATTCTGATGTCGAATCAGATATGAAATGTAATGCCTATCAAAGCTTGGAATGTCCCTGCACATGTAAGTTAACAAAGGTGAAGATGATGACAACAATCATGATGATGACAATGACAATGGTGGTGAATCAATATCTAGAGTGGATGTACAAAGCTGGGTTCTCAAGCTCAACAAACCAAAGTAATAATAAATGAATGGAAAATGGAAGCATAAATCCCAACTATACAAAGTTAAAAAAAAAAAAAAAAAAAAAAAAAAAAAAAAAAAAAAAAAAAAAAAAAAACACCAGAGAATTTAATGTGTAATCCACCCAAAGCTCATTGTGATGCTTAGCAATCCAAATCAAAATATAAATAATTGAAGTGGAAAATATAGGAAAAGAAATCCAAGTAATAATTCCAAACAAGCATCTCATTCTCATTGCCATATGTGAATAGTAGGAAAAAATTAATATAGGACAACATACAGACAAAAAATCTAAATCTTATAACAACCAGAATCATAGAACATCTAAGAATGCATTTGGATGTTGCCCAAATTAGAATGTGTGAGTATAAGCATGGATGATGAATTCAAGTGGAAAAATTAGAAAGTGTGTCTTTCCTAATTTTGTTAATGATTTGCATACTGCCTAAATGCACAGTTCTGACAAAGACAATGGGAGCAGTCACATATTGAAGAACCAGCAGAGTCAAAATGCACCTTTGTATCAAAGACAAATACCAGTTCAAACTGGCTTTACATTAGAAGCAACCAATTCCTTCCCTCACTGGCCCAAACAAACACCAGCAAGGAGAACATAAACAGGGAAATAGATATTAAGAAACTCGAGAGTGACATCCCAATTCATGTAGGAGAACTATATGAACATGAAAAACGATTGATAGCAATCATCATTATATAAAGAACCATAATTATGATAGAGAATTTACTGGTGTTATGGTTAGATGATACACAATACAGATGTGTATCCTCGATTTTAGGAAGGTTGAAGTTGTTTGAGTTGGACCATTAGGATAATAATTGTTATTCTGGGAAGGATTTTAGAGGCAATCTTTGAAGTTTTTCTAATAAAACCACCACCACCAACTTTTACTATAGCAGTGGAACCTTCCCATCTTAATTATCCAGGGAGCTTATCCATAAAATCAAACTGTTCCCCATCATTGATGACAAATGCTTCAAAATATCCAGTCCATTTGGTGGATGTCCCATTAAATGTGTCTTGTTAATTGTACCATTTGCTTAACTTTCCATCTCCAAGACATTAATAAGATGATTAGGATCCTCTCTGATGTGGGAGATTTGGGGGAAGATTCATGCCTGATGAGCTAGTCGCATCCTTAGAAAAGGACATCCCAAGCTATACAGTTTACAGGGATGGTGCAATCCATTTTTCTTTCCCTTAGAAGAAGAACTTGGGGATTTCCCAATTGTCCCAGTTCAATAGTTCAATTCCCATATGACCCAGTGGGTCTATTTGCCAACTTCACCACTATGATTATATACTAGAAGTTATGCCCTCAGAAAGAGAAGAGGAAGAAAGGACAAGTAAGTACCTTGGTTTGTTCAGTGTATTTAATCTCCCTTGATTTCCATGACCCAATTCATTACTCCCCCATTTCATTTCATCCCCACCATAGTAATGAGCTGCAGGAGCTTGTCTCAGTGTAACAATATAAACTGCTGCATCAGCAGCAGCATCTTCCTGACACAAAACCTCCATCCAAAACCCCAAACAAAGCACACCCACCATTAAATGCACCCAACAAATCCCCCCCATTTCAACAACTCCAATAAAAGGAAATAGCAAAACAACTAGCCAAATAAATAACACCCTCAAAACATCATCTCTCTTCAGTCTTGAGTCCAGCTGTGTTTCTCCTACACTACAAAGAACCCAAGTAGGAAGAGAAAAACAAACCCAGAAGCTAAAAAGACCCTTCTCTGCTAATTTGCAGCTGCTTCAACTCTCCCAAGTGTGGATGAGTTTCAAAGACCCTTTTGCCTCTATAAAAGTAAAAGGGAGCTTTGATGATGTAATGATAAATGTATGTTGCAGGTCCAGATGGGTGGGTGAGCGAGAATCTGAAGTCCTTTTTCTTGGGTGGTGGGAATGTGAACGTTTTATTTAAAAGAAGACACAAGGAAGTGAACGTTTTTTTTGTAATTTCTTTGACTGTTGCGTCATGGGTGGACTCAAGTGCAGATCATGAGAAAAAATGAACAGCTATACAGAGATGATGGCATGAGAGACAAGAATCCAAGGAAGGGATTTTAGTAGTAACGGTAGCTAGATTCGGTCCAGAGCAGGATGGAAGAAGAGAGAGACGGCACAAGAATGGAGAATATATGCTAAGAAGCACATGAAACAATGCTCCTCAGAAATATGGGGCACATGGGATTATGCCCATGATTAGGCAAATAGTGGGACCCATCATGCTTAGCCTCAATAATTAAAGAAAAAAGAAAAAAGAAAAAAGGTGTTACCTTTATGGGTTTAAAGTCTGCTATACTTTGGACTTGATTTTTAAATGATAAACCTTCTAGGGGCCACTTGATGCATATCAATTACAATGAAGTAAGGATGAGTAATAAACCTTTTAAGGTAGATTAGATGTGGGCCAAATATCAATATTAATTGATGATGATAAATATTTATTGAAAAGCTCCAAAGCGTACTGGTTGTGTATAGAGTTTTTTTTTTTTATTCTTTTTCTTTTTGGCTACACGGAAAACTCTAACATGCATGCTCTCACTCATACACTTATATCCAACCAGCGGAGCTTTATCTAGTTAACGGTAAGTCTAATCAATTAAATAATTGAGTCTTATCATTTTTTTATCGATTTTAATGCATACCCCAGTTTTGATTCAATTGGATACACAGATATACCAATTTCCATGCATCTATACAGCCATTAAACTTTGTAGCTTTCAAAAGATGGATATGACTATCTAAATGTTTGATTTTGCAACTAACTCTTTTAAACTTTGTAGCTTAAATTGAATAAATAAATAAAAGTGAATATCGTTATAGTAGAATGATCAGGAATCCAATTTCATGCAAACAAACAGCCATAAGAGTTAGTTTTGATGGGAAAAAGCAAATAAAAGATACTTTTTTTTACTGTAAATATAAAAAATCAACTCTAAATTCTTAAATCAGTACTAAACACTACCTATTTATCAAATGAGTCAAATGAACAAACCTAAGCCCAACAATTTGTGAACGGATGGATTGGATCCAATTAGTCAAGCAGGTTAAAGATCCAACCTCAGTCCTGCTTTCCACAAATCCACCATTAAACAAATCACTATATCTAAGTGCAAATATGATTAAACTTTCTAGGCCACTTTATAGGCCCACTATTGCTATACATCCACATGATGCACAGTTGGATATAAATAATACAAATTGTTTTGTCCCAAAACAAGATATTTTGTGGGGGAGCAGTCTCGCATTATTGTGAGCTGCATCAATTCGAGTGGACCATAAAACAGGGACCCCCCATAATCATCCATTCTGGGTCTGGCACTCATCTGAGCAGGCGGGCGTTGGATTAATTGTAAATACTTGTCTGGACAGTGACAACTTATGGGCCATTAATCGAGTAGATGGGATGGTGATCCTAGCCATCCCATCCCAAGGTGGGGCCCATAAGGATTGTTGGTTAGCATAAGGTGAACTGAACACCCGTGCTCAACAGAGAAGGCCTTTTTTTTTTATTATTTTTTTTTGGTGTTATGGAGGTGCAAGTATAGAGGAACAAATATGAATGATGGGGGATTGACAGTAGATAGTAGGGGAAACCTTTTTCCAAGCTTGTAGATTCTTCTTCTGCCCCAACGTTCTGATTTTCCTTTTAGCTGGCCAGGGACCTTATCATTTTGTTGTCTTCTCCTCTGTCTGATCTGATCTCTGCTTTTTAAGTAATGGCCATTCCCACATCATTTCCATACAACTCCCATGTCTGGACTCTGGAGTCTTAAGAGTCTGGAGTGGTGGGTAACTCTGTATACTCTGTAGTGCCGTGACTGCTGTTTGTTGTGTAGTGTGTGTGTGTGTGGGTGATAATATCATATTTGTCTGAATGAGGAGCGACAGACAATACACAGATTTCATATTTGAATGGGTTGGTACTCATGGTATGGTAGGCCATACAAAAGCTAAGTAAGAAGCCCCCTCATTCCGTGAATTTTGACTTATATTTCCCAACGGATGCATTTGCCTTTGAGACGTTTCCATCTTTGGATTTTTCAGAAATGGGACCCATGAAAGGAGCCGTTGGGAAGCCAATGTCTCTCTCTGAATAGCAACATCAAACCTTTAACTCAGCCCGTGAAAAAGAGAATCTGTGTTTAGACCCGTGTGATCCTCCAGGCTTCTCTTTTTAAAGGGATGCCTGGAACTCCATCGCAGGGCCCACGCGATGATAATTCAGACCGTTCATCTTGCGTCACATCAACTTAACTAATCACGCTTCCATCATGTGCTCCATCGAACGGTGACACCCACTTAAATTTCAGCGTATGCCACTGAATGAGATGAGATTCAAGATGAACAGTCAGGGTTATCGTCATATGGGCCCTACGATGGAGTTCCATGCATCTATTATAAGGAAAGCATATCACAGACGTAGGATCCGGACTCTTGATTGTGAGATAATTTTCTCTAAACTGCACGTACAGTCCAGCTCTATGGAGCCCACTTATCACTTCTGCCACCCTTTGATGAGTGCTTGCAGCTCCTTCCAACCCACTGGCCCCAACTCAAACCTCGCCCCGACCCCAAGCCCTTTTTTTTTCTTCATTGAACATTTACTTATAGTCAGATTGATCTCAAAGTTCCATAGTTAAAAGATCATTAAATTTTAAGACGGTTTAGTCAAGAGCTAAGATGATCTGATTGGGTTATTTTCACACGACCCCCTATTCATAAAAAGACCTTACCATCTATCTATTTCAAATGATGGGAAGGTGTATATCCAAGTGGGCCCCATGAGTTGGACCGCATAAGCACAGCATCAAGTTTGCTTGCAGGTGAAAATCTTCCTTGATTTCGGCCTGCGGAGTCTCCTATTTCCCGACCTTTGAGTAGTGTTTGAGTTCCTTCTGGCCATTAATTTTGCATACCTATATGTTCATTGTGGCAGATCTGTATATTTATCACAAAGGCCTACATGAAATTTAGAATTGAGCTTCAGCCCATGGGCTGAATGCAGGGCTGAGGATTAGGTGCAACAATCAAAAGAGACGGGCTTGATAAGTTTCAGACTGGCCTGACTGAGTCCAAGGACACCCCTGCATGGTGAGATGAAATTGGGTTCCTAAATATCAAAAGGACATGAGCCCAAGAAATTGGGCATGGGTGGGATGGGTCCAAGTTCTGAACTCAGTTTTTCTTCAGGTCTGCACTGGGTCCCTTTATGTGGTCTCGACTAAAATCTGGATTCAGGTCCATGGGGTTCATGTATGAGAGCCCAGCTATCTGAATTTTGAAACTATATGGCTAACTTTTTAATATAAGGTTTTTACAAAAAGGCCTCTATATTTTAAAAAAAACGGAAAAAAGCCCTATCTTTTATGTTTTTGCAAAAGGTCCCTAGTTTGACTGTGTGTAACTTGTGACAGAAATATTATTTACCTAAATTTAGCAAATCTCACCGACTCAAGCTACTTTTAGTGGGACCCACTTAAATGCACAATGACCAAGAAAGGCATGGTCATGGAGAGGCTTAGATGTAGATTAGCAAAATAGATAACATCAAACCATTCAAATGATCCTAGCATTTGGTTTAAGGTCTTCAAAAGTTTTAAGGGGCAAAATAGTTTATTTAACTTTTAACTTAAGAGATACGTCATTTGAGTTTTTTCTTAAAGGTAAATTTGTCAAATATAAAAAATATTAAACCGCCAAGTTACTTATTATATAGTTGGACTATTAATCAATAAAGGCTTTACTAAAAATATAAAATATAAGAGCCAACACAATCATGGTTGAATGGTGTTGGCACCTCAGTATCACACACATGCAGGGATCAATCCATAGGTCTTCAAAATGGATACTATCATTCCTCGGTAGTAGGCTAACCTAACAGATAATAATTATAATAGGACTTTTTGAGTATTTGTGAAAATATAGGGATCTTTTTGTATTAAAAAAAAAAAAAAACACCTTCTATTATCTACTCCTCTGTCGGGTTCTATTTGTGTCTGGGTCAATAGTTTTTATTCAGGTGGGACCTGGGTATGGGTCTTTTTAGTTGAACCCAGGCCACTACTCAGTTTCAGCATTTTCAGTAATTTGGGCCCTGGTCTGGGCCTAGCCCATTATGGACCCGACCCATTTTCATCCCTAGTACCATGACAAGTAGGGCTGTCAATCGTGTCGTGTTAATGAATTTGGGTTACGGGTTAACGAATTCGGGTTACAATCACCTCAATCTGTACCCGACCCGTTAACTTAACGGGTCAAAAAACCTAACCCGAACACGACCCGTTAATTTAACGGGTTATCCGACCCAACCCGTTAAGTAATTAAGTCATTTTAAAATTTAAAAAAAATTTATACAAAAATAGAAGAAGAAAAATATATAAGCCACATGAAACTATAAATGAGGATCTCAAGTGGATCCCACCTAAAAATCCACTATAAAACAATAAATTTTAATTTATTTTTTATGAATATAAATTAATTTCTTTACACTTAGGGAGTAAAAAAAAATTTAACGGGTCAAGCGGGTTGTTAACGGGTTACTTGTTTAATTCATACCCGACCCGTTAACTTAACGTGTTAACGGGTTTGACCCATTAACGACCCAAACCCATTAAGAGCCAACCCAAATCCGTTAATATCGTGTGGGTTCGTATCGTGTGACATTTTGACAGTCCAAATGACAAGCTCTTATCCAATCTTGTTTCCTTGCTTTCAGTTTCACTTGGGTTACAAGCAGACTGGGCTCAGTCTAGCCAATCTTGTGCTCATTTTGAGTGAGCTTTAGGCTGTTGAATGATACTGGGCTTAAATATTGGCCCCACAATTAAATAAGTTGTTCAAGTTTGAGCCAACATTTTCCAAGGGTTCGATAAGCTGGCTCAGCTCATCCTAACATTCCTAATGCCAGTGGGGCTTATAAATCCTAACCCAAAATCCTGCCTGATAATTTAATTGGATGGACTTGGATGTCTTCAGCCTATCTCTTCCTGACCTATTTGGAACCTTAAATACAACAGAAATGCTACTTGTCCCGGGACTTTTGTCCCGGGACTTGGCCCAGCTCCCATGGGAGCCGGCCGGGCCAAGTCCCGGGACAAAACCCGGGACAAGCAGCCCGACTCTAAATACAATGGGAATGTTCCTTTAAATGTTTGCACATTGTTTAAGGATTGTTATTGTTAATAAAAATATGGTTTTACATAAAAAGTGTACCCTAATTTACATGGAAAATCCACTTGGATGCATGCTGGTCATTAAGTAGGGCTTAGGAGCATGAGAAGTGTTAGGGATTTGTCAGTAGGGCTTAGGAGCATGAGAAGTGTTAGGGATTTGCTCTTGAACTCTACCCAAAAGGCCTCATGCCAATGGAAGTACTGCCCATGATCTTTCTCAATTCTAGCCGATGTGGGACTTTGGTTGCACATCCCCAACAATCATCCCCTCAAACAAAGGACCATATCTCTTTGGATATTTTTACCGGGTTACCGGGCCTCCCCTCAAACGATCATCAATCCGTCCGCTCCATCGACGTCACCACGGATCTACCAATCGTAAGTACCGCTCTAAGCCCTCATGGATTTGCTCTTGGGACTCTACCCAAAAAGCCTCATACCAATGAAGTACTTAGTCCAACTTATATGCCCATAATCTTTCCCATTTCTAACCAATGTGGGACTTTGGTTGCACATCCCCAACAATAAAAGCATGAGGAGGATTAGTTTTGATGCTAATGAGGCCTTTTTGTACAGATTTGTATGCTACAGAGGCTTGCAAAGTAAGAGAACACCCAAAGAAACTCTTGTAAAATAAACATAATTAAATAGGGGGCGGAACAAGGAAAGTCTAACCATAATTAAACATTGAAAAACAAAAGGATTATCTACAGTCGATATAATTTTGATTGGAGTAAAAATTTTGCAATAGTAGAACATGAGTAAGAAGGTATTTTGAATGTGTCAGATTTCAAATATCAGCCCATGATTAAAAAGAAATAATGATGTATGGAGTGTTAGTACATTTACAATTGCAAAAATATAAAGTAAAAATAATATTTAGACGCGTTGCCTTGTTTGACCTTTACTTTTCGTACCTAAACATGGAACAACCAGAAATCCATAAGCTTTTACAAAATCTTTAAGACTCCAATGACAGAAGCTCCCTCCCTCTCTCCATTCAGCATCATGATCTCAAATTAAGGAATGCGGGACATGACAAAGAGTCTAAATTGGGTAAATAATTTCTAATCCATCCATTCCTCTTTAAAAAAAAGGCTTTCGCCCCCTTCAAACAACAAAATAATGAAGAAAATAATATCATGACCATCGCCCTCAAAAGAAGATCCCGCGTTCACCACTTGTAGTACTAATCTAATATTTTACTAATATATTTATACATAGTGCTACCCTTACACTTACATTTGCCCATGAAATATTAAACTTTTAAGTATTTCCCACATTTGATATCCCAGAGCCGTACGATATCGCACACATCATACAACACGATATCCAAGGCTTGTGGGATATCACAAATATTACCCTACATGATATCCTATGATGTGCGATATCGCATATTATTCTATAAACAATTATGTGAGAAATTATTTAAAACTTGACTGTTGTAGGGCAAATATTAAATGTAAGACCAGTCGTACAGTCAATATCCCTATTATAAATTTATAATATATCTATTACTATGTAGTATACATTGAACACATTTTACTCACAACCTTGAGAGATAGTTCAGTTAGCTTAGGATCACAGTTTATTCCTGATGACGGTTTGAAACAGCGTTGCCACACTTAAGATATAGGGGATTTACATGGCTCTCTCTGGACCCATAAAGATTAGTTCGGCCCAAAGAGTTGGGACAGCCCCTGTTATAAAGAAAAAAAATGCATTTTACTCACCAGTATCCACTATCCAGGCATTGAGGTCTGTCCGCGGGCCCAATTATTAAGTGGAGTCCAAACTGTGGATCCGAACCCGAATCCAATAAAAGACTCCATGCCCGGGGTTCTCGAGCCCCGAGCGTGGGCGGTGCTCGGTGTGTTATGGCATGTGGGCAGCAGAATAATCGGAGGTCCATTTGACATCCTGATCTCCACGTAAAAAATTAGGGTTTCATCAAAACCCTAATTCTATAAATAGCGAGAGAGAAGCTGCCTAACAACACAGCGCAAGGAAGTCGCCAAAAGTGATAGCGAGGCAAGATGAGGGCTAAGGTTCGTTCCTCTCATCTCTTCTTCTTCTTCTTCTTCTTCTTCTGCTGTTGTGTTGCCGTTCAGATCGATTAGATACAGCTTTTTTTTTAGATACAGTAGTAAGAAAGTTTGGATTTTTGTTGGGATTCTTGAACTTTCTTTGATTCAATTTTCTGAAAGTTTCGATTTTTATGGAGATTCGTGAGGGTTTTTTGAAGATCCATTGTTTCCATCGATGATTTTGTTAAATGTTCTTGACGGATTTGCTAGTTTCCTCTTTGTTTTAGTTTCAGGATCTATAGTTAGGGTTTCATCTTTCCACTGTTAGATCTCACTTCTTTGTGTCCGTTTCGTTGTCTTTGATTTCTTTCTCTTTCAATAACAAAAAAAGAAGAATCTTTTATGCTTGCAACATGATTTGGGCACATCCAAACGCTCCTTGAGAACTTAGTGCATTAGCTCCTTAATGTTATCATTAGGACTTCTTGTTGTATACATATTTCTAACTGTGTTACATGAATATTAGAAGCGATCCCATTGATTGTTGATGTTTCGAAGTTCTAAAAACAGTGGTGTGTTTAGATCTGCACTGGTTGTGCTATCTTGTATTCTATGAAAAAACCCACCGTTGTTCATAGAACTTCTCTACTTGTTGGTGTTACTTTTTGATTTGTAAAAGAAGTTGAAATCCGATGAGGAAGAACTCCCATTGATAGGAAGTGCCGTATGACACTTATAACAGCAGCAGTAGCAGACAATAACATCTTTATCTTCTCTTTCTCTCTCAATTGATAGAGAAAGAGTAGATGGATTTTTGCCTGCTTTGCTGTGTGTGTGATTTTAAACGGGTCTCTGAGGAATAACTTCTTCGTTTTCATTTACTCCATTAGTTTTTTTTTTGTTTTTTGTTTTTTATCGCCCGATGCCACGTTGCTGATAGCAGCTATGAACTTGCAATGACCAGCAATGCTACGATTGGGTGTAGAGAAACTATGTTTCGCATCTTGATAGGAACCTGTGGATTTATTCTATTAGTTTATTCACAGAGCCGATTTGTGCGACTACATTGTTTTTATGTTTTGGAGGATTTCTTATCATTTTTTGTTGTTTGATATATTCTCTAGTTTGCTATTGATTGTTAATTGTTGATTACTTGAAATTGCAAGAAGCCTATGATGATTGATATTAAAAATTTGGAATTACCGTCTGAAGAATTTATTCTGATGTTAGAAATATCTGAGGCTTCAGTAATCTATACAATATCAAGAGTATGGTCTTATTTCTACAAGGATATGCTCTTATTTCTACATTTTTCTTTTGGGTACAACTACATTCTCATTGTTCTTTAATTTTTATAGCACCAGAAGTGTATAGTGTTGTCTAGTTTTATAGTGCTTTCTAATGAGAGTGGGGCTTGTGGACGAATGGTCCTTGCTTGATCAATTGTTAGTCTTGTCATTAGCATTGAAATACTTCATTTTAGTTTGTGTTTGTCTTCAGCTAATGTGGTGGTTTTGGTGATCTTTGCAGTGGAAGAAGAAACGTATGAGAAGGCTTAAGAGGAAGCGCAGAAAGATGAGGCAGAGATCCAAGTAGTTTTGCTGGAGGACAATAGAGGGAAGACTCTTCTTTCATTGTCCATGATAATACTTAGTAGGCTTACTCTTTCTTTGGTTTCTCCTCACCTTCATTGTGTGATGAGGATCTTAAGGAGAATGCTTCATCCTTCTTGATAAGTTTTGCAGTTTTATGTTTTAGAACATCTTTGTTTTAACATTGTTGATCATTTTAATGTTTGGAGAACATGATGATTTCTTCAATTTAGTGTTATTACCATGTAGTTTCTGTTAGATTCAGTGGATTAGTTGGCTGAATTCAGTGGAGTACACTCTGGGTAAACTCTTTTTCTTGTTACCTTGTGTTTCTTTAACACTTGCTGTGAAATGTCAATATAGAATAACACAACTACTTATTTGAAAAATGGTATTTGATAGATCCACCCTTTGCTCTTGCCTTTCCTATATGACCATATGCTGGACCTCCTAAGGTCCATGTATCTCAAATGATGTACTTTTTGCTCTGGAACTTTGGATGAGATATATTTATACATATATATTCTTTTTACTGCTTAGGATTTAGAATTGGGATTCTGAAATGATACTTGGATTTTGGTTGGGGTGTCTTTTTGTATAATACTGCTTAGGATTTAGAATTGGGATTCTGAAATGATATTTGGATTTTGGTTGGTGTGTGCTTTTGTATCCTTTTCTATTTGGTTCCCTTGCATGTTTTGTATATTTTTTTGGGTTGCATTTAGAATTGGGATTCTGAAATGATATTTGGATTTTGGTTGGGGTGTCTTTTTGTATCCTTTTCTATTTGGTTCCCTTGCATGTTTTGTATATTTTTTGGGTTGCATTTAGAATTGGGATTCTGAAATGATATTTGGATTTTGGTTGGGGTGTCTTTTTGTATCCTTTTCTATTTGGTTACCTTGCATGTTTTGTATATTTTTTGGGTTGCATTTAAAATTGGCATATGGTTAACTTGGACCAAGTGATGAGAAATGGATACAATATCTCACGACGGTCATCTGAGACAGCATATTTGCTTGTCAGGGTTGATTCGATATCCAATGTTTCTGATGGTTCTTTAAGTATATCTAATTAACACTGCTTTCTCCTTTGTATTTTAATTTTGTTTATATTGTGGGATAAGAGCTTGGTGATGATTGTTTTATTGTCATCCGAAAAGTTTCATGATTGGAACATAAAACCTCCTACTCATTCTGAAAGCTCTTGAAAATTTTCTTTGTTCTTTGTTTATTTTCCAACTCTTCTTACATTTTTCTATGTTCTTTTTTTTCTTTTTATTTTTTCCGATTCCTCTCAGGCTTCATGTTTGTTTTCACTTTTTATTAACCTTTTAATTATGCTTTTTGAATGTATAAAGTTTCTTTAATGGGGTATGCTATTTAGGATGTTTTTTTTTTTTAAAAGTATTTAGGACGTCTTTGCGCAAGCTAGTTTCCATGGAAACAGAGCAGAAACTTGCTTTCGATTTCTGTGCTCCACTTGTTCCATGTTTGGTACAATGAGAGTTCATTGAAGAAACATCATCTAGTTTCTACATACTAGAAATGTCACTGAATCAAACGTGAACAATGATGGTGCATAACAATTAAGCGTCCTGTCTCCCATCATTCCCATGGCAAACAGTGTTTGTATGAACGGCATCTAAGTCAAATGTGCAATAATGCCCTTTACCGTAGAAACGGTGAGAGAGAAGGCGCCGGATTTTTCGGTACCTTACTCGTTTGCATTTGGTGCAGCAACGATTCGAATGAGGAAAATGAAAATTTTAGATAAATTTTATGCGTTAGAGGGGATCTGAAATTCCTACCTACTTAGGTTGGAAACGGTTATCACAGAAAAGGAAACACTTTTTCCTTCTCTAGGTCTCTTGTACAAATGCACTCTTAGGAGTTGGTGTGTGCAAAGGCATTGGTTTCCTTTTTTTAAGGCTACTATCTGATATAAGGTGGTAGGATTTTCGGATCCTCCCCATTGCAGAAAACATGTTTAAAAAGGTGGTTTTCTTTTTCGAATTCTTACCGCACCAAATGGCAACGAGGAAGGTATCGTAAAATCCGGTGCTTTGTCTTGCTCCATTTCCATGGAAGGGGGCATTGTACGAATTGTTCTAATTGTACGTGTAGTAGTTTTGGTGAGACATTTTCCTTGTAAGTGAAGGAAAAGGTGAATTTAATGATTTTCATCCTCAAAGAAGATTTTGATTTTTTATATAGGGGGTAGGAATCTGCTTAAGGACTGAATCCTCCCTCTCCTTTGTGCAATGAGAGGATTCTATATTCTGGTTTTTTATTTCTTTTTCGAAAGAGAAGTCATTGTTTCTTTATCTCTTCCATAGGGAATCAAAATCCTTTCCAACATAGAAAATCAGTTGAGTTTTTCTTGAAAGCGTCTTTCAGAATACCATGCTGCACCGAAAATTAGGGTAAATTTATTCTTTGAATTCTCATTTAGCCATGGATGGAAATATTAAAAGCTTATATATATAGGTAATATTCAAGTGAGGGATTCTCTCATCGTAAGGTGAGGGATATTTTCTTTTTTGAGAAGTTTTAAGTATAAAAGAGAATCTTTTCAAAAAATACAAAGTGCTTTTATATTTGAAACTTTCCAAAAAGAGAGGAGTGTCACTTGAATATCCCCCTCTCTCTCTCTCTCTCTATATATATATATATATATATATATATATTCTTTTTTTTTTTTATTTGTGATGTTCTCCTGTATGATGGCCATTACACAAGGTCTCTACTGTGTAATTCTATTGTGTAAATTGAGGGCTATAGTTACATTCAGATTTTACTACTCTTGTGATATTCTTCTGTACCGGCTACAGGTTGGCTGTTGGTTCCACTGTAATTATATTGAGTAAATTTGTCCCAGATATGGGAACAGAAATGGCACTTAGTTTCTCTTTTTTAGATTTAGGAAAATTAGCAAGAAAGGCCTCAAATGCTTAAGAAATATCTAAAAGAGTTCTACAAATCGGAAAGCCTCTAAAATGGTCCAGTACAAATTTATCCATAGTGTCTTGTACAAGTCATGCATGGCCACCAAGATCAGACCATTATGTGGTTTTGGAACTTGTTAGATTCTTTTGGGAAGTTGCCGGGTTTATTTCTCACAGGTGGAGAAGAAAGAGTGCAATGCAATCAAGAGTTAGCTCGCCTTGAATCTCTCTCTTTTCCGTGGCATATCTACAGAAAGTCTTCTCGAAATGTTGTAGCACAAAATGCTGCATTTTCCCACATTCCTAGAGAGAACACACCAAATTCAATGATGCTCTATGTCGAGTCACATTCAACAAACTGAGAGAAAAGTTTGTTAATTTGAGAAGTTCTATTTTTATCAGAGCCTGAAATATGTATGAACATGAACCTCAACTATTCAAATCATTAGATTGATTAAACAGAAGCCATCCATATCATATTTAACTCAATGAATGGTCTTAGACGTAAATTATCCGACCCAACTTAATATCCTACAGATACCCTTCGACCACAACTTAAATTTGAAATTGACTTTCTAGAAACCCACCTTCAACAAAGGATAAAATGAGGCGCTTGAATCTACTCTTCACCTTGTACCATTCAACAATCATCAATAAACATACAATTATACAAAACCCAAGGACCCGTTTCATTACAAACCATTCTTCGTGCAACCATAACCGTTGCAAAAATCATTGAAACAGTTAAATCCCATTATCCACAGAATGACACTTTCATCAAATAAATCCTTCCCTGCTAGTGTCATACAGAGGGAAAAGAACTAAGCACATCCTAAGAAGTCAATTTGGATTGTTGGTTTAGTAAGTATATTAATGTGAGTATGATCACATTTGTGCAAAAATCATTGAAACAGTTAAATCCCATTATCCACAGAATGACACTTTCATCAAATAAATCCTTCCCTGCTAGTGTCATACAAAGGGAAAAGAACTAAGCACATCCTAAGAAGTCAATTTGGATTGTTGGTTTAGTAAGTATATTAATGTGAGTATGATCACATTTGTGCAAAAATCATTGAAACAGTTAAATCCCATTATCCACAGAATGACACTTTCATCAAATAAATCCTTCCCTGCTAGTGTCATACAAAGGGAAAAGAACTAAGCACACCTAGAAAGTCAATTATTGTTGGAGTAAGTATATTAATGTGAGTATGATCACATTTGTGCAAAAATCATTGAAACAGTTAAATCCCATTATCCACAGAATGACACTTTCATCAAATAAATCCTTCCCTGCTAGTGTCATACAAAGGGAAAAGAACTAAGCACATCCTAAGAAGTCAATTTGGATTGTTGGTTTAGTAAGTATATTAATGTGAGTATGATCACATTTGTCGCATTAATGCACCATGCAAATTCTAAGGATCCATGTTTTGCTTAGCGCCACCCACGTGCGCTCCAAATGTGCATTCCAGGACATTTCTCAATTGAGAGTTGCTATCCGCACCCACTCTAGACGAGATTCCAGAGACAGCAGCCTCTCCATGTTTTACCTGCCATTAACTTGACCCCATAACCTCCACGTCCAACATTGCCAGTGCCCCCACTGGCGCTCACCACTGTTACGTGCTTGTGCTTCCCTAACAAGCCATGGGTCTTGACTCTTTAGACCCTTTATGGCAGAGCCGACCCACCTAATTCCAATTTTTACTACTATAATCAAGAATATTAGAATTTTTTTTTTTGTTGTTGCTGTCGGAGAGTTCCAACTCTTTAGATTGGATTAATCCTATCCGGCCCAAAAAAAAGCCGGATAAATTTTTCTGTAGCCCTAGTGTGGTAGTGTAATTTCGAACTTATGACCTCTGAGTGCAAACCGTAGTCCGAGGCACTTATTAGGAATGGTGTACAACTTTTCACATTAATGTGTAATTAAAACCCAACAATATTCACCTTATTATTAGGTGAATGAAAATGTTAGATGTTAGTGGCTGTTCAAAGAAAGATAAAAACCACAATAGCCTCTTCCATATGGCAGACCCACCAACATGCGACCAATGTTTTCTAATGTAGGACTTAGGTATAGCGTCGATTTTTCAATACACTTAGATTTCCATCTGCACCTACCCTACCAGCAGCCTACTCACCTAGAGCACAGAGTACTAAACAAGAGTGAGTATTTAAATCCAAACAAAATGGCAAAATCATGATTGCTTTTTTTGAGGGTACAGACAGCCAGCAGCCAGTCAATCAATCTTTAAGCCAGTCAATCTCAAATTAAATGACGTCCACCTTTAAGTCAGTCAATCTCAATCGTTGAAGACTTGCATTAATCGTCCAAGACTGTGCTATGTGTCAAAATGACGTCCCGCTATATGAAGATTAAGTCTTAATCTTCCTTGATCAACAGTGATCGTGTTATGTATCATTGCATTTCTTTGGCTCCCCACTGATGAAGTGACTCTTTTCAATTATTAGAAGCTCTTGTGGATCAAAAGTAGGCCCCGCTGTTAACATCTCTACTCTACTGTCATTTCCTTCTGCCTTACTTATTGTAATAAAATCTCTACGCTACTGTCATTTCCTTCTAGAACTAAATGATCAGAAGGAAATGATAGTAGAGTAGAGATGTTAGCAATGAGGCGAAAATAGAGAATATATTCCCTCTTAATGTAAGGACCCAGTCAAACTGGAATCCTATATTGTGGATATTGTCAATTGGAGCACTGTCTCCACCTTCACGATCTTTCCTCCCACTAGTACTCCATCTCTTCCTTATTTGGAGGGATTTTACTTGCACAACCCATTTGTTCCCGTATTATCTTTCAACCTCTATTCCTCTCATACTATCTCTCTTCCCCTTTAGTTCTCTTCCCCAAGATTTTCCTGTAAAGAGTTATCTTCCAGATAACTCCTCACCAAACTACCACATATACCAGCAAAAAATATGAATTTGGATCAACTAAGGATTTTGGCCAATGATCTGCAATTATCAAGTAGTTTAAGCGATCAGGTAAATATACAATTCTTTAATTATTTTAGGAAATATTTTTATTAATTGCAGATGCTCAAGTGAATGTATATTGTTGTCAGGATGATATTCTCATAAACGAAATAAAACAAGAAGACGAAAATGTGGATGAAGATGTTACAGACGAATTTTCCATCGACATGGTATGATATTAACTTAATTCCGATTATGTTTTATTTTGTTAATTTAAAAAAAAAGTTTTTAATTTCTTACATAATTAATACATTTTCAGGTATTCAATTCGCGCCAATCTCTAATTGATTGGACCAGTCAAACTGGAATTCCATATTGTGGATATTGTCAGTTGGAGCACTCTCTCCACCTTCACGATCTTTCCTCCCACAAGTGCTCAATATCTTCCTTATTTTGAGGGATTTTACTTACACAACCCATTTGTTCCCGTACTACCTTTCAACCTCTATTCCTCTCATACGATCTCTCTTCCCCTCTAGTTCTCTTCCTCAAGATTCTCCTGCAACAAACTAACACATATACAAGCAGAAAATATGAATTTGGATCAACTGAGGATTTTGGCCAATTATCTGCAATTGTCAAGTGGTTCAAGTGATCAAGTAAATATACAATTATTTAATTATTTCAGAAAAAATATTTTTATTAATTGTAGATGCTCAAGTGAATGTATATTGTTGTCAGGATGATATTCTTATAAACGAAATAAAACAAGAAGGAGAAAATGTGGATGAAGATGTTACAAACGAATTTTCCACCGACATGATATGATATTAAGTCAATTCCAATTATGATTTATTTTGTCAATTTTAAAAAAAAGTTTTTAATTTCTAACAGAATTAATACATTTTCAGGTATTCAATTCGCGACAATCTCTAATTGATTGGATTTAAAATACTGAACGCAATTTAGGATATATCATTGTCATTAAAAGGTAAGAGACTAGTATAATCGGGAAGAGTTCTAGACTGTTATTTCAATGTGGTCGCGGTGGTACATACAGAAGCCATAAAACTTCCACAAAGGCTATAGGCACAAAAAGAATTGATTGTCCTTTCAGAGTGAAAGGGGTGAAAATGTGAACAGGTGATGACTGGATGACAATGGTGGTATGTGGAACGCATGACCATGCCCCTACATCATATATGAAGGGGCATCCATACCCCGGTCGGCTTTTTGAATCCGAAATTCAGTTGATAGTACATCTGTCTACGAAAAATGTGAAGCCACGAGATATTTTGACATCGTTGAAGAAGTGGAATCCGGACAATGTGTCTACCATTGGAACCGTATACAATGTACGCCAGAAATTTCGGAGAAAGCCGGTAAAATCCAGATGCAAGTTGTCATGTCATTCCTACAACGTGAAAGATACATTTTCGAGAATCGAACAAATGTTGTAACCAATGAGCTTGAAGATTTATTCTTCGCACATCCAAGATCATTAGAGCAATAGCGTGCATTCTCGCACGTGTTATTGATGGACGCAACATATAAAACAAACAGATACATGTTGCCTCTCGTTGAGATTGTCGGCGTGATTGCAACTAATATGACATTTTGCATATCATTCGTGTTTATGCACTCAGAAAAAGTGTTCAATTATACTTGGGCTTTAAGGTGTCTGCAGTCAACAATGGATGGATGCATCGGTCCACGAGTTATTGTCACGGACAGAGAGTTGGCTTTGATGAATGCATCTACTGAAGTATTTCCCAAGGCTAAAAAATTACTCTGTAGGTGGCACATTTATAGGAGTATTTTGAGCAAATGTAGGCCATCAATAACCGACAACAAATCCCGGAATGCATTCTACAAAATGTGGAATATGTTGCTAGAATATGAAACTGAGAATGCGTATGTGTGCAAATTGGCGGACCTTGAGGTAGTTTTATAAAACTTTTCAGGTATGATTAATTATCTCAAGGATGTATGGTTGACACCGTATAAGGAGATGTTTTATCCGCTTGGACCAACAGATATCTGCATTTTGGAAACCAGACAACTAATAGAGTCGAGAGCCAGCATACGAAGTTGAAACGATACTTGGAGTCATCACAGTCAGATTTGGAGACATCGCTGTTGTTTATTCACCAAGTCATCCAATCACAGGACATAGCTATCAAAGCGAGTATTAAGCAAAGCAAAATTATCATTCAACATCTATTCAATATACCGTACTTCCAGGAATTATGTGGTTTCGTTTCAAGCCACGCATTGCATCTGATTTTGAAGGAATTTGAGCGGTGTAAGGATGTCGGAGAAGTTTCTTACAAATGCAGATGTCAACTTCGTACAAGCTACGGACTGTCATGTGCGCACAAGCAAGCAATATATTTGAACGATGGTCGTCCCATATCAATTGATTCCATAGATAAATTTTGGAAAAAACTTGACTTATCACCATGTGTGTCTCTTCAAGACGACGACATCGATTGTGACATCGAGCTACAAGTGTTCACAAAACAGTTTATGTAGCTAACAAGGCATGGTAAATTCAGTCTTTTAAGAAAGTTGAGGGAGATAATCACACCATCAACAACTTCAGTTCGTGAACCTGTTGTTAAAACGAACATTCGTGGACACCCCTCCTAGAAAAAAAAAATTGCAACAAATACTCATGTTAATCCGTCTGCATTAGTGTTCGTTGAGTTTGATTCCCTTCATTCTCGGGAACCAAGTAGAAATAGTTATTCGTTTGGAGGCTCCGACTCGAAGGACAGGGAAGACATATCAACTCGTGCTAATACGGATACATTTGAGTTTGTTGAGCAAGATATATTTTCCAGTTTCAGGAACCAGCGAGACACAGTTGCTCCTCCATTTATAACTACTTTGTACATGCCTATGTTCGTCAGTTTCTACATATACTGCATCCTTACATTATGCATGTACAAGACGTAAAGCCTGATGGAAATTGCGGATTTCGAGCGATAGCTGTCTGTCTTGGTCTTTACGAAGATGCATGGGCAACTATCCGGCATTGTTTAATAGAAGAGTTGCACACATTCAGGACACAGTATGTTGCAATATTTGGTAGTGAGGACCAGTTGACTCGTGTTTACAACTCACTGAACTTTTTTGCACTAGATAGAGGAGCACCGATTGAGCATTGGATGACCATGCCAGATATGAGTCTCTTAATTGCTTCGAAGTTCAATATGATATTACACGTTTTAAGTGCTGCACAGAGCTTTACGTATTTGCCACTTCGATCTATTCCACCACCGTCATATGAACATGCTGCTATCACTATCGAGTACGTAAATAATAATCATCACGTCTAGGTTGCATTGACAGATGGTTACCCGATGCCTCCCATTATGCCTCAATGGGTTCACTTCAGGCATAATTGTGCAGCTGCATGGGCAACCCCATATGCGGAGCGAATTAATGCGTTCATGCAGTATATGCGTTCTAGGTTTCCTTCTGAAACCATTGTGTTGGAAGATTAAGAATGTAACATGTGTTAATATGTTTGAATAAATTTGTTTAAAATATCTAAAACTTTTGAGATTATCTAGATTTTTATGTTATCAATATTTAGTAGTTATAATCCAGTATTTTAATATTTAATATAGAGTTTAGAATATAAGATTTAATATTGTTAGTGTCTAAAAAAAAAATTTATTTGATCAATAATCATATTGTCATGTGTGAAGGCACTTGTTGCTATATACACCCACTCTATCCTATGCCTATCTAGCCTATTTATATGTTGTCTTATCATATAATCCATACCATATCTACACCAGCATACACTTTTCACCTAAATAATATTATAATACTGAGTGGAGTCATCATTTGTCACCAATAGCTTTTCTTGATATGCTATCAAGACTTTGTATGGACAACAAAAGTGAAAAAATAATTCAAACTGCAGGCCCCACCCTGGATAGGCCAAACTTGACCATGTTCCTTTTTCTTTTTGTTTGTTAACTATCAGTCAAGAGCCCCAACTCACATGCAGCAACTGCACGTCGTAATGGGGGAAAATGTCAGTGGCCTACGTTGGTCATTGTTGCTCTTCAATTCAAGAGGTGGGCCCAACCATGCAGATAAAAAACTAGGACATTTTGTTGTTAAGAACCAAACATGGGACATGGTCAGCCTTATTTTTTTTTTTACTATCCAAACTGATCGTGACTATTCTTTCAATAGAATGAATGATGCATAAAAACCATATAATGGCTAAAGCTTTAAACATGAAAAAATGATCATCAAATAACCTCTTTTTTAGTGAAAATTGAATAAAAAGAGATAGATATTCAATCATCACCTTAGTAATTCAAACTATAGAAAAGTCAAGGTCAATTCACTATCTCCTTCACCCTTCATATATGGGTATGTTTGTCTGACAAGAGAAATAAGCATTAGAGAGAAAAATTGATTTGATTTTATATGTAATCCTGTTTTTTGGCTATTTAATTAGTGCAATGTACTTTTCTTATAAAACATAAAAAAAATTAACTAATTTTTCATGTGAGGGGTTAGAATGTCAGATTCTTCGCTCTCACAGAATGAAGATGAAAATCTGCATGGACTGAAATTCTCTCATTGTAGTTTTATGAATTCTCATATAAAATAGAATTTTGATTTCTTCTGTGAGGGTCCGGGTCCATTCCCCTTAACCTTGCTAATGCTACTTGCTGAATGTGCGGATCAAGCTTTCCTCCCACCTGATCATCGATGCATAATGCTGACGTTATTGTCAGGCCGTATGTTTAGTTCTATACTGACTACAGTATATTGTGGTTGTCTGTTATTTTCTTAATAGCAATCGTAGGCTAAAGAGAAGCCATAGGAATCAGTATCTTTGAGTGGGGGTTGGATTTTCTAAGCATCTCATAAGCCTATCTAGGGTGGAAGGCTTAAGGTCTTGAACAGGGTGGAATACTCGTGTTAATCCGTCTGCATTAGTGTTCGTTGAGTCTGATTCCCTTCATTCTTGAGAACCAAGCAGAAACAGTTATTCGTTTGGAGGCCCCGACTCGAAGGACAGGGAATTCTCAATCTTGCATCAATTTTGACTTTATCTTATCAAATAAGAAGTGTCCTACCCATTCGATATCTCCACACAAGTGGGTTCTTCTCGTCGAAGATATCGCTCTTGGTGAGGTAATACAGTGCAGATTTTATAAAACATATCCACCATAAAAATAAAAGAAAAGTCAAGATATTATGGACAGTGATTGTTAATCAAAAACTTTTCTAACCGTTAAGCTTGTCAATCTCTCATTGCCTCTGTATAGATCTTGTTGTCAGGAGTCCGCAGGCGCAAACAAATCGTCCATTGGAGCTCACAAGACCCAAATATCACGTGACAAATTTCATGCGTCAAAGATCACTGCATCTGGTCCAAAAAAACTCTGATCATTGGATCTCAAATTTGTCAACTCTACTGGGCAATGCTCATCACCATGATTCCGTAGAACCAAATTGCTTATTTATCGGAGTCCGGATGAACGAGTTATGGACGGTCAAAGTTCATAGCTGACTGTTGACCGGGCCCGCCTTGCGTCAGGAGTATAGCAGCCTGGGTAGTTTTGATGACATCACGATGATGTCATCCACCAAATGTTCATACCAAGTCATATCCTAGGGTGGATGTAAACCATCCATTCACAACAATCACATCCAGCCAATAGTCACATTGATTAAGTCATAGCCATTGCTCGGGTGGGTGCAAATATGAAATAGGGTGGGTGTATTTAAGAACATCCTTCTCAATTTAGCATATTGAAGAATGTATGTGGTGCATCGATTTTCCAAACTTCAGAAAAATGATTGCGTGAACTGTGACATGGTGCTTTTAGGTAGCAGTCTAGGTTAACATTCAGCAGTCCCTGCGCTTTCCTGCCCCACCCAAATCACCATGGTAAGAAACCATCCCTCAAAGGAATGGATTGTGTATTTACCATTGACAGTGTCTTGGTAGTTACAAGTACAGCAGCCTTTGATTTAGATCTTTTTTTATAGACCCATTTAATTGCAGCTGGAGTTATTAATTATATACAGCAAGAGTGAGCCTGTAGGGTAGTCAATTGTGTATTACCAATAGTTTCACACACTGTAGGGGGTTGTGCATAGGACCCTAATTCTGAGATTCAGATCACATAGCCACCAAATACAACAAACCTGAATTATCTAAGAATAATCTCTCTCTCTTAATGGGTTTCATAGCATCCAAATGCCTTTTAACTTAGCTCTCTAAAGAACAGTTTAATATACAGTAAGAGGGAAACCTTAATGATATCTCATTATTATGGCCCTTTTTGCTCAATCTGATATGAGGGTTCTATTATTATTATCTGACACATTCTTTTTTCCCCTTTAAAAATTGTATATTCCTCCTCCAAAAGACTTGAACATTCGTTTTGAACCTGCCAATTTCAGCATTCCTTATGTTAAAACCAGATAATCAATCACAACTATCCAAGAAATCCACCACTGCAATCACCAAACGTCTACCCAGAACCCACTTCAGTCTTGTTTGTCTGAAAATAATAACTGTATTATGAACCCAGTAAGATTTTAGAGCAGGAAACCCAGTCGACTCTGATAGTTTGCAGATGGAAATCAGATCTTGCCCAAGTTTTTTCTATGCTATATCCAAAAACCTATTCGTCACACAAAGGAGAGCAACAAATGTAAATAGTTAGCCATTGGGGTCCTTGAGGATATCAACATTCAGTTTCAAGCTATACATAGGCGGGGTACATTGGCCAACCCATAACGGTATCCAAGATGAATTTTTTTTTTTTTTTTTTAATTTTACTTTTTTGTAATCCAAAATTATTTGAAACTGTATCGTCTGGTTATTCTGATTTAGCAATGGCTACCTGCTAAACTATGTCTAGACTGTCCACACGGCTGGGGTTGGATGAATCATCAAACACAAATCACATAAGACCTTAGCAGGTCTATAACTACCATAAAAACTGGTATATTATCTATCAGGAAGGAGAAGATGTTAGGATGAGGGAAACCTGTAATCAATGGCAAAACAATGTATATCAAAAGGTCTTGATAGCCCCCCTCACGTGTGGGGCTCCAAACATGAAGGCCAAATGACCAACGCGAACAAAAACACGTCCTAGGAATTTGAAAATGACCACTAACACCAAAAGCTTGAGCTGTTACTAAATGACATAACAATGTATATCAACACCTCCCTCGAATGGGAGGCCGTTTGAATTCAAAATCCAATGAACAAATAGAATATAGAGATGGAGGGGTGGAGGTAACATGCCTCCGAGAGATTTCGTACTCGTGACCTTTGATACCCTGTAAGATACTATATACCAATCCAAAAGCTTAAGCTGATAGGTGGGCAATGTGGGATGTGGGACTCCCCCTGGGAGTGCCATGTGGGCTATACAAGACTACATGAAGTGGCTCTGATACACTGTAAGATAGCATGTACGAGCACAAAAGCTTAAGCTGAGAAGTAGGCAGTGTGGGATGTGGTGTGGGACTTCCCCCGACAAGTGTGAGCAAGTTCTTTCTATTTAAATGCATCCATGCAGTTTTAAGGCAGGTATTATTTCATTTGTGTCCATGAGATATGGGGGCAGGTGACATTAGTAACGAAATGCAAATTTGGCAGTTCCACATATTCTCGATCATTTTGTTTCCACAGAATTTGAAATTAGACCAATCCCTATTAATTGAGAGTCCACAAAAAAGTAGTTTTCTTTTCCTTTTTTCAGGTGACACGTCAATTTCATTAAAAGATCAAGGAAAGCTTACACCACCAAACAAACAGATGAACAACGAAAAGACTGAAGCGGGGTAGGTACAAGAGCATTGTGCCATATGCAACAAACAACAGAACTACTAAATCATCGCACTGAAAAGCGCAATCTTACCCACCCCTTGTTTTGCCAAAGGGTTCTGCCGACCCATTGGCAATCCAACCCACATGTCTAAAAAGAGACTTAATTGTTCACCCCTTGTTTTGCCAAAGGGTCTGCAGATCCATTAGCAGTCCAACCCACATGCTGAAAAGAGACTTGAAATACAAAGCAAGTGCCTTAAAAAGGATGGCCATTTGTAGAATTCATTTAAGAAATGGCATTAGATACGTCTCTCCCCATGACAATCATTGATGATTTTCTTATAACAATGAAAGTGAAAAATAAAACGATGATCTTAAATCATTGATGATTTAAAAAACCAAAAATCTGTGCCACACCAAACTAATATATTTTAAGGACCATAGCAAACAATTTCTTTTTCCATGAAAATTTTGCTACAGAAACATGCGCTTTCAGTCACAATTGCTCAGGCATTAATCTTGACCCTTTGCCAGTATTTTCCTATCTTGCACTAACTTTGATCTATTAAACTTATCAAGGTTGCAACCCATAAGATAACAAGGCACAACTGGACATCACTCCTGACCTGTTGCCTGTTTTTCCAGCTAAAAGCCATATTGCAAGAACGCAGAAATTGAAAAACTATGATACCGGATGAACAAGTTCAAAGAACAAAAAAATCTAGAAAAGAAGAAACAAACAAGTTGAAGATATTCTTAAAACCTTCTTCCATATCATTGCTTGATTTTATGTAACTTTTTTGCAGTACAGACTAATTTGTAGTCTAAAAGCTAAAACAAGGGCAAGTGGACAACCATGCCGAATCAAATCAACCCCTTTGATTGGCTTCTGTCAGCTTAAAATTGCAAAATACTAGTTCTAAGGTTGGAGTTATTATGGGACAAATGTAACCTATGGAGTAAAGAAAACCAAAATAGATAAAAGATCAATGAGGAAGCATTTTACCAAGAAAAGAAAGCTTACGTATATCCAAATAATCATCATGCCAATGCCTGTTGACTTCCAGCATTTGAAAGGTTGAGGTTGAAAGGAAGCCCAAGTGTTTTTAATCATCATACTCACACTCAAAATTTGACATGCCTCTTTGGATTCAAACAGCCATAGTTCCTTTCTGCAATCTCATTGGTCATTTGATTCTCTATGGGTCCACAGCAACCATGATTCATTCTCCCAAATCCCAATCCTCAAACAATGGCACCAACCAATCTTCACTATTGTGTTTCTACAATACGCTAGAGCACTATTCCAAGTCGTATTGCATCATCAGTCGTTCAACAGTATTCTGAGTCAAGACATGTTTCGAATGCAACTCTCTCAGAACCTCCCCTGCAATATCCATCTCTTCCTCATGTGCAATCCCTTCAACTAAAATGGTGTATGTTGTTTCGTTAGGCACATACCCTTTCTCAAGCATCATCTGAAAAACATCCAAAGAAATATCAGTCCGCTGAGCTTTACACAACCCAAGTATAAGGGCATTGTAGTTATCAATATCAGGTCTGAAGCCATTCTCTTCCATCACCGTAAAAATCTCAAGAGCCTCGTCTAACATTCCCTCCATGCACAACCCTCTAATCAGTGATGAATTGGTGTATGTATCTGGTGTAAAACCATTTGTCGTCATCACATTCAATAGCTGAAATGCTGCCAAAGTGTTCCCCTTCTTACACAAGCTTGAGACTATGTTCTTGTAGAATTCGTGCATTGATGAATTCTGCTTTTTGCCTAAGCTTTGGAGTATGGAGAAGGCTTCTTCCACCTTCCCTTCCCCACAAAGCACAGCAATTGCATTGTAAGTCCCGTCGTTAGGAGTACAACGCCTGTGAATCATTTGATCAAGACATCTCAAGATAAGATCCACCCTGCCCTCTTTGGAAAACCTAGCAATTATCGGGTTATAGCTTGCCGCATTGGGCCTGAACCGGTTCCTCACCATCTCCTCCAAGATTTCAAGCGCATGATCGGTCTGACCGTGAAGTGCAAGTGAACCAATCAGAATATTATATGTAATCACTGTTGGTGTACAACCCCTATCGCTCATCTCAGCCAAGAGCTCCCCACCGTCGTCCCACCTCCCTCCATAGCTCAAAGCCCTCAACAAGATGTTATAACTGACGACATTTGGATTAAAACCCTTATCCGGCAGGCTCCTAAAGAACCCAATTGCCTCCTCTACTCTCCCTTCCTTGCACAAACCAGTTAACAAAACATTGTAACTAACAAGATTTGGCTTCCCACCCTTCACCACAATCTCATCCAAGAGCCTCATTGCTTCATCAACACCTCTCTCCTTATATGCTGCCTCTAACAAGATAGAATATGTAAACACATTCGGAGTCATCCCTTTACGCATCCACCGATCTAATAGCTGCAAGCTCTGCTGCAAGTTGCCATGCATACAAAGTCCCCTAACAAGGGAATTGTATGTAACTGTGGTGGATGGGTAACCATATTCATCCATCTTCTCCACCAATTGCATTGCATACCCAACATTCCCTTTCTTGCAAAGATGGTTTATCAAGTAGTCATAAGAAGATGCAACTGGGATGTTTCCAGAGCTGACCAATATCTCCATCACTCTGATGGCTTTTCGAATCTTGTTCGATTTGCAGAGATCATATAAGAGCTGAGTGCTTTGGGACATGTCTGGTTTGTGGCCTTTCCCTATCATGTATTCTAAGTAGAGAAACGCATCATGGAGTCTGACATCTTTGGTTCTTTGGTCATTTTTTCCATTCTTCCAGTTGGGAAGTGTGAAAAGAGTGTCTTTTGGGGGTATTGTGATCTGGGTATTTACTAGAACCTTAGAAAATGCTTTAGGGAGAGATTGGGTGTGGAGATTTGAAAAGAAGCGTTTCCTTCTCAGCCTGTCTGAGGTTGTTGGGTTTATTAAGGGAGACAGAGAGTTCAGAAGGACTGCCATGACTAGTACTTTTTTCCTTTTCCTTTTTGCTAATGGGGTAGTGATTTCTAATGTGGTTTTTGGTTCTTTTGAAAGATGATAATGGAAAAAACCAGGAATTTGAAAAGGAAGATGAGAACAACAGTATGGTATACAGTTTTGGAGAATTTGAGAAACTGGGTATTTTTACTAGGGCAGCATTAATTCAGATATTCAATAACAAACAAGAAATTGCAAGTTTCCGAGAGAGAGAGAGAGAGAGAGAGAGAGGAGACATACACTGTTTTTAATCATTCTGTTGGAGAGTGAAACCCCTCCACAGCAACCTCATCCTCAAGTTCCTTACCAGCCACTTATAAAGTAAGCTCTTGTCAAAACAGTACATAGGGTTCAAAGGGTTGCAAAAGACTACAGCTATCAGTGAGGTGCTGTGTGGATCTGGTTTTTTTCGGTTGGTTAATACACCTATCCAACTTTTATGAGTTTTACATAGGTAAATGATAACATACATGAAATGCATTAACATATTTGTCAAAATCACTATTTTCATATGAGTATATGTGTCAATATTATTCACTAATTTCTCTAAATATATAAAGATTTAAGATATAAGACTAAATATCTTGATGCTTAGCATTAATATGAAAATGTTAAACGGTCCCAGATGATGAATTGGGTCCACAAAAGCATAGAAAATTAGATTTATAGATTGGAATTTTCTGAATTTTTCTTGAATTTATCAAAACTTAAGAAGATTTCAAATATGAAATTAAATGTTTAGGGTTTATTAGACCAATAAAAAAGATGAGCAGCTTGGGTGACCAATTTGGAGCCCACAAAGCAAAAAGAAAATACAAATTGAAAGGTTTCAACTGTACAACCTATGCAAGCGGACATCTCTTTTGCAACCTACTACTCTTTCTCCTCATTTACATATATATATATATATATATATATATATATATTATTTGTCACCTCCTTGGTCAAATAATTGAGAGCCTGAAAACCACTTATCCATACACCATTTTCATATCTTATTTATGCTTTACCTATGTAAATGATTACAAATAAACGCGATCATGTGTAACTGTTTATGCATGTGTGGATCATTTACCCATGTAAATGTGTGCAAAAAAACAACCCATAACCATTCTATTGGACTTGCTACAATGGGCAGGCTATAAATTGACTAAGAAGTGTGAGTGGTTAGTTCTGCTGGTCCATTGACTTTACTAATAGGATCTAGAATATGTGATCATAATGCTACTCGAGTGTTGGGGTGACCGAATTTCTCTATTTATTTATTGTGGGCTAAGTTGGCTTTTGGTCAAGAGTGATACTCTAAACAGGAAGACCCAAAGATTGATACCTTGGCATGTGAGCGATCCTATGGTGCCAACACCACTCAACCATGAGTGCGTTGGGGGTGACCCAACTTTTATTTCAGCTAAAATTAAACTCCTTGTTAAGCGGATACCTAAACTCTCATCAAAGCAAAAGCTTTCCCAAAAACAAAAGGTTAGATAGGGTAAATTAAGAGGGTAGATTATTATTAAAAAGTTAGCGAGTACTTAAATTATGTCTTAGGTAGCAAGTTTAACCCAACCCACCAAAACATCTGAGTACTTCCGCATGGGTTGAGTTCCAATTTAGTTGGATTGATTTTGGTGCAGATTTGTACATTTTATTCAACGAGCCAATTTAACAAGAGAATTGAGATTGGACTTGCACTACAAAAAAAGTTACAATTAACGGCATACGGAACGGGCTTTAGCAGCGGAAGCCAAATTAACAAGAGAATTGGGGTGGGGCGGGGGGTGGGTTTGGGGTTTTAAGCCTGTTTCGTCCGCCGCTAATTGTAACTTTTTTTTTTTTTTTTGGTGTTTTAAGCCTATTTCGTCCGCTGCTAATTGTAACATCTTTTTTTTTTTTTTTTTTATGTGTGTAGTGTTGTATTTCAATCCTAGTAATTAGTGTTATAACATCTGCCCAAATCCTTTATCCTAAGGTACTTTTGTGAAAATAGTTTTTAATTGAGAACTAGGTTGATTTTTAGGAAAAGGAAGAATGACTACTTTGCAACATATTTCATTATTTTTGGAACTATATAACCATATATATATATATATATATATATTACATTATTTTATGTAGTATCTGGGCATCAATTTTGGGATGTGTTCATGCCCTTTGCAATGGTCAAGTAAAAGTCACCCACTGCTATACACACACCCACCTCCTTCCATGTCCCAAGCCAATTGAGCTATAAGTCATGCCAGTCCAAGACCCAAGTCGTTATCTCTGAGTCCCTTCTTATTATTCATTTGGGTTCAGTTTTGTATATAGTATGTTCTAATCCTGAACGATTTGTTTTCATCCTAGTTAGGATTAAGGATGAAGACAGACCCTTGAATGCCCGAATTGAAAACTACTTAACACCATGTTTGGGAAGGGGGGAGGGGAGGAGAGACAAAAGAGCAGTTCAATAATTTGACCCATCTTTCTCCTCTTTCCCTCATATTTTCCCCCCAATTTTGAAGAGAAAATTTTGTTGGCAAATTTCAATAATTTTACCTCCAAATTCCTCTCCCCCACTTTCCCTCCCCACTTCCCAAACACCCTCAATTTCAATATTTCCTCCATTTTTCCCTTTTTTTTTCCTTCCCCTCATTTTACCTCATTCCCAAACGATACCTAAGTGTGTAATATTTGAATCAGTTTTAATTCAGGTTTTTAAGAGTAGGTCCACTTCATAATCCCCAATAAAATTTGGGTCTGCAAATGGGTTCAACCATTCCATACTTCAGGGCTCAAAATATCTGATGCCATAGCCATAAAGTGCATAAATTATGCACAAAACATACATACTTTATAGTGCTCCTACTTCATGCCTAAAAACTGATTTGAACCCAAATCTAACCCCTTTATTCGATCGAGTCCGAGTCACATTCAAGATCATTTATGACCCCTATTTGCAGTTTGATTGGGGTCCCACTGCAGAACTGGCCCCACCCATTTTCGGCCTTACCTGAGATCAGCACCTCTGCATGGTTGCCACAGAGGACACGAGTCGACACACTACTACTCTGCATGGTCTTTGCCATTCATGTTCATCATATATAAACACCCAGACCAGCCCAATCCTCTGCATGTATAACATTCCTAGAGAGAGAGAGAGAGAGATGGCACGTAGTAAAGATGATGTAAAGTATGGAACAGCTCAAGCCAAGTTGAACGAGGATGAGTCAGTGAGGGTTGCATACAAGCCCAGCACCCCCATCGAAGCTGGCAAGATTGCTGAATCCGAACCCATCCAGCTCCTCTGTAGCTCTCTGTATCTTCCATGCCCAGCCTAATCCTGATCACGACAACCGTCAATCCCATGCTCATGATGATCATGATCATGATCGTGATGACCCAGTCACTAAAACAAACCCAAAACCCACTTCAGCCAAGTAGTTATATATAGTTCAGACTTCAGATGTTCTCTCTTCTTATCATGTTCTTAGTTTTTTTGTTGTTGCGCATTGTGGTTATGGGTTTATGCTTGGTGCATGTAATATCTAATATATTCTTAAGGAGGATTTCCCGCATGATCCGACCTTAGCTCAGTTGGTAGAGCGGAGGACTGTAGTTGTTGCAGATGATCCTTAGGTCGCTGGTTCGAATCCGGCAGGTCGGATATATTTTTTTTTTTACTAGGTACAGTACACTTTTTTTTTTTAATTTTTTATAATTAGGTATCATCAATCAGTTCAACATAAACATCAATTTTGTAGGCCCAGCTGGATCCTAAATTGTACTAAATTGACCTCATTTGGGGTTCAGATCCAAAATTAGACCAATTGAGCTATGATGGCCCATTTATCTGAATACCCAATTATATAATTAGGCCTGGGAGGGGCCATTCAGGCCAACAATTAAAAGTTTCTGAAGGACCTGACATGTAAACGTTGGGTATAGGCCTAAACTACAATCAGGAGGTTTATATGGTCTGCACTCTGCAGCCATGGCCTCGTTGATCCAGGTTTGGGTGTCCAAAACTAAGATTGGTTTTGGCTTTGGCTGAAGAAGAACCCAAATTCCCCTAACATGGAGTACCATCAATTCGCCATCCCACACCGTCACTAACCCACCATGAAAGAGGTATTGTTTTCAAAAGTTCCCTTCCTTGGTCATCTCCTATAATTTTACCCGGTGCATGTAGATAGGAGGTTTGTATGTGTCCCTAGAATTTGTTCTAGGCCATTTAAAACCGAGTGTTCCTCAGGCCAAGGGCTCCTATGTTGGACTAGGCAGGAGATACCTCGATTATAATATTAAAAAAAAAATAAAGTTTAACCTTAAAACTTTAAGGCTTTCTAAATCAAATCAATGGTTGTGAATGTGTGATGATTTGATTGATATGGTTTTTGCCACAAACTATATTTACAATGAGATCCTTCCACCACACTATCATCCCATGACTAGCATGCATTCAGATGGGTAGTACATCATGGACCCAATTGAACCCATGGCATATAATAATGTAATATTATGTTATATACCAAACATTTATAACAATAAATTAGTTTGATAATATTATATATATATATATATAATATAGCAAAATATATAATATTAATACAGTATCCTTACAAGTCCTACGCTATACATTTTAGACACAAGTCTGGACAGGTCTGTGTCATTGTATAAAGAAACACTAGTCAGGTCTGGGTCCACCATGGACCCAACCGAACCCAGCCCGTTTATATCCCTGATGTATGTGGCATCCAAATGAATCAGCCCTTTGAAGATTCATGAAATGGTCAAACTCCATGCATTAAATAGAGTTTACGTGTACAATTGATTTCTTCACTACTTATCCTAACCCAGGTTTTCCATTTGACTGGGGGACCAAGATGGGTAAGAGAAGGTGAACTAACAACACTACTAAGCAACAACCTCCACACTCTCCTCTCACAACACATGAAACAACACCACCAAACCCCACATTTTCATATAATCTAGTCCCCAAACTCATCCATCAATAACCCCCTATAAAACCCAAACCTCAGTTTCTCTTCATCACTCACTCATCATCATACCATCTATCTCCCTCCTCTCTCTTTCCCTTGTAACATCTTTACTATCAAGACCTTTCCCTCATACTACAATGGCTTCTAAGAGCTGCCTCTTCCTCCTATCTGTCATGTTTGTGGTCTTGTCTTTGAACAATGAACTGGGCCTTGCTGCTCGCCATCTGTTGGACACCCCTCCAGTGGCTCCACCACCAGTCCTCCCCACCATCCCCACCTCGCCACCTTTGCCGGCAGTCCCAACCCTGCCCAAGCCCACATTGCCGCCGTTGCCATCTACCCCATTGCCAACTTTGCCACCAATCCCATCCATCCCCACCATCCCAACCATTCCTAGCATGCCTAGGCCCACTTTGCCACCAATCCCATCCATCCCCACCATCCCAACCATTCCTAGCATGCCTAAGCCCACCTTGCCACCACTGCCTACTATTCCCACCATCCCTTCAATCCCCACAATCCCTACAATTCCTACCATCCCGTATATCCCTTTCTTCTCTCCACCCCCCTCAACCTAGCCATGAGTCCCATGGTCCACTTTGCCCAGTATTGGTTCGCGGTTTGACTCAATAAGACTGCATCACAGGGGAGAACATCCAATATTGGCTTTATAGCTGCTTTTCATTGGATTTATAGTTGGTGTAATGGTTGTGTTTGTATTTTGTATTATGTATCATGTATCATGTTTGAGAGATTCGGTTTCTAGTTTATGTGAGTGACTTGAATTTTGGTTGTGTATTACATTACGTGTTCTCATTTACTACCTATGTTTTGTATTTTGTACTATGTATCTTGTTTGAGAGATTTGGTTTCTAGTTCATGTGAGTGACTTAAATCTTGGTTGTGTATTACATTACGTGTTCTCATTTACCACCTATGTTTTGTAAGTGACATTTTATATTCGTGGTGGCTTTATTTTATGTTGGTTATAGAGAGGCTTCAAAGTTCAGACTTGATTTCATGTAGACCAACCAATCCGTGTGCATACATACGTATACAAAAACTTGTCAGGATGTTCATGTGGACCACCATAGGGGTGGGTCATTCCCCTGGAATATAAATTGCACAAATTCATTCATTCTTTCTTATAATCCTATCAGTGCCACAGAAACAAAGAAAGAAAGAGAGAGAAAAGAAATAATATTACAGAACTTGATGAAGGTTTGAGTTGAATGTTGCAAATTAGGACTGCGCAAGGTAGGCAAAGTGGAGGCAGAGCCAATACAATGTTATGCGAACAGTCGATTGCCACTTCATGTTAACAGAGGAGAGGCATTCTTGTGAAATTGCAATTGGAACTGCTTTGTTTCGTGCAATATGCATGTTGGGCAATGAAGAAACATGAATGAAACTAAACTAGGGTGGCTGAGATGTTCATGTTACATTAGATGTGTATAGTTACAAGAAAAGACAGAATTAAGAAAGAGCATAAGAGATCTTAGGAGTAGATCCAGCATGCGACCATAAGCAACTCTAGTATGAAATTGTGTGCTTTTTTTTTTTTTTGAAATAGTAGTATGAAATTGTTATGATACCAGTTGGATGATGATAATAAGATTTGCCCAATTCCAGGATGGACGAACTCCTGATGCAAGTATAGAATTTTGGGAAATTGGGCAATCTCATCATCATCCTCATCATCATCCTCCAACTGGTATCATAATGGAAATACCTTAAAATAAGCATGAAGATTAAGAGCACAACTTTGAATAGTGTTGACTGGCAGACCATAACGCACAAACACAATCAAATAAATATGGTGATGACAATTGATGGTCCCTTCATAAAGAATTGACAAGTCTTTTTTTCTTCTTGGGCTGGAGAGGGGGCTAAGAAAGCATTTCCATGTGTAAGAAGAAGAGGAAGCAAGAAAAAAACAAAATACAAAAAAAGTGTTCCTTAAGCTTTAGAAAATCTAAAATTTTGATAAATCATATGGTATGACTTGAATATCATGGGTAGGTTTGAAGTTCTAAGTTGGTGGTAAGAGGAAGTGGAGGTTTAAAAGAGTGAGAAGGAACAGGAGCACAATTTAGAGGTGGAAATGGTGGCCCCTAAAGTAAAGACTTCTGTAAGGTTACGGGGATGATGGTACATTCTGTGCCATGCGCATTCACATATTTACCTGTACGCATGCATGTGCATGCACTATAATCTAAAAAGGATTCAAATCTCTTTTTCTGCAAAGTAAAAGAAATGAACAGCCAACATACAAATTTCTAAGAACTTTAAATGGAGAAAATAAATGTAAGTGAAAAAAAATTGTTCATGACACAGTTTATTGGCGGATAGCGACTGTCTATTTTACATGTTTGTTTGCTATAAGCGCCATGATGAGTAAGGGATGAAAAGGATTTACACAGGCAATAATGGATTTGAACAGGAAACAAATATCTCACAGCCCCCATTTCTTCCCATCATTTCATACCTCCATTGCAATGGTGGAGGCCACCGTTGCTAAAAGTATCCTTGCGCTTAAGACTTGGCCTATTCAATCCCCATATACGAATTGTGCGATCATCACTGGCTGATGCCAACATGTGTGGATTTGCAGGATTCCAGCTGACACAGTTGACAGTGCCAGAATGCCCAGGCAATGCCTCTATAAGCTCTCCTGTACCCCTATGCCATATATAAACCTGCAGAAGAAAAAAACATCAGTACGGGGTCAAAAAATTAGATGGAAAAACAATGAGAAAAGAATAAATAAAAAAAAAAAAAAACAAAACAAAAGAACTCGTAATATTCAATTTGTTAAAAAAAGAGTGAAAAACAGAAGCTGGCATCATCCATCTGTGCTGGTCCTAAACATGGCAAAATGGAAGGGGAATGCACTCAACCAAAACACTGCTGCATGTAGTTTGCGAGACATCAAAACGAATTCTTAGATGACACGGGTGTCCTGATGCAGTTAAGTTTCATCAAAGTAACTCAACTTTTCTTTTTCTTTTTCTGCATTTTAAACAGTATATTACTTCACTGGAATATTTCTAAGTTCAATGAAAGTATAATCAAGTTTTTTCCATCAAAACATTTGTATGTTGGAACTTGGAAGTAAAAGTGAGGAAAACGAAAATTCATTGACCGTCACGAAATAATGAACCAACTACAGTAGGATAGGCAAAAACTGTACCCTATACTTTTAGAAACGAAAAATATATACTTTACAAGTATGAATGCAGTAGACAGGGACACCAGGCATGAACAAGAATCTCAGCATCATAGCTGCTGACATGACAGAGCAGACCACACTTGAATACAGGCTAGACCACACTTCACAGGTTGGATCCAGGTCCACATCCTGAGATCTCAGATCTCCTTTGCAGCCCTACCAAATCTTATGGAACTGAAAAAAGTCAGAATGACTTGACTTGGTGATTTGACGGACTAGGTCCAATATAGATTGATGTTGTGATCGAACCACATTTGGGCCCCGCCAATGGATCTAGTTCAAGGTCATGGGAACCAATTAACATTCAAAGCAGAACTAGGCTGCCCCTGGCCCCATATCATAATCATACTGCATTTAGAGAATTCTCTTCATGTTTGGTGGTATTCGAGTGTTTGATCAATAAATTCTACATTCAAGGAAAGAGGTATAAAAAAGGACCCAGTTTCATGTAACATATCTCTGACTATGAAGATGACATAAGGAGGGGGGAAACCACTTATAAATCATGAAAACAAGGCTGCCCAATCAATGGTTTCAAAAATCTCCATGTAGAACTGAAAACCTGGAAAATAGATCACACAAGCAATTATGTTTCCTACCTTCCTAGAAATGATAAACATTTACCAAAATTAGTTTTGAAATGCAGCAATTGCTTAAGAAAAGAATTAGCCTTTAGTAGTATCACTAATTAGGACCCATTGAAAATGTTACACAAATTGAAAGCAGTTCAGATAGTTTTTAGAATGAGCAACCATACATGACGAAAATAGTAGGATTCAGCACAGAAAACTCAACTCAATTAAAAAGGATGTTGTTTTCCAAGGACGTTATTTTCCATCTTTTCCAGGTAAAACCTTACATACAAACAAAGGATAAAGGTTTGGGCAGACAATATACTGCAAGCGCGGTCAAAACATCAGTTAAAAAATTGTGAAGTAACAATTCAGACCACACCTTCCACTTAGCATGAGTTAGAAACCCATTCAAGGCAAAAACATAAAAGCTGCAAAACTTAAGGAAAATTGCTCATTAAGTAAAAGCACTAAACTATCTGCTTACATAAACTTTCATAAAATAATTCAACACTTAAAAATTTTGCTTACCAAGATACTAGAAATTTTAAGTTATCCAAAAAACAAAAAAAAAGAAGATACCAGAAAGTTTAAAGATCAAAATATCATGCTTTTGTAGAAAGCCACAAATATACATAAATAAGATCTCAACACAGATCTATAGAACCAGCTAGATGTGATTCTACCACCCGAGTAACGGCCCATCAACCACCCGAAGAACATGATAATTTTTCACCCCTAAATGTTCTGTTAGCAACAGGTTAAATTGGTTACAGTAAAATGAATATTACTTACTGTAAGGTAAGGTTGAAACTCTGGTTGTACCCCAAATCATAAATGGTTTGTATACTTTTTGCGTGATGGACAGTTATGTGCACTCAGGGAGGTACAGATAATGGGGAATCACACAGAACAATGGTGATGCAGCAGAGAGAGAATGTATCAAGCATAGCTAAAAGTGATTTGAAATCTCAGAGCTGCAACAAATGCATTAACTAGCAATTTAGGACTATATCCAGAATCTCACAGGCAAATTTGGAACTTCGCATAATAAACCTAGGAAATGGGGTTCGTATTGAAGGGGTGAATGGTGAAAGTCAACGGTGGAGATCAAGGGACCATTGAAATTTCTCTCATATGGGTGGATTCATTATGATAAGGTGGAAAGTGGGAATTCATTACCTACAACCTATGGCATGCTGGTAGGTATCCACCCTTCACCCCTCTTATAAAATCCCTTTCCTAGAAAGAGTTCCATGAGGAAGTGCCAAATGAGTTCATTACCAATACTGGTCTCACAGAGGAGAGATGCATACAATGGTTGACGATTTAGCTTTTTAATTGTGAAAGTAATGGCGTTCTAAAAGCAAATAAAGGAAACAAAACGAAAGGCAGAGGATGCCCTTAACAATTAAATAAGGAAAAAGAAAAGAAAAGGAAGGAGGAAGGAAAAAAAAAAGTGCAGAGGACAAGCTTATGAACAACCCCATCTGTTCCATCAGGAAGATCTTTCGGGAAACATCTAATTTCAGACCTAAAACATAGAAGAAAGATGGAGGGAGAAAAACAGCTAAAATAACTGTGCAGCAGACAAGTGATGAAAAGCCCACTGTGACCACATGTGAAGACATTGCATCAGGAAATCTATGATGAACAGATACAGCATGAATATGGAAGCCCACTGTATCAATTATTATTTTTATTTTTATTTTGAATTTTCCCACTGTATCAATTATGATATTGAAAGTTTGAAATGCTGCCTATTTTGAAGTATCCAGGTATCATAATGGAAAATCATTGAGCATCATCAGTCACAATGACTGTCATCAAATTAACAGCCTGGATCACCAAACCATAGTAAAGTTCAAACTTACTCTTCTTAATATGCCCTGTATATATATATATATATATATATATACATATATATATATATATATATATATAGAGAGAGAGAGAGCAGTGGCCTATAACTAGCAAGTTCTAAGACTCCTATTGGCTGCAAGGTGGACAACCTTGCAACCCATCATTTTCCACCAGCAGGAGTTCACAGGTTAGCATCATTTTTTTTATTTTTATTTTTGGAAATGGTACCATGAACCTGCAATGTCAGGGTTGCCGCAATGAGCAGCTTTAACTGTAATTAGTTTCTTCAAAGAAAATGCAAAAATGCTGTACCTGTGAATCCTCACTACCACTAGCGATGAAAGCTTGCTCGAATCCTCCAAAACAAGATCTTATCACAAATCGAGTCCGCTTGTGGCCTTTGTATTTGGCGACACGTCTCGGATTTCCCTCTATGCTCCATAAATGAATCTCTTGGTTGATAAGATTCACCAGTAAAAACTTATCATCTCTTGACAATGAAAATGAAGTGATTGTTTGCTCTTCCTCTACCAATCCTTCTGTCTTTGCTTCCCTATCGAGCAACAGAATTGCTGTTTCCCTGCACATGCTTATGATCTTTTTGCCATCAGTTGTAACTGCCATATCTGAGATCTTAAGTGTCCGCTGCCCTTTCCAGCATTCCATCTCTTTCCCATCCAAATCCCACATGCAGATGCTCTTGTCAGTCACTCCAGTAAGTATATGTTTTCCATCAGGGAACCATCCGCATGAAATCAGACCTAGACCTGCTTTCTCATAAACTTGCAGGCATGCCCCTGAGCTGACATCCCATCTTCGAACAGCCTCTTCCAAACCACATGTGAGAATCTGATGATCATCGGGACTCCAAGTGACAGACATGACAGGCTTTTGGTGACCAGTTAGTGTATGCCTCAATGACACTCCACCATCCTCATTAACCTGAATCAAAGTTAGAAAAATGGCATTATACGTAATGGTGACCCAGTCACATAACCCAAAAAGCATAAATGGAAAAATCAAGCATGTGAGGCATAAAAATAATAAACTCACGTTTTTAAATTTTATTTATAATCCTATGAAATGGTGGCTCTGCTTTATGAAAAAACAGTTAAAAGCCATTGTGCCACTATATATAACATCAATTGTTTGATGGATGAAAATATCGGCCGCTACGTCGATATATCGGCCACGCTACGGCCGATTTATCGCCCATCGCACCTGTAGCGGCTGCTATGGCCGCTATGAGGTCGCTACAGGGTAAAAAAATTTCCTGCTTTTCAAATTTTTTTAAAATGCATAATAAAACTTATTTCTTTTATTATTCTCTCCAAATAACATTTCTACACAATTTTTCTGCCCTTTTATGTTTAAAAGAACACCAAAAAGCACATGATCTTGCCGAGTTACAGTCGATACAAAGAGTTTTTCTCAAGGATTCTTCTCTAAGTACATCCTATTAGACACCCCCTTTCGTAGATGTATTTTTTTCTCTAGGTACTCTTAAGTCTTGACTTCATGACATAGTTTTTTTCTTTTATGAGTCTTTCATTAGTTTCTAAGTTAGCATAACTAAGCAACATGAACACATGTAAAAAAAAAAAAAAAGATCATTACTATTATTTTCTATTTATATTATACAGCGATAAAGGACCTCATACAATGAGAGGACCGCTACGCCCCCTTATCTTAGTTACTTTTGCAAAAAAAAAAAAAAAAAAACATTTTCTCTCATTTTTCAATATTCTAGATTTTCTACAATTTTTTCATATTTTTTTTTTTTATGACTTTTCCAAATCGCACCGCTACGCCACTACTCTACGTAGCGCCCGCTAAGTAGTGTTTTGGCGGCGGGCCGCTACGCCCGCCGCTACCGCTATTTTCATCGTTGCAAGTTGTTTCTAATGGCATTTGTTCATGTGCATCCAGTGTACAGTCTTACCAAGTGCACCACCTAGTGGGGCCCACTTTATCACCGATCCAAATGGACCATCCAAACCCTTCCCCCCATATGCCTTAGATCCTATGGAGTTGCACCAACCCAAATGGAGTTGCATGACTGAGATTTGAGGGTCATTTTTTTTTTCTTTTTTTATATAAAAGCATTAGGCTTGTGGGCCACAGATCAAGGGGTTAGAAACATTCGATTGACTTGCAACTTCATATCGGGATGGTCCCATCGGGATCTTTCCACAACCCCAGCCTCCCCATGATCTGTGGGGCCCACATCTAGCATACACGGTAAGCTGTGCACAATGGATGCGCATGAGCATTTTTTCCATTTCTAATATATTGATATTCTATTACAAATAGTTGCCATTATTTATACAGGAATCATTTGTTGCAGTAACAGGTTGTAGAATAGAATTCTCACTATTACTATTTTTCTTTTTTGAAAGTGAAGTAAATATCCCCACATTATAATGACTTGTCTTTTTACATAAGATCTTTGACATTTGGCATTTATAACTTCATTTTTAGCAAAAGAATAAGTAAATTGGGAGAAAAGGACATGTATCCAAGTCCAACTCTACTTTTATAATACATGCCTTCCTGAAAAAGACAAACATGTCCCTCGTAGTAAGACTATATAAACTTGATGCCACAGAGAAGTTATAATCTCATTTCATGCAATAACGAACGAGGATATAGATGCAGCAACAGGTAATGCCAGATTTTGAGGCATATTGTAAGTAACATGATGTCTTACTTAATTATGTCTCAGATACCCACAACTGTAGAAACAAACAATGTGACCATGTAGGCATGCACTTTCTTGAAATGCAAATATGAGGGAGATGGATACCTCTAAAAACTCTAACCAGGATATACAGAAACTTGTATGTGACTGAAATGCTGGCATCATATTGTTCATAGCAATATCGGCACCACATAATTCAGGAAAAGCATATGACACAATTTCAGTAATCTTTCGTCAAATACTTATGTTACGTTCGTTATTTCTGAACTACGTAGATACTGTGTAATGGCAATGAACCATAAGAGGGGGGCACCCATATTTGCACCCATGACCCATAATTAAGGATTATGGAGTTATATCCTCGCTTCGCATATCCTGTATATCTAGGCATCACAGAAATCAGTCTGACAATTTGTGCGTGTATCTAAAGCTTTGCTGACCCACCAACTAGTAGTCTAATCTTTGTGTGGCACCTGATGAAGGCAAGCAAAAGAGAGCCCATGTGGATCATATGATGGCCATGGTTGCACAAACAAGCAAAAATACAGTGGGAGGATTGGAGGAATCCCAGTAGATCTAATCCTTTAAATATACTTCATTATTTTAATAAGAACCCTTTTTTTAGTTGCTTGTGTCTAGAAATACCTAGGGGACTAGATAAACATCAAGGAGTCAAGGAATAAAAAACATTAATAGAAATGAAGAGCTCTGGCACAGCTCAGGGTTTTTTTTTTTCCGCTAGAATAATATAGCAAGTCATTAGTATTTTGAATGCCTTAGGTTCTCTGGGAAATCCAGGGTGTGTCTGCAAGACCTTTTCTTGGCACAATTTCAAGAATATGTGTGAGACCTTCTATTCACTATTCTCAATGAAGAGTTTGGTTTCACTATTCTTTATTCAATGTAATACTTGGATCTTAATGGATGTTTTAAATTCGCAATTGTAGAGGGTATCACCATCAGCCCACAAAAGCCTTACAGAGTAACAATGCACATAGTTCACTTCATGGTGTCTCACTGTCCACTGCAGTGTCAATTTTGATTTGACACTAAAAATATCTACAAAAATATTTAAAAAATCCAAAATATAAAAAAATTCTAGAATCTAATGTGTTATCACATTAGGACACAGTATGAGGGTATGCACGATTGTCAAAGTCATTAGGCCTTGTACCGCTGAATTTTGTTGAATCTGTTGATGTATAGTGATAAAAGCGAATGTATTTCAAGGAATTTATGCAGGTTGGCTTTTTTTAACTTTTGGAGATGTGAAAATGGTGCAGTATATATGTATTTTAATTATTTAGGAGGCCTTAGTCCTGTATACTACTTTCCTTCTTTGGCTTTTTATCCTTTTTTATGGAGTGGCCAAATAAAGTGATCAGCCACAATTTCAAAATAAATTTTAAAAAACCCTCAATATTCTCCTCCACTCAGATTTTTTAAATGGTAATGCAATTCCATTGAAAGCCAACCAGCATAACAGACGTATACTGAGAACCTACAAAAGGAAATCAAGCAGAAAGAAAGGGACACAACAAAACCCTGGAGCCAAGGCTCAAACTGCACTCAGAAGTTTTACCAAGTCGATTCAACTCAAAGACTCAGTTGAGTCTTGGTTGAGTCATGCAAAGTGGAAACTCAACATAAAAAAAAATAAAGAACACTTAATTTTTTACAATGTTTTCATCAGTACTGATTTTTAATAATTTGTTAAGTCTTATTGAGCTCTGACCTAGACTAGGACAGGTAAAATGAATCTAGCCGAGTCAATCAAGATAAAACCTATGTACATATTTTTTTTCATCTGGTCTTCAAAAATCTGGTCAAGTCGAGTGGAGCCTTTTAAGTTTTCAAACACTTTAAAACACAAGTATAACCTATGCACTCTAGGCATAAGAACAAAAGAAGCAAGCAGTTTCAGCATTCACAATATATTAAGGTGTTTTCGATCAATTGCAACACAGCCATGTATTTTCACGGAGGACAGAAACAAAATTAGGGTTGCTGCTCCAATATTCCCAATAAAGAAAAAGAAAAGGAGTCTTACAATTCAATATCATTGGATGAGAAAAAAGTTACCTCCCATATAATTGCAGAGCGGTCATTTGATGATGAGGCTAAGTATTTCCCATTATTTGAGAACTGCAGAAACCATACTTCATCAAGGTGTGCCTGAAGTACCTGTTTCGTGAGCAAAACAAGATGAAAGTTGCGCAAAATTGGCTGAACACTTAAACCTCCAAATTTAATGTCATTTAAGATTGAGCAATTCATTGACAACTGACTTAAAGTTAATGATGCATGAAGATTAGGAAGATATAAGTCAACTGGTTACATCGTAGACAGAGGGCAAGCACTCTACTCTTTTTTCTTCTTCTTCTTCTTCTTTTTTTTTTTTTGTTTGTGAAAATTAACTCTCATCAAGATACAAGAGGATTAACTCTCATCAAGGCAATCCAAGAGGGCTATACTGACAAGCTAAAACACGAAACAAAGAAAGCACTCACAAGAGATAAAATTAACCCTCATCAAGGCAATACAAGTGGGCTATACTGACAAGCTAAACACCAAACAAAGAAAGCATTCACATGGAATCACCACTCGAAAAACAAAAAACAAAAAACAAATAAACAAGAAAGAGTAGGATAAATGTTGTTCCGCGACACTCCTAGCTAGCCACCCATCGGCCACCTCATTTGCTGATTGCTTGAGATCAATGCAGAGCAAAGCTTATCAGACATGACCCCTGAACTTAGATTCCTGAATCACAGTGATGCAAGCTTTCAAACTGCAAAGAACATTTTGGACAATCATCTGAAGCTCAGCTGCCACCACTATGACTTCATTAATTTATCCTCCCTATTTTCAGGAATATATCAGTGGATACTATAATGAGGAACTGGGACAAGATGGCTTTCGACAAGATGGTTTTCTCTTCTGCAAGGCCTTAAATAATTCCAAGGTGGCGTCCTCTCCCACTCGATCAGTTTAAACTTACTTTTAATAGAATTGCTGTTTGGAATCCTGGTCTAGCAAGAATTGGGGGTCTTATTATGGACGACATAAGGCTTATATTGTGGCTTTCTCGGGTCCAGTTGGATGCTGTTCTAACAATGAAGCAAAAATGCTGGGTATGAAAACCAGCCTTCGTGAGGCTTCTCGTTGGACCTTCGTCATATTATTGTGGAGGGAGACTCCTTTTTTGCTATTCGTTGGGCATCAGGATTCAGCAAGGCTCCGCAGAAATACACTGTCGTAGTGGAAGAGGTTATCGATTTAGCTAGACACCTTGAGGTTTCATTCATCCATGTAAAAATGACTGCTAATAAGCTTGCCAAGGAGGAGATATGGCGTTGTTTCTTGGCTTTGGCGTATTTTGGTAGCTCTTCCATTGGTGGCTTTATCTTTTCTTTTTCTGCTTGTTTTTGGCTTAATAGCTTTTCAGTATTTGTTTCTGTGTACTGTCTGGGTATCTTAATAAAATTATCGGTTACTATTCAAAAAGGGGGGAAAGGAGTTTCTTTTGGCCAAAACAATGACGATATGTGATTCAATAACAAGGTTTTGAATAAGGACCAAGAGAGGGAAAAACACTAAACATAAATCTAAAGGTAAAAGGAAAGCTGAGACTTTTTTTTTTTTTTTTGAGAGAGAGAGAGAGATTGACTGAATTCTATTGAAAAAGAAGGAAGCCACAGACAATATACAGTATAAGAGATAAATACTGAAGCAAAAAGACCCAGCAACCAAAATTAAAGCAGGGCCAAGCAAAAGAAATCAGCACCTATACAGGACTGACACAAAACCATAAACAGTAAGGATGACATAGTAGAGTTAGAAGAAATGATCAGGCTGGGCTTCCCAATCCCTTCTTTACCTAGACAATCAGCCTCCCCATGAGCACTGCAATAAATGTGATTGAAAGAGACCTTCAATCTTGTAGATAAATCCTTGACCTCTTCCACAATGTCTGCCACTTGCCAAGGGTAATTAGCCTTACCAGAAGCCCATTGAATGGAGCATAAAGAATCTTCTTCCACCCTCAAGCAATCAAGATGAAAGCGAAAAGCTTCTCTATGTCCAGTAAATAGAGCTGACGACTCAGCGGTATTCACTGAACAAAAGTCAGCATGACCCAAATAAGAGAAAAGAGTGTCACCATTGTTTGATTAATTATGATTGCCCTATATAGGTTGAGGAATAGGTTGCTATTGTAGTTATTTAATGTGAGCTTCTAGAATTTTTATTCTTTTGGGATGGGTAAATTTTGAGCTTTGTCTTGAGGGCTGTGTGTGGTGTAAAGCGCCCCAAGGTTATAAGATAAGAGCTTGACTTCCAATGGGCAAGGGAATGCATATTGACTGACAACTCCAACCATGAAAGAAAAAATTTCCATGTGGAATTCATTTCTTGAACACAAAAATATAGATTAAATCTATTTTATCATTAATAAATGATCCAGACTAAATGTCCAAAGTATCAGGCCAACTGTGAAAAAGCAAAGGAGATAAAAAAAATTAACCGTATGGAAGCTGAGAAACAAAGGGTACAAATAAGTAGAAAGCAAAAAAAATTAACCGTATGGAAGCTGAGAAACAAAGGGTACAAATAAGTAGAAAGCAACTGTGACATTTCAAATTCAGGTCTAACCTGCAGAGTTCGAGAAGGGATCTTATCTCTTCCACACTGATGATCCGAGTATAATGACATTGTATTATCAAATGAGTTGTGAAAAACACAGCCTTCGCGTTGCACATTGAGAGCTTGTTCGACCAACTGCTCTAATCTTCTTTCAGGTATCATAACGTTGGGTGGGAGCAATTTCGTCAACTTCTCCAAAAGCTTCATTCGGGAGCTCGCAGTTGCAATGTCAACAATGGTGAGACCAGGCAATATGCAGTGGGATGGAGATACAATGCATGCAGAAAGCTCATGCACTCGCTTTTTGTTCACACCAAGAGGAGAAATCTCAGATCTTAGTGTCTTCAAAGCTTCCATGACTCTTTCTGTTTCTAGAAATTCGAAAAACTTCTGCTCCAATATCAAGAAAGCAGCAGATTTCAAAATGTTTTCATCTGAGAGATTTATTTTTCGCAATGTGACTAGGCTCTCATCCCAGTTCCCATCAAGCACTTGCTTCCTAAAAAGATTAACCATGGATGAGTGCAAGGGTATTCCCGACTCTTCTTCGAGCAGTGCACCACTTTTTGAGTAACCAAGAGAGTAAAGGGCTTTCGTTATGATCCTAACAAATTCCACCCTTTTTATAACTCCTTTCGAACCAACCATCTCTTTGTCCCCTTGGGAAGGTAAAGGTCGGGCCATCACGTCTCCCAGACAGCCGACGGGCCCTGTAAGAGACAGGTTGTTTGAGAGGGTCTTTATTTCTTCTGGGGACACTTTAACACGTTTCGATGGTGGTTCATCGTCCTCTGCACCTCCCATGAAATGCCCGAATTCAGCCCATATATATTCAATACACCAAAGTTAAAACTCAAGCTAAAGATCCAAAGTATTAAGATCAGAGGCCCAAAGGTTCCAAATTAAAATAAGGCTCCTGTTAAAGAAATCAAAAGAGAGAAGTAAAAATGTTAAAAGCCCAAAAATACATGTACATATCAGCATGTGATTGGTAAACATATAAGCCCAAGCACTATTAGTCCCATATGCATAAACAATAATTAACTAAAGTTGGACAGAATTATTCCATATAAATTTACAATAATCAAATTCATTTAGTCCCATTGAATGCTTATCCGGTTTTATGCTTCCATAAAAATAAAAAATAAAAATGATAGAACCAATGGTTATTCATATTTACAGATAATCCAATTCACCAGTGATCTGAAGAACATCAAAACACACCCAACATGACAAACCAGGAAACACACCAGGCTTTCTACCTTGGTACTGTAACATTCTACTGCTAGACCACCAGCACTGAACGAACCAGGCTTTCTACCTTGGTGCTGTAACATTCTACTGCTAGACCACTAAGCACTGTTTAGAAGAACTATTGTATCTCAAAGAACTATACTTCTATTTCTTTCTGTTGATAGAGATCTCATCAAATGTCTGCCTTTGGAGTAAAATGTGTTTCTTAGTTGCCGCGGCAACAGCCCTATAGTTGTAGGAATCAGTGGATTGACATTGTTATGCCTTCTCCTTTCAGAGCAATTTTGTTATTTTTCAGCTTTAGTCCCTAGTTAGTACTAATATAGTTTTTACCTCCCAAAAGAAAAAGCGTCTCAGTAAACCATGCTTTCTCTGCAGAAACACAGAAGGAAAGCAGCACATTCATCCATAGCATATAGACATGTCCTTCCATTAATCAATTACAAACCTTGAATATGTAGAAGGGCATGCATGGATGCACCTGAAATCAAATGTAATTTGTATAATTTGCAAAAGAGATGGCTTTCCATTCAGTTGCAGTATGAGCATTGCAGAATTAGAAACCAAAGGAGATAGAAACTATACTTTTCCTGCCCGCCCAAACCATTGTCAGCTGCAACAATCACAAAAAAGGGCAGTACCCACGTTTTTTTTTCCTGTTTCTAATGCTCTTAGCAGCTTGGGTGCAAGCAATTACACTTTAGTAATGCATCCTAAAGAAAGAACAGCCTAACAAAATGTGCTATCTATTTCTGATGAAGATGAGAAAATCCCATGCATTCTATCGTCTACTCAAACCAGAGGCTTCATATGAAAAGGCTGGGGCCAATCTAATGAAACAAAAGAAACAATCTACTGTAGGGGCATCAAACAGTCCCAATAACACAAACAGGAACTACTCATCAACAGTGACGGCATAGCATAAAGAGAAGAACAATGCCGATTAATAAACAAAGAATTCATTTGGGAGGTTTCAGCATCCAAGAAAACGAGAATTAAGGCATTGTTAGGGAGTCATAAATTATTGGGATGTACAAATAACCCTGACAATTCCTAAACATGATCACAAAAAAATCTATTACATATCATGTCAACCCAAAATAATTTATCTGTTTACAAAAATAAAAATAAAAAACATTTGTACAAATCCAAAAATGTTATCAGCAGAACAACATCAAAAGGAAGCATAAAAATATCATCACCAACTTCAAATTGATAAAAAAGAAAAGGACTACTGAAAACCCAGAAAGGAGATGCATCAACAAGAAGTTAAGAAACCACCCACCAGGGGGGAAAAAGTCAAAAGTAATGAAATCAACAGCAAGCAATAGCAGATGTAAACCAACAGCTGATTCCTAACCTTAAAAAGGCATCAAATTTACAAAGATTTCTTGGATCTATCACCAGTCAAGAAAACCCCAAATCTCCCAAAAACCAAACGACCCCAGGTGAAAAAAAAGAGCAGATTCTACAGTACCCAGAAACAGATTTCTCTCTAAGATCAAAAAGGGTCAGACCCAACAGAAAAATCCATGAGCAAATCTAGAAAAAATAATAGGCCCAGATGGGAAAAAAAATACCAAAACCCCCCAAAAGGCTTCTCTTTTTCTTCCTCTTCTTTGTACACAGATATTAATAATTTCTAGGAGAGTTTGTTTTGCATTGGCTTGCAAGTAATGAAGGGAGAGATGAAAAGGAGAGAAGGGAAATTAGGGAAAGCCCATAAGCAGTTGTAAGTCTTTTATATGCACATGTGATGAGGAAGGGAGTTTGGGATTGTGCTTTGCAGGTGCAAGTGAAAGCATGTCTTGGCCTTGAGGAAACCATCCATTACAGTGAAGAAATGTATCTCATATGAAAAAAAGAGATTTTTTTTTTTTTTTTTCTTTATACCCCTCCTAAGGTTTATAGGATTTGTGAATATGTCCTCGAGGTTTTAGTATTTGCAAATAGGCTATTGCTTTTTTCTCTTAATACGTTTCATGTCTCAAAAATCAATGTTTCTAACAAGAATATGAGAATGGGCAACCACCATGAGAATTGTGTTAAATTTTTATATAAATAACACATTTGCCCCTATATCCATTAAATAAAAATGATTATATTATTACTTAAAAAGACACCATTATTTTATCTCAAATCCCAATGGTTTCTTTCAATAACTCTCTTATGTATATGACCAGGGGTGGACCCAAGTACATGGGCCTGGGGACTGAAGCCTCCACCCATATTTGAGAAAAGTTTAATGCCCCCCATAAATTCTAAAAAATACTATATATATATATATATTTTTTACATTTGCCCCTTCCCCTAATATTTCTTTTAAATATATCCAAACACTCTCCCCTCGCAAATTCTAAAAATTAATATTTTTTTACATTTGCTCATTCTTCAATATTTCTACTATAACCCCCTACACATGAAGCATAATCATGTATTTTGAAACTTTTCATCAATCCAATGGTGGGTCATGATTTGATAAATCATAATCGGTTAATTATAAGTATAGGGTTATCGTCATGATCAATTTTGATTTAATAAATAAGCCCTGTATTTATTAAATAAATGAATTTATGCAGAGTTATTCTCTCCCACTAAATGCAATTGTTAATGTTACATGTTTTATAAAAAAAAGTTTAGTCCAAGCTTTTGAAATTATGCATACAAAGATAAAAAAAAGATGGGCAAAAGTGTTATCTCACTTGGTGGTTGGAAGACTATTGATTCTATGACACCAAAAGTATTAAAATGAAAATGAAGGGGCCTATTTACAAATATTAAAACATTAGGGGTCTATTTACAAATCCTATAGATCTTAGGGGGTTATATACAGAAAGCTTTAAGAAAAAAAGATAGTGGGTCCCACCATGGATGTTGGCCGGATCAAGGAGCTTGGCAGTAGGACAATGGTGACCGCTGGATCCAAAGCAAAATGTGTTGTGATCATAGATCACACATCTAATAATGGCTAGGATTGCACCTTATCTGTGGGTCTGGTGGGTTTGTTTAGTGAATAAGATCATGTAGACGTGTAGACAACAGGATTCTGCCAACTAGAGGAAAATAGTTTTTTTTTTTTTTTTTTGGTTGTGAAATATTTTTGTGGTGGAAATGGAAAAAAAAAAAAAGTAATACTGCTATAAAGAAAGGATTTTGATTTCCTAAAATAGAGATAGGAACGTAAGATTCCTCACTATTGTGAAAATTAAAATTTACCGAATGCAATGTCTTTTTGTCACACGAACTCGTATTGGTTTTTTTTTTTTTATCTCGTCTTCGAGCAGTTCATTTTTATATAAGCATGGAAAGTAAGGATGTAAATGGGTTATGAGTTATGGATTATCCGATTACCCGGAGGTTCTAACTCGTTAAAAACAAAGTTTAGGTCCTTATTTAAGTCTTGATAAATAAACGGATCCGTCCCATATACGGTTCTAATTCTAGAATCAATAAAACGATTTCAAATCATTACAGTTTCATAGTCTCATTAATGGTTTCGGACCAGAACCAGAACCAGAACCGACTCATTTGAACTAGAACCGACACGTTTACATTCCTAATGGAAAGGGAAGCGAAAAATCTACATTTCTTTTTTCATGGAAACATATTTCTAGAGGGCGAGGAATGGAAGTCAAACTCAACTTTTCTCTCTAACGATGATATATCATATGAAACATCCCATTTTCCGTCCAAACTCTTGCCACACCAAAATAAAGGGCCCATACGGAAGATAAGGAGAGTACCACTTCCTCATGAACTCTTGTGCATAAATATGCCTTCCTAGCAGATTGAGAAAAATTATTTCAGATTTTGTCCCACTTGCATGAGAAGAAACCGTATCTCAAATGCATGTTAGAAATCAAGAAAACCCCAATGCATATAGGTAGCATTGGGCATGTTTGTGTAACGCTCATGGACTCTTGCCTTTCATACCTCCCCAAAATCAAAAATATTTTTCGGTGGATTTGTGGAAAATTACACCACTTTTGATATCTTTCCTTGCAGATTAATATTCACACCAACCTACGAAAAATATATTTTTTATAAAAAAAATGTCCCACTTCTCCTTCCCATTTTTTTGCAAAAAAATGGCGACACAACGAGAGGACTCTATTTATGATAGATTTTTCGTTTTTATAGGATAAAAGAATCTTTCATTCGTATCCCTCACATGATAAATCAACAAAGTTGAACAAAAAAAAACTTCATTCCTTTTTTTCATAGAGAAAAAGTATTGCACCAAATGACAAAAGAAAAGGCTGCACAAAATCAAAATAAAGTCCCTCTCGTGATTCTTTTTCTTGAACAAGAGGCAAGGGTGGAAACAAAGGGGGTCAAGGTTGGGGAGTTGGTGGACATTTGCCCCGATCTTCTCTTTAATTTGGTTCAATGAAATTAATTTCAAAGTTAATCGGGGTATTTTTCATCATCTGCTCTTGTCCCCTCTCAATCTTGCCTGTTCTTTTATAAGAGGAGAAATTTGCAAAGTAACTAGATATTTTTGTCTTTTGCTTCTCTCCAAGAGATATGAATGAACTCACATCCTTGTCTCCTCTTTCATAAGTTCAGTTCCTTTGGGTGTCTCACTTGTCGAAAAGTAAATGAAGACAACAAAATTCTATGGATGCGTTTGTGCAAACACCGCAAAAGAGGAATTCAGGGCTCCATTGCAAAAGAGGAATTTAGGGCTCTTCCATTCTTGCCTAAGAGGTCGAAACCGTTTTTCCTTCATGTAATAGAAAGATCAGGCTAAAGTGTCAGTTTTCATTGTTGAAACTCTTACACACCAAACAAGACCGCATCGGAGACTCATGATTTCAGACACCCTTATCATCTGCCTTTCCGCGTCAATGTGCTCGCACAAACATCTCCTACAATGGGCTACTCCTATTGAAAATATGAACGGCTCAGAGCGTATTCCTTTATTTTTTCACTAGGACTTCCTCAAATACTACTCAAATAGGAGTTGGTTCAACCCTAAAATTGAGCATATAATTGATGACAAAATTACAACTAGCACAATAACCCGTGCTAAGCACAGGCATATCTAAATATTGCAAACTAAATATTTGTATATAAAAAGGCCAAACAAGTGCAAACAAATCACATTGGAATAAAAAGGGACATAAAAACAAAATAAAATTAACACATAGATTCCTTACCCTCTAACGAAAACCTCCAAACAGTCATCACCTGCTAATCTTATTCCTAAATCTTAGAAAGAAAACAAAGTAAAATAAAAGGTTAAAAGTAACTGTTTGCATACTACGAGAGCTAAGTGGTATAGAATGAGAACTGGGGAAGAAAGATAATAGAAGTGGGGGTAGAAAGAGAGTTATTAGAAAAGAAGAAGTTGAACTTTCAAAAGTCGGAGAGTGGACGTGAAGTTTCATGAGATAAAGAATATGTAGTGGGAGAGAATGTGTAGTATTTGAAAAAAAATGGATAACTTCCCATCAAAATTGCGACTTAATTTCAAAATTAGATAAAAAAAACTTCTAGCTTAATATATTATAATGGGACAAGCTCCTGATGAAGTGATATTTGAAAACATCCTGCTGAAGGAGAGGGATTTCATTTTGAGCTCTTCAGATTTTCTATATGAAGGGCCCATCCTAGAGTTCAACTCCCCTCACTCATTAGAAGCTTGAGTGAAACACTCAAGAGGATGCTTACTCTTTTTTACTAACACAAGTTCTCGACAAGATTTTATGATGATCCAGGATGGGGTGGACTCTAAAAAAAAAAAATGCCTCCAATCTAGATCCCCTAGGCAGGGGCGGACATAGGGGGCTGGCATGGGCCATGGCCCCCTAAAATCCATGAAAATTCTTAAATATTATATAACCAGGGCCCCTCCATCGTTTGTCTATCCATTAAGTTCCAACTTTGGAACCTCATTCAAGGTCATTCTATAATTAATGATTCATTAATAATATACCTACAAAAAATTGTAGTAACCGAAAGAAAGAAACAAAAAAAAAAAAGAAAGAAGAAGAAGAAGAAGAAGAAGTAAGGATTAGAGAGAGCAAGAAAGAAATTATGAAATAATGAGTAGGACATGGAGAGTAAAATTGATTAACGAATTTGTTGTAATCGGGTTAGCTAACTTTGAGGGGGAAAAGGGGGGAGAGAAGAAAGGAAAGTAAAGGAAGATAAGAGAAGAGTTGGAAGAAAGAATGAATGAAATAAGAAGAGAGAATGGAAGAGACAATGGATTTGCTTACTGGCCATTGGACTTCATGGATTAAAGATTAACAAATCTAAGTTGTGACATCTTCTCCCCCATTCAACTCCACATTTATTAAATATATTTACAAGTAGTCAATATTATAATGAACTCCCATCATTATGCCCATTCCATAAGTGTGGGCCATGATTGAAACCTAAACCATTTAAAATTATTGTCCATTTTCATTTTATCATCAAATATAATTTCACTCCAATTAGTGTTAGTTATCCAACTGTTGATAAAAATAAAAAAATAAAAAAAGTAAAAAAGAAAAAAAGAAAAAAACAGTAGTGGCTTCTCTATGCCGAATGTGTTTTGGACATGATTATCTCACGGTAGGTATAAGTCCAATTACACAATTTTCTACGGCGATGGATAATAGTAGAAAAGTATTTTTTTAATGGCTTAGATTTTAAATTTGCCTCCCACTTATTTATATGTATCAATTGATTTATCAAGTTAGGTATTTAATTTTTTTTTAAAAATCTCACATTAGAATTTTTAATTTTATTTAGTGCTTCTACTTTGGCCCCACAATTAAAATTTTCTAATTCCGCCCCTGCCGCTAGGGATCTTAGTCATGAGAATTTCCTCATGTTCTTGAGTGCTTCTATTAATAAAAATAAGAATGGCATGACAAACTTAAATCCCACAAAACAAATCACCCATTTCCTATAAAAAAAAAAAAAAAAAAAAGGAAGAGTAACTCCAATTATAACTAGGCCACCATCTGATATAAAATCTATCTATATAAAACATTTAAATTTCCTTAAAAGGTTATCAATCACAGTTGGTCAGTTTGAGTAAAATCTAATGAGGATTATACACTACAGAAGGAGGCCTTTTTTTCATTCATTTTATTTATTTATTTTTTGTAGTGGGCCCACTAAGTGGCCTTACAAAATCCTCGTGGTATTCTTACCCTACTCAAGAAGGAAAAAAACAATAGAGGGAGCTGGTTGTAACAAGAAATCAAAGGACCCCTTTAAATTTTCATAAATCAAGGCAGGTGACTCTAGATATGTGCCTTTCATTTGATTGACTTCACCTGTGGGTGACCATTGTTTTAGACAATTAAATTTATAATAAAACTAAGGACCCATTTGGATGTAGAAAAATGTATAGGTGCAGAAATATGCCCATAGCTCAAATTTCACTGTGAGCCATTTTCTCCACCTACTTTCATTTGGTAACTTTAGGTTATCCAAGCACATCACATGGACCCTGATTCACATGTAACATAAATGGGCCTAAAGCAATTCAATTTAAAGCTACAAGTCTAAAAGTCTAAAGAGAGAAATTGTGCTCAATCAATGAACATTACCTAGTGCCAAAAGCACATGATCCTAACAACTGATTTCATCATTAATTACAAATTGATAACACCGCTTGTAAAAGACGATGATGGACGGATTGAATTTCTTAAGAGTGGGCTCCACTCACTTGCATATGTCAGGTGCTGCATCATACTAAGATGCAGCGCTGCTGTATGGTAGCTTGTCTATTGAATATAGATTGACTACTGAGAACAAGGAGGAAAGTGAGCCATTGAAGGGGCATTTCATCATCCCTGCAAACCCCATTATTCTGTGGAGCCTTCATGATAGTGGGGCCAACCTAATCTCTAGCATGGTGGGGCCCACCAAACAGACGGTTTTGATGTGGAGGTGGCGGCATCTAAGGAGAGGCGTGTGCAATTGAATTGGCAAATGTTGCTTTGGAGAATATAAAAATGTCCTATTTGGCTGATGCAATGGGAAAGTGCGGAAACCGACTCAAAAAAATAAGATGAGAGGGACCAAAACCTTTATTTTGACCGACAGCTGATTTTGTATACATGTCTGTCTGTAATCTGTATGCTCAATGGGATAAATCTTAAACTAAAATCCTAGCTAAAAAAAAAATCTTAAATTAAAAGAGTGAAACTCAATAGTAGGAACGGGATTCGTGCTGATTGAAAATCAGAGCCACTCAAAATAGATGTCATTTCCGACTCTGTATATGGGGCATCCCTAGATTTACTCTGGTGGGAGTTCGGTCTCACCTTACGATTGACCATATGATAAACACAAGCGATACTGCAATATAATCATAACTTTTTTTTATTATCAAATGACCGATCATATTGTGGTGGCAACTCTTATTGGGTAAGATTTGGGTATCCAAAAGAAGAAAGAAAAAAAAAATATTGGGTAAGATTTGGGTATCCAAAAGAAGAAAGAAAAAAAAAATGAAGAGTTTATTTTGAATGGCTCGGATTTTCAATAAATGGACCCCACTATAAAGTTTCACTCTTTTAACTCAAGATACCTCTAAGTGAAAACCCAAGAGGTTCCAAATTCTGAACTCTCACGGATTTCCCTATTAAGTTATATTCTTTTCTTTTTTATAATGGGGTTCTTCAACAAGGGAATGGACTCTTGCCAATAGGGATCCCAAGAGGCCCCGGGCTCAAGAAAAGAAAACAAAAGAAAAGAATATCCACTCTTAAAGAGAACCTTTCTTTTCTTCTTTTTGGGGTGAGGGTGAACGCCAAGTTGCTTAGGGTGCAACTTGGATTGACCCAAGCTTGGGCTCACATGTTCCACATATTCTCATCTGTATTGTATTTCTTTACTACCTCCCACCTAATTTTCTAGGGCCCATCCAAGTGATGTGTGCAGCACAAAGTTGATGGGGATGATTTATTTTGATTCTTCTTATTGACTTTCTTCATCCAAATAGGTATATTCTAAACATGGCTTTATTTATCAAGGAAGCTCTTTGATAGACCATTTCTAATATGAATTGAACCTCAATTACTGCCTGATCTATAATATCCAGAGCGTAGGAAGCACTAATACTACAAAAACCATCTCATTTGGTTTGTCCTAAAATCTAAACAAGTCCCAGATACATGTTTCCTCAAGGAATAAGCATAAAACAAACGTAAAAAAGTGGTAACACTTATTATTTTCATCCAAGTAAGAAGATAAAGAGAATCTGTCTCGTCCATGCCCTAACTGGTATATTTTCAGAGTATCATTACAAATGAGGAACCTGCAATAGTTTTCCAATACATTCACAGTACTTTGGGGAGATCTATCTAAAATATCTATATATTCAAATATTTTTAGTACGCTTCAATGTTGCAATAGTTTTTTGCACTTCATAATATATTTTTCTAATTTTTTTTTGTAACTGTTGTGTGTCCAACTGAATGAAGTTTCAGACTGCCATCCCTAAACAAGAAATCCCCAACAAGATTTTCGACATCGGCTGAACTTCAACAATTTGCAAAATCTCCCTCCCTATTTAGACAAAAAATCCCTCTCAAAAATCATAAAAATAAAAAATAAAATAAAGAAGAAGAAGAAGATGATGATGATGATCTGTAACTGCTATTAATATCATCAAGGTGTTGTATGTCCATTTACAGTAAATGAATTGCTGGACAATGCTCTACAAACACTAGACTATTGTATGGAATATGCCAAACACACAACTTATGTACATAGGCTGTTCTTGAAGCTTCTAATCTACAACTTAACTTAGCCACCGGGCATTTAAACTGCAGTGTTATTTCATTTCAATTTCCGAAGTGCAATCCAGCAATAGGCACACTTTCAGAAGAAACACCAACCCATCACCAAATACCACTTCCAAAAGAATTCTGAATAGATTCCAGCCAACCACACAAATCAATCACTACCATAATGACACTCTTGAGAGAAATGAACATATGCAGCTCGAATGACATCACGCAGTTTTTCATCTAGAACTTCAAGATCACCCGAATCACGCATCTGGGGATATAAAGGTGTGATGTAATTTACAGCAGCTTCAACTATTTCATGCTGAGTGAGGTCGGCGGCAAGCTGGAGGGTCTTGGAAGATAAGTCGTGGTTAGATTTCAGGCACGACAGAATGACGTTTATGCTGTCTTTCCGAACATCTTCCAAGAACCAGAACTCAGAGAGCCAAGAAAGTTCTACGTAAGCCTGCACCAATTGGAGCTGTTCCTCTATGTTTATATTATTCCATAAACAGTCGTAGTGGGGTTTCGGCAACTCTCCCGAGTAAAACCATCTGATTAGTTTGGTTAATGCTTCCCAACAAACGGGAACCTCTATGCTCTGTGAATGGCTGCAGATAGAGTGTGTCAGAACATGGAGGTAAAAGATAAATTATTAAAAAGAAAAAGGAAAAAAGAGAGGTGCCTTGAAGAAAGAATATCAAAATACAATGAGAAAACCATAGTTGACCACATGCTCCACGACTTCAATTATACAAGAAGCCCAAATTAGCAACACCTTAGATTTTGACTATTTTAAAAGTATACCTGGAGTTCTACATCATGTATAAAATTCCAATCCACTTGGTGGGCTACAGGAGATGGTGCTAAAAGGGGACCTGTCTGACAACCTACCCTTAAAACGATTGGCCAGTGGATGGCTCACTAGAACTTCAAACAAAATGTGACAAATGAGCCATCTTCCATGAAAAAGGCCCCCAAGCAGTTGGCGGAGCAAATAATTATAGAACATTATTTTAATGTGTACTTTCATGTTGCAGACAGATTAATTTAGTTAACTGCACATGGACACAAGAAATCATTGAAACAAGTGTGAAAAGCTTATTGGATTTACTTTGTTAAATGCTTATTCACTAAATGAATGCTTAAGAAGCCACAAGGAACTAGTAAGGTAGAACTGAGATAGAGGGAATATCAGGAACAACACTGTGGTTTTAAATGAACCTTCTGTTACTCTTCGCTTGGTAAGTCGTGTCATATTGGAAAAGAACAATAATCATGATATACATAGTGTGGTAAATATAGAAGATTTTAGTCGGTCCCTTCATATGAATAAGGATGGTCTGCTTCATTAATAATGTGGCATCAGAAGTTGGACTTGTTTACTGCTAAAAGGAGGATGGGATACGTGTGGCATAAAGGCAACATTTTCATAGGCATTGCAAACGTCATACCAACAAATAGCTGACAAGATATGGTTGGACTGTTTCCACCATATCACATGTTGATGCATCTGATATCCCACTTACCACCATGACTCATAAAATTTCAAAAAACAGGTTAGCTGGTCGTTCGTTGGAAGAGGACAAAAAAAAAAAAAGAGAGTAAATTTTCCCAATACAAAGCCTAAAATTTCTATGTGGGTGGATCATGGTTTGATGATTTAGAACATTGATGTCAGGAGCTCCACCATGGATATATTAGATGGAAGACCATCATAGTTGTCAAATTCATTTAGATTCGGATGAAATGTCCGAGTTATTTCGTTTCGAAACCAAAACTGAACCGAACATCTCGCTTGAAGATGTTCAGTTTAGATTTCGTTAAAATTCGCCGAAATATAGGGTTTTGTGCAGAAAACCCTAAATTCGGACAAACAATATCCGAATCAACAGATTCGGACGAATCAGGGGGAATACCGTTAAAGAAGAAAAAATTGAATGAATGTAGTCTAGCATTCTAGCGAATCTGAAACGAAATAAATGAAATCAATTCGAAATACCTGTTCTCAAGCAGCGACACCACCTGTTTCTCTCCTTCGACAGCATGCAGCCTTCAAAATCCCCTTCAATCTAAAAATTGGGCTAAAAGATGCAGGTATCAACCACAAGATCTTCTATTTCCCTATTCCCCTTTCAATATCTTGCGATTATTCTTCAGTTGAAGGCTGTCGATTGGATTTCTCCCTTGCCAAGGCTGTTGGGTGGATTTCCTTTGTCGTCGAGGGTCGTCTTTGCTAACTTTCTCGCCGAATCCTCAAGTATGCATCAATCTCTCACTCTCCCTCTGTTTCTCCTCGTCATTTCCACGTTTTTGCAAAAGGGTTTGGGTTGGGAGCTTCATTTTATAAGGGTGTTACGAGAGAGTAAAGATACTGGATACATTTTATGGTGTGGTCTTGAATGCTTAAGAAAAATAAGCGGTTCTGATTAGACACGGGAAATGCGGCCCACTTTTTGTATTCGTTGAAAACTGATTCTATTTGATAAAAACTCATGGAGATTTGATAGTTGATCAAAGGCTAAAAATTTGTGGAGATTGATAGTTGATCAAAGGCTGCATAATCATGGTCCATCATTTGATCACGAGGCTGCTTAACAGAATTTGATTGCACAATGGGCCTTTGGGTCATTGCAATCTCAAAACTCAATCTTCCGTCGCTGATAATTTTGTTTATTTAGATTTTGTCATGTGAGACCTTCTAGCTTCTGACAAATGGTAATTGGTAACCCTACATACACCACACCTAGTCATTAGGATTACAAATTAGACAGGCTAACCTTGAGTGGAATCTGAACACACTTGGAACCTGCCCCTTAAGCATTGTTTTATGTGATGATGAGGCCCACTTATTTTTAATTGTCAATGTCAAGTGAAATTCTGAGAGGTCCTGATGATTTATGAACCATTTAAAAATTATAACGAGAGGTCCTGATAAATTACATAAAGTGAGGCCCACTTATATATATAAGTATATATTTTTATATTTTTCCGAAACAAATTTCCGAATTGGAAAGCGAAATGTCCGAATCGGCAAAAATGTTTCATTTTGGAGCCAAGCCGAAACGGCGTCCGAAACGAACTTGACAACTATGAAGACCATACCTACTAATATTTGGTCCTTAATGCATGTAATGTGGTGGGCTGTATTCTTAAGCGTATCTTTGGAGGCCTTAGATCAAATGGCTAAAATAGATTCATGAGGAGACTTTGAAGATATGGTGCTATGGAGTCTGGACTCCATAAAAATATATGATCACTAATCACCAAACCAAACTTACAAATTATTAAAGGCCCAAGGATACCGAATGCATTCTATAGTCTATAATCAAGATATTATTTCATACAGAGAAGGGTACCAAGTTTTTAATATAAATCCTCAGCGTAAGGTGTCACCTGTCCTGCATTCCTGACTGAAATAATGCCTGAAGATAATCACAGCTAGCCCATAATATGATTTTGTGGGCATGCACGTGCGGTGTCGATAGCAAACATACACTGCAACTCCAATGCATACAGTCAGTTGCTTTAGCTTTCAAAACAATATCTCTGCAATCAACATTACATGATAGTACATCAGTAACAGATTTCTATAACCATTGCAAACCATATGAAAAAATAGGGATGGAAAAGAATGCCGGTATGATGCATCATCTAGAACATCTATAAAATGGATGAGTTTCGCCAGACACCAGCATGCAACACACACCAATATGTGCCATATATACAAGGTCAAGCTGCTTATCGAGAGGGACCCACTGTAGATTCATTTATGGAGCCACTAACTCATCAGGTAGACCAAGCATGTATAAAAACAAAAGACAGTTGGAGAGTCCCAAGCTGTAGATCAGCTGGTTGGGACATTGGTGTGTAAGTTGAAGAGTTCAAGTTTCCAATGGAGCCCCACCCACCCAACCTTCCCTTCCAGGAAAAAAAAAAAAAAAGGACAGTTGGAGAAAGGCCCACACGCAACATAAATCGGCAATCCATGTAACAAGCGGATGGGGCTGACATTTTGTGCTAAGCATCCTAGTCACCAATGTTGCTTTTTTTTTTCTTTTTGGGTCAATGGACAGAACAAACAACCCCTCCCAAAGATTCCAATTGGGATTTCGGCTGAGATCTGATTCAAAGTTTGGAGTCATCAACCGAACACGTTGAAATTCCATTGTTAGCTGAAACTTGGCAAGGTAGGGAATTTTTTGTTCTTTTTCTAAGTCGACTTTTTACCTATATGCCCTCCATTAAGGCTGAGGTATACATGGTTTCTTTTTTTCTTTTTTTTTATAACAAGTATACATGGTTTCTTTGGTCTTTTTCATTCAAAAGTAAGGGTAATTTAGCTTTATTAGGGCATTATGCAAGAAGTCATTTCCATTGTTTGGCGAGCTCTTCGTTCTACTTCTTCATTTGGCCTCTACAAAAAGTTGGCTTCTTTTCCCTCTGCGACTTTAGTGAGCTCTTTCTCTTCCTTATTATTTATTTATTTATTACACCATATTTTTTATGTGATGTAGATGCAGCATATTACACTGTTGATTTAGTAGAATGAATTAAATATGTATAGTGTATATACTATTTTCGATTTTTAGTATTTTCATATTTTTTTCTAATTTTTTATTTTTTATATTCTGTGAAACAGAACTTCAAAATGGAACACCAAAATGATGAAATGGCTGAAACATTTCAAACTGAAATGGGGTCTGAAAAAAAAAAAAAAAAACACTATGCTAAGCACAATATGGCTCAAGTCACATCTGCAGATTGCACCTGGCAAACATTGGGACATGTGTTCGTGAATGGATGTGCAAGTAGTGAACTTCCCAGGCACTTACGAAGAAGGATATCCAGCCGGTCCAAGTGCAGGAGTGAAGTCACAGTTGGGAATGAAAGCACCCCACTTTGGTCGTTTTCGATTAAGCATTTTCAGTAGAGACTGCAAGTTGCAGCTTCTCAAAAGCATTTTCAACTGCTTGATAAGGCTATTGTCTGCCCAGAAAAACCCTGTATAAACATATCCAAGTAGTTTTATCAAGGCACGGTTATCCACATGAGAAGACAGATGAACTTCCTGCCTAATCTTTCTGCGTGGCTGTTCTTCATCTTGCAGTTGACCAGATCTATCAAGAAATGACTTCTCCTTTGGTGGCAGCAAAGATGGGCACCTAACCATGAGGATAACGCTATGAACAGTCAGAGACTGACCATCAGGAAGAACAAGTTGCAAGTCAGCAAGTTCAGTCTCATCACGTGCATTCCCAATCCTTTTACCAAGTTCACCTGGAAAACCATAGAAGCCCAAGAAGTTTAAACCATATGCAGCATACCATCTGAGTCCCGGGCTCAAGGAATTGTTATTGCAGATCTCCTGAAGTCTGTCAACTAAAATTTGAAGTTGAGAATTTTCCAATTCCATGCGGTGAGTGTGGGATGAGATTATTGTCTCTAGATGATTGCATGTGAAACACCAATATTTCATCAATTCAGCAAGTACTTGAAGACTATAGAACAAAACAATGTTTCCACCTTCCCATTCGTCCATGTTGACCCAACAACATGTTCTTGCATAAGACGTATCATGTAAATGTTGAGTAATGCTCGACCTTCTAACTTGAATATCACCACTCAAGCACCTCTTAGTAAGACAAGATAATGTCTCTAAAACTTCACTTCTGATAATGAAGTTCTGGTACTGCAGAACACTTAAATAAAATTCTAAGCCCATTAAGCTAATGATGATGCGAAGGCTGTCAGTCATCCTGAAGTCATCTTTAGCAACTGATTTTAGGTAATTTAGTATGACTTCCAGCCGATCTTTACCATCTTGAATTAATGCTTCTGAGAGGAAGTGTCTGGCCTGTGATGCAATGTTCTTGCATGGGGAAAAGATCATCAGCAGAACTGCTCTGGATACTGGTTCATGCTCAGATGCATTTGGGAAACCTTCATGAGAAAGATGGCGCCCTTTATGGATTGAGTCCACAGCCAGTGAGCTAGTGACAAGAATGAGCATCAGTTCATACAAATAAAAACTGCAGCTAGTTAACTAGCTAGATTTAGACTAGAATAAGATGACGAACTCATGTGCCCCAAGTTGCAGTTGGTTTGAATATTGGGTAACAATGCATATTCCTTTTTTTTTTTTTTTTTTTTTTTTGGGGTGTGGGTGGGTGGGTGGGGGTGGGGTGGGGGGTTTAAAATGTCTCGGGGCAATGCAAAAACACGAAATCACATTAGGTTGGTTACCATTTCTCATCCTTCATCCTAAAATTATTATAAGGGCTGATCATCAATATTGATTCAAGCGACAAAATAGGATCTCTATATATATTTTTTCACATCCAAAACTATAGTGAGAATTGAAGCTCAAGAAATAGTACAAAGAGATTCATTCCAAAAAATAGAATAAAAAAAATAAGCACTTTTGAGAGCATTTAGGGGTAGCATCAATAGGTGATAAAATAAGAGACTCATTTGAGATGTTTGGACATGTCCAATGTAGGCCTGCAATGGCGCCATTGAGAGAGTTTTTCTATACACATTGATACCCCGCCAAAGGGAAGAGGTAGGCTGAAGAGGAAGTGGAAGTAGTAAAAATAGTCAATAGATTTGAAGAAGTACAACCTATCCTCGGATGGCTTAGGCTAGATCAGAATGGATAAACATAATTCATGTAACCGATGCCAACATAGTTGGGACAAGGCTTTGGTGAAGAAGGTGATGGTGATATATTTTCACATCCTTAAACACCCATAGGAAGGAATAATCATATATTTAGACCAAACAATCAAACCGATAGTTTAGGGCTTGTATAAATGTTCCATAGATTCAACAATCTCATTGAATATATTCTTCATAAGGAAAAAAGGGCAAAATGGACAAAAACATGTTACCATGCACATGCAATGAGGACATTAAGGTAGCGCCCATTTTCATGAAGGTTGAAACTAAAACTTTCTCCACAATGCGTTACAAGCCACCCAAGAATGTCCCAGATGTAAGGCCTCACAATAAGAAGACCATCAACATAAAGGCCCTTCCGTGCTGCAGCTATTAGCTCTTCAAATTGGCACTGAATTAGAGGTTGGTTGAGTTTACTACTGAAATTGTTTAGAAGAAGATCGAGAAGGACTCTGTCAATACCAAGCTTCCAAAAATAAGAATGATGTTTCCCTTCCCAACGAGTGATTAATGCCAAGCGACATGCTTCCACCACTAAAGGCACCTGATCAGCAGGAACCTTTTCCGAAGACAATGATCTCCACCCATTCATTGCATCAATTATGGCACCGACAATGGGCTCGCCAAATGATCCTATCGTTTTACAACATGCTTCAGCAGATCTCTGAGTAAATTAATGAACCCATGACATCAATAGTCAGTAAATATAGAATCATTAATTATATCTTTAGTGCATTGGGATTTAGTGCATGAAATATCTTGACTACCCATTTTAAACAAGTGTGGCTCATAGGTCCATATGGTTGATCTGATAATAACCCATATGTAGATAGATCTAATATATTCCATCTGTCTTTTATTCCAAGCAATTGCTCCCTTTTTCTCCTAAGTCCTAATCATCTGTTTGTACACCAAATATTGGATATAATATGATTTATGGAGGCACCTTGTTCATATTAGAACCATCAGATAATTGCTTGGATCACCCAACCATGGTCTCCACTTGAGAGTAAAGGCAAATTAGGGGATTGTACACATCCTATATTCATTGTAAAACATGAACAAAGAAATAATTTCTGTCAATAGAAAGTATAAAGTTTTGCTTACATACCACTAAATACAGTGAGAGTTTAAAGGCTGCTATCCGAACATGACGTTGCTGTTGGCTTTGCATGCAATGCACCATTATGGGCAGAAATGTTTCTCCATTTTCAAGAAGCTTCATCGCCCCAATACCACATAAAGCTGATTAAAAAAGATAGCATATTATTTTGCCACATAATCACATGAAGTAATGTTGAATATAATGTATATATAATACATATGTATGATCACAAATCTCAAACACAATATCCTTGGGCCTTGAGTTTGTCCATGTAGGATCAATGATTGGTATCCTTGCCATCAATCCGATGGAACCAACAATTGATAGACAAAGCATCAAAATCAGTACAATGGAACCAACTGTGGACATTAGACAACCATTATTCCTAACCCTTCTATCAGCAGTATATGTATAGAAATGGTACGCATCCATTGTTCAACAGAAATAAAGGACAAGGATCTTTATATCTGGATTAGATTTATGAGGCCTATCCAATGCAAATATCCTGCGAGATAAATCATCTGAATCCATGCACAAATTGAAGGTCCAAGGGCACTGCATAAATCCTGTGGTCAAGGCCAATGCATTTCATTTCAAAAATTAATTTGTCTCAATATGGACAAAGGAAAGAAATTTACCACCAAGAAAGAGGTACCTAAGGCAGAATATAACTGTAAAACAGAAGTCGTAATGGAGGGATCAGGATTCACACAAAGACTTTCGAGCCTTGCTATAAATTTAGCATTATTCCAGATGTGATACCTTGCAGGAGGCCACCACCATAGTATCACCCTCAAAAGAGATGCCATCTCTGTGAAATATTCTACTGGTTGAATTCCATAGGTATAATCCTGCAAAGCACAGATAATGCTGCTGATTGCATTTGTTTTTTCCACAGCTTCCCAAATTTCTTTGTGCCTTTCAAGTCTCCCAGGCATCAGCTTTAAGAGGATACGGTTCAAAGCAATCGCACAAGGAACAGTTAATGGTAACCTATTGGAAGATAACAAGTGTGACAAAGGAAGAACAAGCACTGAAATCCGATATTGGGGTACGGAAGTTCCTAAAAGATCAACCAATTTTGCTGTCAGATCCGCTGCTGTGCTCAATACAGTCATGTTTCCAGATTCAAGAATTCCTTCTAAAGCAACAAGCATATCAGATATTGAGTCCTGAAAAAAATAGTTTTCAGATTAAGTACCAAAAAGTGAATTCTGTTGCGTTGATGGAGTACACCTAAAATTACAGAGAAATGAGGTTCATCATCATTCAATTGACTACAAAAACGCTATGTTAATATCAATCCACACAGCAACAATTTACATCTGCATGCTGGAAGTAACAGTAATGACCTAAATATAATTTTTTCTTATTTCTAATAATAAAGTAAATGCAATATGAATTATCCAGAAAGGCCGTGCTCTACAAGGATAAGGGGCCGTTGGCCTTTTACACATGATAGGAAAATGAGATTTATGCAAATGTTACACATGTCGAACGCATTTCCGTGTATGTCAAAATCACCGTGCAGAGAATTATAATTATACATTGGGATTTTTTCACAAGTTACTCAAAATCTATGAAGATTTAAGATAATCAACTTTAAGGTCTTGGAGCTTATTAGTTCAATAAACAAAATGAACGATTCTGATTACAAATACAGGGCTCACGGGAATAAAAAATAAAGTTATTTGCTGGGGCCCATCTGTGAAAAAATCACCGTGTGGAGATTTGACTGCACCTTTTGCAAGAGAGTTGTGTAAATGATTTTACCACCTATTCAGGTGCGAAAACTTTAGTGTAAATGACCTTATTTACAAACCATTTTCATACCTCATTTACACATCACATTGGTAAATGAAAGCAAAAAAAAAAAAAAAAATTGATGATGTGCATCCATTACACATGTGATCATTTGCATACATAAATGACTGCAAAAAATGACCCCTAAATGAATGTATAACTTTATTGTTGTTAATTGCTGTTGTTACTTTACACAGAAGTTTCATGTACTATCTTCAAAACCTTAAGAAAATACTATATCCACCAATTATGACAAATTTGAATGTATCCCAAACTTCCGATCATTACAACAATATCCTCATGGTGGCACAAATAGTATGCTCATTCTAATTACTTTTGAAGTGTGCATTGGGCAGGAGCTATTTTCGAATTTGCACACTGCTTCTGGAAAATGGTGGTTAGATTTCATGTTTTCATTCACACAAATATGCGAAAACATAATATCTAAAATCCTCTTTTGTTGTTATTTTATCATTAGCGCTTAGTAGCAGTAGTATCACCATGGCTGCCGCTCTTGTAACTATTATTACTTACTATAAAGACAGAAGCTTAAAGAAATATACAGTTTTAGGTACCAATCTCTCCCTTTTTTTTTCCTATGGTCGCATAAATAGAAGCATCTTATGGAGGTTTCAAAGATTTATACACACCGACTTCATTTAAAAAAAAAAACTCAGTCAAAATATATTTATACCAGAGAGGTAATTAATAGAAACTGCCCAGCTGCCTCAATCAAAATTTCACAATCAGAATGCCTAACATGTTGGATATGTCATCTTTAAAAAAATGCTGAACCTGTTACCCAATAATGACCAGCTAGTGATCCTCAGATCAGATGTTCTCCCCCAAAATTTGCCAAAACTATAAAAGTACCTTCACAAGCAGATGTCGTGACAGTTCGGAAGAGATACAATTGAGAAATGCAGACATTGCTCGAACTGCAAGCCCCTGTGTCTCCACATCTGTGCATTGCCATTTCCTTCCCTTTTTATCATAGCATCTGCCAATGCAAATGAACCACTTTAGAAAGTTCCAGGCAAGTAAACTATGGAAGTTTAAATAGAAGATCTATTACAGAAACATGCTTGATGCTCCATAGAAATCATTCAAGAGCAGATTTATATCAGGTTCAAAAAGATTCATTTCAGCAACAAACTGAGTTGAATATAACTGTTTCCACATGCCATAAGGGGCCAATTGCCTTTTACATATAGGATAGGAAAATGGGTTTTACACATGTACATCTTACATATGCAATTGTCACACATGTGAAACACATTACCATATGTTTGTCAAAATCACCATTTTCAAATGAGTAAAAAGTACATCCAACAAATTTAGACGTATTTGGATATTTTGGACATTTTTCACAAATTTCTCAAAATCTATGAAGATTTAATGGTAAATGGCAGAAATTCTTAAAGCAATATCTTCAAACTAAAAGGGAAATAAGAAAGCTGAAACAGTAATGGAAGAGTTAGAGAAATGAATAATAATGAAATAGATCTAGCTCCATCTTTTGATGCTGGTAGTGGTGGGAGCACACAGAGATTGGGTGAGGACTGAAATTCGATTGAAAAAAAAATGCGAGAGGCATATTGAAATGGATAACACAAATAATGCAGCCATTGAAAAAGTGTGCTGACATTCACACTGTGATTGGGTAGTTAATAGTATCCCCATCATCATCATAGCCTCGTCCCAACTAGTTGGAGTTGGCTGCATGAACTTTGTTTCTCCATTCCACTCCATCCCGAGCCACATACTCAGATAGGTTGCACTTTTTTAGATTTAACCCTACTACTTCAATCCATGTCCTCTTCGGCCTACCCCTTTCTCTTGGAAGGCCATCAACCAGCACAGAAAACGACTTCTCCTCATTAGTGCCATTGCTGGAGTGTATGAGACATGTCCAAACCATCTCAAACAAAACGAGTCTCTCTTAATTTATAACTTATTCATGCCACCCCTAAATGCTCCCAAAGTGCTCGTTTCTAATTCTATCTTTCCTAGTTCTACCACAAACCTATTTCAACTTTCTCATTTTTGCTATACTCATTTTGTACGCGTGTTGTCTTTTGACTCGTCAACATCTAGCTCCATGGGTCATAGCCGCTCTAATCATTCTCTTGTAAAATTCCCCTTTCAATCTTGCTGGTAAGTGCTGATCGCAAAGCACTCCAGAAGCAAGTCTCCACTTCAGCCAATCCACTCTTATCATATCGTCCACACGTCCTCAATCTCTCCATCCTTAGTAATTATCAAACCAACACATACGCAGAGAGAAAATCCTATTCCTCACCTCGGCTCAGCGCATTAGCTAACCCATGTAGATGTAAATGTCAATGTACAATAGGCATTAAGAGATCAAAATTCCTATTTGTCTGAGCTCTCAGACAAATCTCCAGCTGCCTTTAACAGCACAGAATCTCTCTCTCCTTTTTCTTTCCATTGCAGAGTCCTGATCTAAACTGTTTCTTTATATAGCAAAATCTGGATGCCTAGGAAACTCCAATACAGAAAAGAACAGAACATTCCAAAGCATCTATAGTGGTGAGGGCATCGAAATTGAGTATCATTTACAGGAAAAGAGACAACAGTAATCAATCTTGTTTGGGGAAAAAGAAGAAACTCGAGGGGAAGGAATTGAATTACTTGATGCCAAGGCTGAGGGCGCGAACGAGGCGTTGATGGAGAGTCAGAACGTGATCGCTAAGCGATCGGTTCTTTTCGCTTCCGGACTTTGACGATTTCATCTGCGACACGAGCGAGACCTAAAAGGAACTAGGGTTTCTCTCCCTCTCTCTCTCTTCCCTTTCCTCAAATGAAGAAGAAAGACGAAGAGAGGGATTTGATTTTGGGGATTTTTAGACCCTCTCTATTTTGTCCGAATGCCGTTCTAGGGTTTTGTTTTGGGTTTTATTTTATGACTCCCGGTTATTTTTATTTTATTTTGGGGATTTTTTTTATTTTTTTTCACTTAAATTACTTTTTTTTTCTTTTTTTCCCGAAGGGTGTCCGGGCTCTTCCCACTATTCCCGACCTTCTCCACGCAAGTTAGGCTTTTGCTAACCCAAGTGGCCGCATGGAAAGTGTGTGAGTTCAAAAACTCGTAGTCCTATCTATCGGTGTTGTCCCTCGGATAAGATTTTGAGAAATATAATTTCTAAATAAGCTAATCCCAATTGCATCATGATAATTTATATTAACTTTAAATCGGAGTAGACCCACCTTACTGTCGATCACCGGTGGAATTTCACTTTGGTTTTATTTACCCGTGTTTTTATGCTTAGTTAGTTTAATTGTGGACCCAACTTTAATTGAAGTAAAAAACTTGCCTTGAATAGATGTAAAGAACGTTGTATCTTTTTTAGTGTTTTGGATTTTAGATAAAAGCCTTAGTAGTTTGCTTGTAGACGATATGACGATATAGGCATAAATAATTAATTTATTGAACTCGTCAAACTAGTAGAACATTAAATAAAACGAATTAAGAAGCAAATCAAGTGAACTTACATAACTAAATTGGAAGATCTTGTAATGCATGAAGAGTAAGATGGAGAAATAAAAGATAAAACAAGTAAATAAAATAAAAGGCTTAATTGCATTGGGCAAGTTTGCCTTGTTTGATCAAATAGATTGTTTTAAATAGATCCTATCACAAATAGATAATTTGATATGTTTGATCCAAATAAGAAAGTAAACTTGTCATATATTAAAGTTTATATTGACAAAATTGTAACTTTTTTTCAAAAAGTACTTGATTTATGTGGACATCCATTTATGTTTAATTAAACTTACCTTTTTGTTTTTGGTTTTTACTTGAAAAGGAGTCGGAAAGATTCAAAATCTAATCCAATCATTCACATAAATATTTTCAAACGGTCTTTATTTCAATCTACTTTTAAGTCAAATAGATTTAAAAGTAGATTTACCAAACTACACCTTAAGTGCTGTTAATTGGTAATTTTACTCATAAAGTAGAAAGAACTTAATATTCCAAATAAGTAATTAATTAACATTTGAAATGAGTAAACCTTGATCTAATCAGGTTTTTTCCAAGCCCAACTCATATTCAGCTTAAGCTTGATAAATGGTTTTGCTCGAGTTCAATCCTAAAACTCTGAAACTGAGGACCACCTATTACAATTTAGAGTGTAAGCTAAGCTTGAGCAAAGTGAAGCTGGGCTCATTAGTTACTTAAACAGTGCTAACTTGAGACCAGCTTTCAAGCTCTTTTTCAACCCTCAACAAGTTTTTACTACAAGAGAAGTGATTTATATTTGTTTTGAAAAGGATGGTTCCTTTCAAAACATTCTAATTTGCAAAAATTCATATTTAATTTTTTGGTAAGGCCAACAATTCAATAAAATGATACCCAAGACTTAATTGTCATTGTAAATCCCTCAAACATATGATATGATTGTGCAGCTGTGAGATGTGTGAAGGATGAAAATGGGGTATGGTTGGGCCAACATTAGGATGATTTTTTATCCAGTGGTGAGCCCATAATGTTAGGATCATTTAAACTTCCTCCGCTATCATCTTTGGGGAACACTAGGTCCTCCCATTATTTCAAAAGAGAACAAGAAGATTTGAATATTTTCAAACGAGTATAAAAGTTTTTCATATTTCTTTCAATCAAATTTTCTCTTAGATAAAAGTGGCCTTATGTCATTTTTTAGATTTTCTCTTTAATAAATCATTTAAGAAAAATGATGAAGTCCAACCCCAATGACCTGGTGGAGCCCACTTCAGCAAATCAAAATAGTTAGTTTTGAGGAGGAAAACTGTTAGAGCATGTTTGTGTACAGACCTTTTCTATGGAAAGGAAAAGGTGCCATGTCAGCAAAGATAAGAACCTATCATAAGGGAAGGGTATTTTTTTATTTTTTAAAACTTTTTAATGGAGAGGACTTGATTGAAAGAATTGTGGAAAAGTTTTATACTTTTTAAAAATATTTAATTTTTTATTGAGATGGAATTTTGAATATATCCTAGAGAGAACTCTGTACCGAAGGTAAAAATATCGTTTGACAAAAATGTCCTTACATCTCAATATCGTAACAAGTATATACGGAATATTCATTTCTAAAAGGAAGATTTTCAAAAAAGGCCCTAAGTTTTCGGCTTTTTCCCAAAAATGACACCAAAATCAAAAGGCTAGAGTTTGCAAACCAAAATTGGTGTATTTAGGTCAATTTTCTTGTCACGACCTGGGCCCGAGACCCGGCAAACCCCGAGCCATGATCATCATACTTACTCCCGTAAACTCCGAATTAACCGAAGTTAAAACGAGATCCACAAGGGATATCATACTCAAAGTACCTGTCAAATATAAAACTTTTGCGGAAACAATATATATTTGACAATAACAACTTATCATTTACATGTATACAAAAGAAAGTTCTTATACATGTATCGTTTTCAATATACATTTGTCAAATGCTGCATATACAAAAATACTATGCAGACAATCATTGATTAAATTTACAGAATATTAATTACATCCCAAAATGAATCTATGAACAGTTATTCAAAACGTTTCACAAAATATTTCAACTCCCAATTCGCCCTCGGATACCAAATCAAAGGGTATCCCGCCGATTCCACTCTATCAATCCTCCTGGAGGAACCGTAGCGGTCTCCTCCGCTGGCGCCGGGGGCGCTGCAATACCGGCAGGGGCAACCGGGCCTGTAATGCCATCAATAATACTAATGAACACGACGGTTCAACAATGTATAAATAATTCTTGCAACATATCAATACATTCATATTGCAATAATGACAATTTCAATGCTAGAGAAATCTAGACAATTCTACAATAACAATAAGAGACAATGACAGTCAATATACATGTACGAAAGGTAACTACCATAGCATTCCTTGCATTTCAATTCATTTCCATCTTCCCTCAAATGAAGGATTATTAATCCATTTACCATCTCCCCTCAAAGGGAGGATTCATCTTCCATTGGAAGGCATCAATCAATACCCAAAGATACGATCGGAATTTGGTGGGACTTACTAGTGTTCAGGCCAGGGACAACTAGCATCACCACGGAGCTCCGGAACACCCCAATATCCATCTGCTGCAGCAGGATTAGTCATTCATTATTCATTGAACTCATTTAGAATTCTAATACAATCGCTAGGTAGTACCAGACTCAATGATCAATAACATTCAGTAAGAATCATTTTATGGATCCAATTCAACTCAATGATTCCTTTCATGACAAAGGAAAGGAATGACAATAATATCAATTTCATTAGATTGCATCACAATGACACAATGGGAAGAATATTAACCACGCATGGTTTTATTCAATCCTAATCAACCATTCGGGTGTAACCGTTGGTTTCCAAATGCACGTGTTATTCTTGATGGACATCACATTTATACATTTAATATGTGCATTTCTAGTCCCCGTAATTATCACCCATGGAGCTTAGGCCATATCGATTATAGTTCGTTCAAGGAACCCTTTTGAAACATTACTAATTCTCAATAATCTAATTTAACCTATGATTAGTCTTAAAAACTAATCGGGAACGCATTTATACTTAAGAGTCGTACTCCAATTCCTCGTAAAAATCCAAAACTCAAAATTCACCGGACTCTAACAGAGTCCCCTAATCGGTCTGACTGTTAGGTCCGATCGATTAGCCTAAATTTTCATTAATTATTATCACTAGGCCAGTATCAGGTTCGCTCGAGCGGACCCACTGTTCGCTTGAGCGGACCGAGGCAGAACGTTGGTCGCTCGAGCGAACCCACACAGAACAATGTTCGCTCGAGCGAACTCTCCAGAACTTCATTTCGTCCCAAAACAGAACCTCGTTCGCTCGAGCGAACGCTTCAAAATTCCATCCGAAATTATGAACCATTCTCTCTTCTTCTACTTCTTTTCTCCATTACACTTCCACAACCTGCATAAGAGATTGGAACCTCCTGTTCCCCCTCATACATCATCCAATCATATTCATTCATAATAATACTTCTAATCATTCCTTAATCACTTCATTAAGCATTTACAATGAATCCAAAATCAATGACAAATCCATAAAAACATATAGAAACTCAACAAGCTTCTACAATAATTAACACTAATCACAAGGGATGTTTATACTTGCCTCTCTTGGAGTTATTTAACAAAAATCCCTCTTTGCCTAGCTTGAGCTTGGACACAAATAATCCCCAATTTCAAACCCTAATCATAAAAACAAACAAATGAACTCCCATGAGTCATTTGTGCTAGAAATTACTACAATGCCATCAATGAAACTTGGAAATCACAAGGGAGATCCAATACTTACTTGTAACTCAAAGGAAATGGGTCCTTGCAATCTCCCTCAAGCTCCACTCTTCAACAATGGTAGAAACACTTGAGGAAGGAGATGAAGTTGAAAATGAACTCTTCAAAACTCACTTAAATCACTCCTAGCCTCACACTCAATCAAGAGGAATGGAAGAGAAAAGGGGAAAAATGGCTCTAGGGTTCTCCTTGAGTCTCAAGAGATGAAAATGAACTCATCTCCCCCATTTGATCTAATATATGCATCCTCACACTAAAACCCCCTCTTCTTAAGCTTATTTACATTTAGAGTCATTTGACTCCTCACTTGGTCCATCTTAGGTCAAATGAAATCGCGTCTATTATGGAAGTTGACGTACTCTTCGAGATACACACGTTGGTATCAAGAATTTCCGTATTTGGCGAAATACGTGAAAATCCATATTTACGAAAAAGTCCTTAGTTTACCTTATTTGAGTCTAAACTCATTTTAATCCATTCAATTTCATTCAAATCCATTTCGTTAGGCTTAATGTGTCATTTGATACTGATTTATCTCTCTTTGGTCATTAACCTTAGTTAATCCAATTATCCATGCTTAATTAGCATTAATCACAATTAATTAGCCTTAATCACGATTAGTTCGGGTCGGGGTGTAACATTTCTCCCCCTCCTAGGTAAGGGGAAAAGACAAGGTTATATGGGAAAAGACGGTGTTGGATGTGAAATGATGGCGATGAGGAAAAAAATAAAAAAAAAGAAGAGATGAGATATGGTGTGTTAGTGCAGTAGCAATGAGATGAAGGTGGAAAATAGATGCAGGGTTCGTGAGTTGCCTGGAAGAGATGATGAGAAAGAGGGACGGTTGAGATGTGAAAAGGATGAGAGAGAGACATGTTTGTATTTGTTTTTGTGGAATTTGTGGTGAAAGAAGAAAAGGAGAGTGATGAATTAGATATGGGTTCAGTTGATGTGGATGGGGAATAAAGGAAGAAGAAGGCCGGGAATTGCTATGCTGGGAGGAAACATCTGGGTGGGATTGGAGAGAACAAGAAAGGGAAAAGTGTGATGGGAGATGCAGTGTAGTAGAGTGGAAGAGAAGAAAAAGGAGGAAGGAGGAGAGAGGGGAAGTGAAGGGTCTCATTTCCCTTCATTTTAGGAGCGTTGCAACTGCCTTTGTCAACTTCATTATTCACATATTCATTTGTTATCTTCATTCAAGAGATGTCATGGAAGCCATTATGCTCCTTTCATCTTCTTAAATAGGTTGTTCTTGTCTTATAAAGCATGAAGATCTCATAATTCAGCAAAAGATTGAGGTTTTTTGTTTCTTATTATGGATCTCTCGCTCTTGTTTTCACTCGAAAACTTCTTTGAGTACAAAAGAAATCATGGGATTTTGGAAAGGCAACCAAGGAAGAATATTACAAACATACATTGGGATCGATAAAGGAAGAAGAGAGAGCTAGGAGATCACAAAGGAAGAAGATAACATCGAATGGGGGCAAGCAGCAAGGCTGTGGAGACCTCAGACAGTAAGCATCAGTGGAGAGGCATGCATGGGGCTGAAAAATAAGCAAGAGGTAAATCACCAATTTAGCCCATATTTATTAACATGTAAAATAGCTCTTTAAATTTTTTAAAAGAACATGCAAACCAACTTCTACTTAAAACCTGTCAGGAAGGAAAGGGAACACACAGTAATTTATATATATATATATATATATTTTAGTGAAGGGTGTCCCGGGCCTATGGGCCAAAATAATTCCTACGAGCACGGAGAGCAGGATAAATTCCCTGTGATTCCAATATTGATAATGCAGTTTTACATAAAAAAAAATTATATTGATCTCTTACAAATTCATACATATCCACCAAATTCACAGAAAACTAAAAAAGAAACAAAAGGAGATACTCATAATAAAAGAGTTAAAAGTTCAAATACAATCACTAACACCTGCCACCTCATTCATTTACATGCTAGTGAATAACATCAAACATTATCATAATAACAACAACAACAACAACAACAACAAAATGTTGCAGAATATGTATATGTAAAATGAGAAAAAAATCAGATCAAACCAATTCTCAAGAGTATATCAATAAACTTCAACTGCATGAAAACCAAGTCATCCCATTACTACTAGCTAGCTAGAAGTGTTCCAATGGCCAGATCCTCACCACGGCCAGCAAAACCCACATCAGCTTCTTAGCCAAAGAAACAGAAATCGGTCCATGAGGGAGGCCCACTGAGAATAGGAGTAACCCCATACCAAAGGAGAAACAAATGAAAACCACAAAGATGTCGACCTCAGAGAATAACTTGTTGAAGCTCTCAGCAGGAAGCTTCAATGGGAGATTGGCAATTCCACTTGCAGTAACCAAAATCGCCGGTACTGCAATCTTGAAAATCATCTTTTGGGAAGACTTTGTTGGTCGTGGTGGGGAGAGAGAATCCACAACTGATGATAAAGTATGATCAGTTGGAATGTCGATGATTTGATCGATGGTTATGGTTGAGTCCATGTTTGGAGGGATATATGAGAGATTGTATTGCATGAGAATGCATGCAGAAAATAGACTTATTTATAATTAATCTCTTGTTCCATATCCTCCCACAAACTTAATTACATGTGAGGGGAAAAGAAAGGGAAAAAATCAATCTTGTATTTGTTTGACTTGGAAGTTGAAGGAAGTGTCGGTGTGCATTTCAGCATTTGCATTAACTAAGAAAGTGGAGTCTCTACAGGAGACAGCTCGGCAGGAAGGAGAATGCATGGCTGTAAAAGAGAGGGAAATTCTTTCTATGAGAGTAATGGACTCACAGCTATACTTTCGAAAATGATGTTTTGTCTGCTTTCTCCATCTATCTAATCTCTTTAAGACGGTAGCCTCTTTGGATAATTCAATTGTAGTGTGAATTGAAATAGGAAATTTTTTAAAAATAGGGATCAAGTTTTACATGGATTTTAAATTAGGACAAAAAGAAATTTAGATTAAAAAAAATGACTTAATTTTTTTAATTTCATTTCAAATCAGAACATCCGGCGAAATTTAAGATTTTTCGATGAGATTTGTTGGGGTTTTTGGTGAGTCTCTTCCTCTTTCTTTCTTTTTCTTCACCCACTGATTGTGAATGGCATGGATGACCGCAAGAAGTGGATATTGAGAAGGTGATGAGGAAGAAGATAGTGGAGGTAGAGGAGAAAACAGAGATAGTGGGGTTTGATACTGTGCTACCACACTAGGGTCACAGGGATTTACCTAGCTCCCACTAGGCTCCAAAAAGATTAGTCTGTTCCAAAGGGTTGGGATACCCTCCGATCAAAAAAAAATTTGTGATAGAAGTAATCTCTGGTGAAGAGATGGATTCTGATTTATTTGACTTGTTTGGGTGGGAGAAGATAACGGGTTTGACTAGGTCAATAGTTGCAGGTGGTGAGGTTGGTTCAGTTTTGAATGGTGTTGGATATGGGTCCCGTGAAGGCTAGTTGGGTTAGGCTCGGTGAGGATGATGGAAAAGTTAAGGTGAGTTGTTGGGATGAGATTAGGCTCTATTTACTTCGATTTTGATTGTGTTCGGGCATGATGCAAGAAGGTGGTGTCTGGGCTACTAGGATGGAGGGAGGTTGGCTATGGGTTGCCTCTAGAAACAGAGATGGAGAAAGGTGCTCGGTCAGCCAGGGAAAGAGATGAAAGAAAGGAGATGGGAGCGGTTGGGACCATGAGATGTGAGTCATCAAAATATGATGGATAAAAGTGTTCTTTTAGAGATAGAAATGGGGAAGGAGGAAGAAGATATTTGCTAGGGAAAACCCCAAATCTTGCCCAAAAATCTCAAATATCGCTGGATGTCTTGATTTGAAATGAAATTGGAAAACTTAATTCATGTTTTGAAATCTAGATTTTTATTAAAAAATTTTGTCTTGATTTGAAATCTATACAAAACTTGAACCCTATTTTGAAATTTTCCTATTGAAGTAAATGATCACTTTAAGAGATAAGAAAAAAGATATATCATATCAAAAACACAAAATTTCAAACATCATCCCTTTGTGATTGATGGAAGAGTTTTCCCGATATGTTTGGAGGGCTAGCTAGTATTACGATGCAACATTGCTACATTTAATGGGCCAAGGTCTTATCCTAAAAGAAGCAAAAGATCTCTCTTAGCAAGATATTTGAGAAAGAATTAAAAAAGAAAAAACCAACATTGTAACATAATATTAAAATTTTAAAATCATGCATTCAATTTTACCAACAAACTAGTTGTTATTAGATTTATCCAAAAAATGATAAAAGTGATGAATTGCATTGCTCTAAATATACAATAACATTCAATACTAAGTTCTTAAGAATAGACTATAATTATAAATTACATGATTTTAGCACATTTACTTGTGAAAATCATTTACCTGCGTACTACACATCAAAACCATCACAAAGACAGGACTCACCTTCTGAATTTCATACATCACGCGCGACACGCAATCTAGATCAACGGGTGATTATAGTTGCAGAAATATCAAATTAAATCATTTTCTTCAAAGTCATTATATAAGGTTAATGTACAAAAAAGTCTTGATCTTTGGCACATAATTTAGAACTCAAATCTTTTTACTATTTAAACAAAAATGCTAAAGTTGATCAAACAGTTGGGCATATAACTAAGTAGTGTGGAAGTTAAATATTAAAAAGGAAGCAATGCCCATTCTTTCATAAATATAACATGAGGCCCACATATACGAATTATAATATACGCTCATCTTTAGCAATTAGAGTGGATGATGATGATGATGATGATGATGATGATGATGATGAGAGAGGAATTGGAGTGGGGTGGCTGAGTTGGAAGAAGAAAAAGGAGAAAGGGAAAGAAAAAGAAAACAAAAAAGAGGAGGGAAGTCGTTCTGTTCCCACCTTGTTTGATTTGTCGGCTGTTCTGTGCTGCCTAGTTTGAACTTTGGGCCTACTCTTGTGGACCCTATGAACGTTTCCCTGACCCTTGGTTGTGTGGGGGGCTGTGCTTGTGTGTATGCATATGTGGAAAGGTGGAACCATAAATATAATTTTTTTGGGTAACCATAACCATAACCATAAATATTTTTTGTTCTTAGGAAGATTAAACTTAAATTACTCTAGGAAAATTTAAGCGTTAGTGTGAGATTCTTTGCGTAATTATCTAAATCTTTACATTCAATTTAGAGGATTTTATTGGAAAATACCTAGTATTTGTCCGTTGCACTTGTTAGTGCCTCGGAACTAGCACCACACAAATGGGGTCTATTAGACCCCAATTATTAATTGGGTTGAGCCCACACATGTTGGGTTAGGTTGGCATATCAATTGTAAGAATAGACTCAACCTCAACCCATCCCATTTATTAATAGAGTAAATAAAAAATGTCAACTTAACCCAACTGAAAAATAAAAAGGGTCAATCCAAACTTTCAAATATTAAGATAGTGGGTTGGAGTTTCCATCCCTAAACTTGTGCACCAAATGATTAAAAGATGCCCATGATCTAAATTATTTTGTTCCAGAAGAAAATAACTAAGGGGAAAAAGAAAAGAAAAGAAAAAAAAAAACCACTTAACCTTGGGGGCATTGTGTCATTTGTTAACTTTATTTTGAAAAAAAAAAAAATTTTAAAAATCTAACAATATTATAAGAGTTGAGGGCTAAAAAGTAAAGTTTTACAACAACATGGACTTCTCAATAACTAGCTAGACTAAAATGGAGGGACTAAAAGATAAATCTCCCTAATCTCAATCATACAACTTGCTAAGAGCTGGCATTAGGAACAGCTGGAATGATAATCACAGTTAGAAAAGATCCGAAAAAAAAAAGAAAAAAGAAGTACTTGGCTCTAGAATTAGAGCTGGGTGGGCCACTGGACCTTGGTCCTTGGCACCATCATGTCTCTTACTTCTACAAGTATACATCCAAACATTTCTCAGTCTCCCCAGTCACTGCTGATATCTCTACCGTACACGTGTCATCTGCAGCCATTGCCAGTCATTGATTTCATGAGTGAGACAGACAAGACTTGATGAATCAGTCCTTGTTGCAAGTCTTCATAAAGTCTTCAGATTATTAAGTGCAATTGAGTGCCAATGATGTTAGCCCAAGAGGGGGTTGCCACTGAATTGCCTATCCAATAATAGTCAGTCCTCAAGCCATCCCTAGTTCATTGAGTCCAACAGTTTTTTATAGGAGGCACAAGCCCAATTAGTTGAGCATTAGAGACATGAATACCTTGCAGAACCCATTACATGATGGGAAATAATCAGGAATTGGGCAATTATAGGATATTGCTCTTTCAAAATCTCATGTACAGAGATATAAAATCTTATAGGTAATGGATTTTAACAGAAACACCTAATGGACTTTATCATCAATAGAGACTAGAGTACTTGAGCTGAAGGCTTCTTAAATGGTAACCCTCCCCACCCCACCCCACCCCCAAAAAAAAAAAAAATATGTCAGCAATTTTGAGTAAAATCAATAGAACTTTTAGCATGGTATTATGTGTTTCACAATTTCATGTAAACAGATATGTGAGAATTCGATAATAAAGTTTAGAATTAAGGGAAGTACAGTACCTTTGGGAGAGATGAGTTCAGGGAAGTTTACAGGTCCAACTTTGAGTTTGTCCAAAAACAAAGACTAGCATTATTTTAAGCTTTCTAAACTCAATCCAGACTCCAGCCACAGATCCATTTTCACAAGTGTGCTTGTGGAGACTGGAGATACAATTATGAATAATTATGACAAGCCAACAGTACATACAATCATGAATCTTTATCTCTTATATCTTATGACTTCTTATATCTCATGCATTTTTCTCCTCTAATGAGAGAGGCTGGATTTTATCCATGATGAGTTCCATAGCCCATAAGGTGCAGGAACACACCCATGATAGAATTGCCAAAATCAGTGTAAAAGTGGAGCCGCTTGGTACCAGAACTTTGACTGATTCTCTAGAGCACTCGTAGAATCGGAAAAAATAAAACACACGGTTGTAGCAAGTTAGCTCGCAAACATCGATGGTGAACATCGTTGAGGAGTGCGCTCTAACCCAAAGAGGAATATTGCAAAGTGCGCTCTAACCCAAAGAGGAATATTGCAAAGTATTTATGATGCCTCTATTAACCTTTAGCCAGAAAACTTAATATCATATCAGAGCCAGCCGGTCGTAAGTTTGAGTCAGGACAAAAAAAAAAAAAAAATGTTGAGTATTTTGAAATTAGTGGGCGATCAACTGAGTTTAGATGTGTTCTAAAGCATAAAAAAATTTACATTTAAATTAGTTTTACTTTGTCAATTATTAATGCTGTTGAGAGTTCTAGCCATTTTTAACCATTGTGAGAGTACTGCATAATCGTTTTTTAGCCATTATGAGAGTTATTATATAATTGCTAGCCCAATCTTTATATATATATATATATATATATATATTAAAGTAAACGGGGAGGAGGGCTGTGAGGGGTGCCACGTCATCAGTAGGTGAGTTCTCCTTTTAAATAAATAATTTTAAAAAAGATAGAGAGATTTCACATGGTATCCCTATCCAACTCATTCAGGATGTTTTCAACAAAATCTCACCCATAATTTTAGCAGTCATCCTAATCAATATCTAGATTTTCCATTTTGAATTCAAGATTATAGAAATAGTAGGATTAGTTATAATCTGACAATCAAATTCAAATTCAAATCCTCTTCTATCCCACTATCCCAGCACACTAGCCCAGTTGTCTTACAAAATCAGATCAATTCTTCACCTCATTAACCTCTGCAACAAAGAGTGACATTGGCATCTGCTGCTGCCCAGTCGTCAAGAAGCACCGCCACAGCACTGCAACAGAAGTGTTCCTTGTTATTTTCCCTGTTGCCGATAAAAAAAAAAAGTCTTCCCTGCTTCAACATCAGATCCAACTTTCCATCGGGGACTCTGGATAAACAGTTACAAGATTTGACCTCTTCCTTGAAGGAGGCAACAACATTAAAGTTGAGGCGAAGGAACTCAGTCACTCTTGCAACCATGCGGCCGATCTCGTGCACATCAAATCTGGTGACTGCGGCAATCTCAGAGATAGAGACAGAGACAGAGAGGCATGCAGTTCATGCAGCAATGAGGATGGTTCTTTTATTACATATATGGTTCTTTTAGTTTTTTTTTTTTTTTTTTTTTATGTACATGCCTCTAGCTTGAGGAGACGCCACATTCAGTTAGTTTCTTCTGCACATTATGGGTGTTAAAAGTCATACGAGCTGCTGATTCCAAATGCACAGTCCAATGCAAATGCAAATGCAATCAGTCATCACAGCTGAAGGAATAGAACGACTCATACAATGAGCGAAAGATTCATGTAAAAAGCAAAATGTAAAGGCCATTGCCCTATCAGAAAGGAAACAGAACAATTGCGCGACAGAGAATGTGAGGGGCAAAAATCCAAAAATGCCGCAAGCATTTATTGATTCCTATTTGTTTCACATAATAATAATAATTATTATCATTATTATTATTGTAATAATTAATAACAACAACAAATATGGCTACACCTACTTCCACAAATACAGTATGTAAGAGGTACCTCTCCTGTATCCTTCTAATTACTGCAAAGTCGCTCCTCTTTCTACCAATGCTAGAATAGGAGCGCTGCTGAGATGATTCGATTCGGGCTCAAGTAATTTTGTGCTACAAAGCACTGTGTATAGACCCTCTCATGAAGCCATGACCAAGGGTGACCCATACCCATTCCTATGGGCTTTCTGCCAATTCCATGCAATTCGCAAACTCTCTTGCAAATCTGTGTGTTGGGCAGTCCAGTTCAGTTCACTTCTGATCTTTGAAGGATCGCTGTAGACTTCAGCATAGTCCCCAGGTCGGCGGCTGAGGTATTCCACCTTAATGTCCGCTTCAGTTGCTTTTTTGCATGCTTCTACAAATTCCTTCACTGATCTACCTGTGATAACAAAAGATGAAAAGTTTGAGATAACTTCTTAGGGTTTTAAATCAAATTTTCAAAGTCCATCTGCATGAGAAGAATAGAATCACTTTGCAGCATTTATTCTACTAGAGAGGAAAATGAATTTCCAACTTGTCAGAAGGAAAGAGTATCTTGAGTCAATAACTCAATATTCTAGATACCATGTGGATGATGCTGTATATAGTGTATGAACTGAAACAGCTATAGATGATAATCCCACCTTCATAGACTGTTACTAAAAAGCATTGCACTCTTCTTTTATCCCTAATATATCATATGTCATCATTATCATTGCCTCATCCAATCTATCCACAGTTGGCTTAGGGTCACCTTAGTGAGTCCTACCAACTCAAAAATCTGATATGGTCATAAAACCTCTTAACTCTAGTTTTGGTGCACAAATCTCATTGCATCTATCTAGAGTCAGCTTGTGAGCGGTAACATTTCAAATATAGGATATGGTCACAGTTAATAATACATTAAATTCTAGCTTTGGTGCATTAAACTCTCATATATTAAATAATGAAGTAAATCTATGTGTAGCATAACAAGAGGGCAAAACACTGTGTGTGATAGTTGATTGAACATGTGCATTTTTTCTGACCCAACAAACCTTCCAGGCCTGATCCAGGCCACCCCTCATCTATTAGCCTCATCATGTATGTCCAGGATGCAATGTAATCTCATTCATTAGATGAACTTAACCGTCAAAATCACATTGTACAAATTGACAGATCATCCAACACTGGAAACCAAGGGTTCGTTCAATGGTACAAAACCAACCAATAGCCACAGATACTTGAGGAGGAAAATTCCACAGAACGAAGCATCCATAAGAAGGGCAGACGAGATGATTAGTATAGAGTGGCTCATGCACTCTGGAAGAAAATGAGATTTCGTTCAGCCAAATGTTGTATATTTCATTCTGGAAAATCATGATCAAAGAAATATATTATCCTCAACCTGAGATATGCAACATCAGGCCAAGAGTTTGTATATCAATTGGATCATATCATGGATGGACTACACTATAAAAATCCCACCGAGGAACAATTTTAGACCTTTGGTCAAAAGCATGGAAGTAGACAGTCCAGAGACAAAAAAAAGTCAACATCCAACATAAAAACAGCCCATTGTAGCCGTCGTATGTTTCAAAGTGGCAGTTTCGGTGCCATGTCCATCCTCTGTGGCATCCATCAGGCTAGTAGCTGATTCAATCATGGCCCCAAAAATATAAATGCAATGCCCACATGTACCAAGATATCCTCAAGTCGAGGATCATATAAACCTATTGTAAAAATCTTCGTGTCAAGACGAGCCCTGGCATAGTGAAAATAGCTCACCGTCGCAAAGAAGAGGTTGTGGTTTCAAGTAATGTTACTGACTTAAAAAATAAAAAAAAATAATAAAAAAAAAAAACACCCTTCAGTCAAGGATCATATTGATATCATGACAAAAAATATGGTAAATGGATAATCTCCTCCTACAAGCACACTACATGTGCAGTCTAGCTCTATGGGGCCCACTTAGGCCCAACTGGTGCAACTCCTTTCACACTGTTAAGACCCCATGATCTGCAATCATGCCCAATTCCATGTCCATCAAACCTTTATCCATGTTGGATTGACTCTAAAAAATATTATATGGTTAAAAGATTGTTAATCTTTTAGGCTGTAAAATCAAGGGCTACGATAATCTGATGGGGCTTTTTTTTTTTTGTACTACTCTTATCCATAAAGAGGCCTTTCTACCCACCATCCCACCACCAATGATAGGAATGCATCCAAGTGGGCCCTACGAGCTGGACCATATGCACAGTATGCAGTCTGCTTGTATAGGTGAAAACCTTCCCTGCTAAATTGCTAATAATTTATTGTGCATCCATGTCTGAAAGAAACAATAGAAAGATAAGCGACTTTCACTAATAGTTTCCATCACCTTGTCCTGTGCCAACATTGTATATGCCAACTTTATTTGGTCTTGCCTTGTCAAGAGCTTTCACATGAGCATCAACAAGATCAGTGACATCAATGTAGTCTCTTATACAAGTGCCATCAGATGTTTTATAGTCGGTTCCTTTGACCTACACAAGAGCCAAAATCAGATTGGTACATAGAAAAGATAGTTCATAACTTCATACCGCCATTTTGCATAGCTTAATAACTCAACAACTCAAGTCTTAACTTTTCCTCATCGAGTAACCTGGCCTAGAGGAACAAAACCTCAGTTGGATTCAGTCAAACTCAATAGGCTCATTCAACTTGATTGCCTGGTGAGTTTAATTAGCTGAGTGAAGCTAAGTATTGCCAATTTTGAACAACATATTTGTGTTGATGGTGTTTTATTACTTATTAGACTAAATAGTACCACAGCAGAGACATGTAATCAAGTATGTTAAGTTGTTAACTGCACATATAATAGTTGCATTCAAGACTTGAGAGAACTCTTTAATGGTCAGGAAAACAATACCTTCAAACCTGGAATAACTCCCAAAGCTGCATCAAAACATGCACCAGAGATCCGGCCATGTTCCCGCAGTTCAGGCCTGGGAGCTTCTCCCAACTGTCCATCCGGATCTGATCCAATGACATTGAAATATCTGACAATGAACATGGATATATGTTAGCTTCCTCCTAAATGCAACAAGTAGTTTCACACCTCATACCAAAGCCAATAATACCGGATTCCTGTAAAAGCTTGTTGTTACATGATAAAGCATATGAATTGTGGAAAAAATTCTCCTCTGAGTGGACTGCATGTGCATTCCAACTCTATGAGCTCACTTGGGCCCACCTTTGATCAGTCCAGTTCCTTGGACACTCTTGTTATCCCATGATCTGTATTCCTAGGCATTCAAAGTAAAGAGGCTATAATTTATGAAGGGATGAAGAGTGAATGGACAAGGGTAGCTATCTGCAAGAAACCATCCATGTGCCACATGGATGATGCATCAACATGCCACGTGCCCAGCTACAATATGGTTGTGAGGTCATCATGCACGACTTGTCCTCATAAAACTAAATGATAAACTTCGATGCATGGTACTCGGTGTAAGCTAGCTCAACATATCAAGCAATCTCCGATCTTAAAAATTGGCACCTTGCATACGTCATCATCATCAAAGCCTTCTCGCATGTAGGGGCAACTTTTTCTTACTTTCAGTATTCCACCAATCCCTATTTATGGCTAAGTTCAACACCTGGCATCAGCATTTCCTTGAGTAGAAGTCATTAAAAGGTCGAGGTTTATGACCGATTGCCGGTTTACATGATAAGTGCTTAATGGTTTGCAATCTAAGCCCTAATATTTGATTCGTCTTGTGCTATTTAGAATTATTTTATTTGATTTTACATAGTTTTTGTTAATTTTTATGCAAAGGTAAAAAGGAGCAAAAAGAGAAGAATTAATGAAGAGATGGGCGTGAATCATCAAGTAGGCCCAAAGGGGGGCCCACATCCATTGCAAATAGAAGAATTTCAGAATTTAGGAAGTCCTATTCAAGTTAAAAGAGGAGTTCAAGAATGGAGAAAAACAAGGAGAAAAAGAAGGAAAGTTAAAGCAAGTCTTATTCAAGTCAAGATAGAAGTCCTAAAAAAGGGGTCCCACACTCATGTTACATGCATCAAATAGGGCCCACTTTTATGTCAAAAGTTCATATTTAATTTCTTGCAATTAAATTCAGATTTGTGGGTCCATGTGAGGAATTGTCAAGAAGATACATGTAAGATCAGAATTAGAAAGTGTTGCTAATTAAGAAAAGAAGACTCCTATTCTAATCTAATTAGGAAGCATACTTATAAAGAAAGATGGAGATCTAATCATACAAGGAGAGAAGCCTAAAAAGGAGGAGATTCCTCATTAAAGAGATGCTTTTGCAAGACCTATAAATAGCATATGAACAGTGCAGTGCACGTCCAGCACTCTGCCTAGCAATAAAACATCACACAAACCATCTAAAAACCAACCATTATCATCCCATAAACCCTATTTTCCCATACAGCCACCTTTGGAGCGTTTTGGAGAGCTTTTGGAGGAGAAAAAGGGGAACAAGCTACTGGCCATCCACTGCAACTTCATCATCTTCTAGTTTTCTTCTTATAGCTCTATTTTCTATTTTGTTTTCAATTCCAGACATGAGTAGCTAAACTTTTTAGGGCTAGGGTGTAATTGAAACCCTAGCCTAGTTCTATGTAGTCTCTTTTGGCGTCTTTTAATTCAGATTTCAGTTTTATTAGTTGAGATTCTAAACCAAGTTTTTAATTGATGAGTTGTGTATATGCCATGCCAACCATGTGATGTTCAATTAATTTTAAGAGTAACTAACTTAATTTTGATTGATCTTGATGATAAGCATCTAGGGTTTAGAACCATGAATAATCCAAGTATATGCCATGCTTAGACTCATGCATTTATCTTTCCCATTGTTTTATGCATTATGTTTGTTTTGACTAGGACATATGCCATGCTTATTTTTTGCATCATAATGAACAATTCATGTAGTATGCCACTCACAAATTAGGTTTAGGGGAATAATAATCTAGATACATATGCCATGGTCTAGGTTGATAGATGTCACTAATAAAATCTGATTTTTTATTAAAAGATAATAAGGGACATGCATAAGATTGGTTAGGGGAGTAGATGAAACCCTAGTTCATTCATTATTACTGTTTTTCAATTCTAATTTCAGTCGTGTGTTTTAGATTAATTTTCATTTAGTTTTTGATGGTTTAATTTACTGTTTTTAGAAGTTTAATTCAATCTTTCATTATTCAATTGTTTCTTTTAATATTCTGATTTTTAGTTGTTTTTGACATTGTTTTATCACAAGTCTTCGTGGGATCGACCTCGTACTTACAATTCACTACACTACATAGTGATCTTGTGCGCTTGCGAGTTTTAATTGTGTGTATACTAGTAACTTATTTCTAAGTTACTTGGTGCATACCATTACACAGCTTTCCTCCTTCACCAGGTTAACACCTTGTGGATATGTTCAGAACAAATATATGTCAAAGTAGCACAGAACACTAATGATTCATTATCTGAATTATGACCAATTGCCAGTCTACAGTCCACACAGCTTTCCTACTTTACCAAGTTCACACCCTAAGTATATGTTCAGAACAAATACATGTCCAAGTTGCACAGAACACTAAATGATTCATTATCTGAATACCTGGTTCTTTCGTGTTTGCTTCATCTGCAATGGTTCTTAATTTATGTACGCACAGAAAATAAATGATTCATTATCTGAAGACCCAGTTCTTTCAGTTTCTGCATGTAGTCTTCATCTGCAGTGTGTTTTTAATTTATTTGAATATTCATTCTTGTTTTTTGGGCTGACCAAATAGAATTTGTCAAAGTCAATTGATGCAGCAGCAATTCCACGTTATTGCAACAAGAGGCATGGTCCACATGTGGGACCCGTAGCATTCTGATTTGTTTATTATTATTAGTTTCTAATTTTTATATAAGAAGTTGTGTTTAGGAATAGTTTCTAATTTGGATATGATTATTATTTGGTTTCCTAGTTTGATTAGAATTGTTTCTTAAGGTTTAAGTTTCTTTTACTATTTATATGGCTTTGTAGAGAATTATTTCTCAGAGATTAGAATTGATTAATAGAATTCCCTGTGTGGATTTTTCGTGGTGATTGTCTTCATCGTGATTGTTCCAAGTGGGAACCCTAATTGTGCCCTGGCACTTGCATCCTAACCCTAGGATTGCATCATCAATCTTATTTCATTTCTGCATCAACAGGAACTGAAAGAGAAGATTTGGATAAAAGAGCTGTGAAGTGCCATTTTTCCCAACAAAATTATGAGTAACATCCAGAACAAGAAAATGGGACGGACATTGACACACATATATACAATTGAAGTGTCTACATAAAAAATATAACCTTTGGAGGCAACAAATAATTTATAGCAAGCAGTCACAGAGGTAAAGCAGCTTTTCAACAAGAATTATCAATGACTATGAAGATGATAAAATACAAAGCTTAACCAACAAACCTCAAGATCATGACGGCCATGTCAGAGTTCCTTGAGAAATCTAGAATGATATCCTCAGCCATTTTCTTAGCTTTTCCATATGGGTTTATAGGGAACTGCATTTAGAAACTAGGACAATTAGTTGCAAGATTGGTGATTCAAGCCCAAAACAGCAGTTTCTTCCTCTTTTTAATAACATTTGGCCAACAATAAAAAAGACGAGAATAAAAGAAGTTGAACACACCTGAGGGGTTTCTTCGGTAATTGGCATTTTCTCAGGCTCTCCATATGTTGCACATGTACTAGAATAAATCAAGGTTTTTACACCATGCGCTGCCATAGCTTCTAGTACTACCAACGTATTTGATGTAATATTGTGATAATACCTAAAAGCACAAAGACAAAGTCGTTATAGGAAAAGGCAACTTTAACAAAACAAGTGGTCATATAATCACAACAGTATCACAGGAGCAGGAAGGTTGGCAACTTAAATAATTTCCAGCCTTTATAATGGCCTTGGCTGGGACTAACCCCCACTAACGAGAATGAACATTAAAACTGTTAAAGAATGAGATAATATCACCTTTTTTACGCTACGTTATAAAAAAAATCACCTTTTTTTCGCTACACTGAGAATTCACACTCTAACTCACACTCACATCCCTTACCAGTTGAGCTACAGCTTGGGGACAGATAATATCTCACTTAATCACATTCATGTATATTATATTTGTATTTTATAGGGAACATGAACATGACTTGAACCCACAACCTCATAGTTGCAACAATGATCATCTTCCAACTATGCGCTCTTGTCCACAACCCCACATCCATGTATAAAATTGTTGATTAGAATTCAAGTAGAATGCTAAAAAAAGATTTTCTATGGTGTTGAGCAATGAACACGAATCATATATATGCCACAACATTTAACTATATTTTTCTAATGGTAATTGAATTTATTAAGACAAAGCAGTAGAGAGAACAACCAAACAATTATACATGATATAGGAGCAGCGTGAGATACATCTCTAGACAGCCTAATCACCCAGTTCATTGGCTTGAAAATATGGTTATAATCAAAGTGATGAGTCAAAAGTGCAATGTATTTCCTCTATCCAATTTGCAAGTCGAAAGAGGGTATGTTGTAGCAGCAAAGCCCCACAAAATTGCAAAAATATAATCATTGTCAATAATTACATTAGGGACAACATATTTTGTGGGTAGTTCACAACATCCTGCCAGAGTAGAAAATGCCTCGGCCACATTCAAATAAGAAACTATAACTAGGCCTGAAATCATGCAGAATATAACCTCATTATGTTCATAGATATCCAATTCCTGCATTCATCTCTTCCTCATTCAATTTTCCATCAAGTTCAACTTCAAGACCCCTATCAGTGGAAAACCTCAAGCTGAAAGATGAACTGAAGCATTCTTGCCAGGTGCAATCCACCACAAGTTTTCACCAAGATCAAATTCAATCAGACACTGGTATCCCTTCAGATTCCTTTGTAATCACTGCCCAATATGCAATTTTCTTCTTGATTTTATTTTATAATCACTTCTCAAAGTGCTACGACTGCAAAATAGTGCTCCAACCACAATGACCAAAATAAATGATAGCAAATCTGAGACTAAATCCCACCAAAGAACCTTCCCCTAATAATCTGCTCACAATCTTCTGATATCAACAGCCGATTCTTGAAGATGAAATCAATTTGGGGAACCTCAATGATTTGCTCTTCCCTTTCAACCTTAGAAACAATAGCCTGCTTCTCTAATGATTTAATTGGCACTTCGAGAGTTGAATTTACAATGAAATCCACCAGTTGATCAGTCCCCTGGTTGACTACATTCAGTTCTTCAAAGTCTGCATTTTCTTCCTTCGTTGCTTGCACTTCCTAATCATCAATTTCTTTGTCTTCCAATGTACCTAAAGTAGGATTTGGTGGAGTAGTTTTTTCAATCACTTCATCTGAATTTGTTGGGAAATCATTTGTTTTTTTCTTTTGTTCTTCAGCATCAGCTTTGATAATCTCCAGGACTGGTTCCATCATAAGGATTTCTGTAGTTTGCGGAGACTTTTCTTCTTGTATCTTAGCTTTTCGCAAGTGAGACCGTTTAAGCATGCGCTCAACACGAATTGCTTCCCAAAATGCCTCATGCATATCTTTGCATTCTTTCTTCATATTTTTCAATATGCTAGGATACAAACCTTTGAGAAACTGATTGAAATCAAGTGTCTTGCCCAAGTCACATAAATGGTGTAGCCTTTCAAATTCATTGGCATATTGTTCGACGGACAATTTTCCTTGTGTCAAACTATGATACTACGCAAAATGGTCAATGGGCTTCAAATTGGCTTCCACTGGTGGGGAGAATGGATCTCTTCCATGTACGTATTTGTCCTCCATTAGGAATTTCATTTCCTTCCATGTTGGTGGATGTTGATATAACTGACATTCTACCTTTTTCCACCATGCTTGTGCATCTCCTATAAGTGTTCTTTTTGTGTAATCCATACATGAATTACCTCTTAATTGACACCACTGAAAATACTCTTCAAGAACTTTCATCCAATTCAAGAAGGCATTTGGATTTTCGTTTCCATAAAACAAAGGAACCTCTAGAGCTTCTCTATAAACCACGTTTGAAAAGTTACCTTGATGATCAATGCCAAGTAATGGACTGTGTGCTGCTTGATAATGCCAAATGAAGTGGGCAGATCATGTACAACTTCTAGATGGGTCGGGTTGGGCGCACCAAATCTAGTCTGCAAACAAGGTAGGGATAGAGTGTCGGTCTGTTGGACTTGAACTGTGGGCTGCAGTTTCTAGCCTGTGGGTCAAGCACCTTTTTTTTTTTTTTTTTACGGAGATGGTGACCGGCGATGGCACAAGTATGTATCCTCTTTTTTTTTTCTCTCTCTGTTCTGTCTTTTTTCTTTTTTTTTCTATTAATTAGAGTTGTTTCCAAAAATAGGTTAGAGTATAAATCTATATAAAAGATTGTAATCCCTCTTTAGGGAGAAGGCATTGATTAATAAAATTTCTTCCCTTGTGGATTTCTCTTTGTTGTGCTTGTGGTGTGAGACCAAGACAGGTTTGATTATCCCTAAACTTTTTGGCTTGGAGTTTAGCCCGTTGGCTATCCTCCTCCCTCCCCACGTTGCGTCACCCACCCCAAGTGTGCAACTTGGGCACCAGGCAACCACTATATGCACACTAGAAAACACACAAGCATTTTTGGTTTAAGAATGCCCCCTTTCTCATCCAATGAAAAGCATCTAAATGTTACACATCATTCAATACTAGAGGGATAATATGGAAGACATTTGAAAAGAAAAGTAGGGACAGTTTACGTGTCTTGAAGAAATAAAAAGTCTTCACCGAACACATTCACATTCGGAGGTGATGAGACAAAAGTGGGACATGCTTTTGGTTAAATGTTACAAAGAGGCAGTTTGGAGGACCTATTAACGCGGTCCACTTGTGGAAAAATCCAATCCGATCAAAATAAATAGCCATTATCTTTTATTGGCTCTCACTAAATTTTGCTTCAATAGGAGTTGGGCCCACTGTTTGATTGAGCACCATGGAAAACTTAAAATCTTCCTAATTGGGCACTAGGCCCAACTTTTATTGAAGTGAAATTTGGCAACGGTTAATAAAAGTTACGGCCATTTCATTTGATTGGTTTGGCTTTTCACAAGTGAGCCTTATGTAGGAGTCCCACGTATTTTCCAAAAGAAATTAGGATGAAGCTTAGTGTTAATAGGTTCATTCAATGGATGTCTATGTGGCAACACCCATTTCTGATAAGGCTTAGACAATTGTAATGCTTTAAATGTATTCAAAACCCAAAGGCTGACTCCCATTTTGAAGCAAGACAACCCATTATACATGGTTTCTTTCGTTGGTTGTTATAAGGGGGTAGTTTGTAGAGTTCCTCAATTATTTTATATATATATGTGTATATATAATAACAATATGTGAGTAATTGAACCTTGAGTTGGGGCTGATCCGAGCACTTCATTCAAGTCCGGGTCTTGAGTTTGGGTTTTTAATATTGAATTTGGGTGTGGGTATAGTCCTTAGAGTAATTCAGACTGGGTCAAGATACTATGTGGAACTGAACCATACCCAACTCTATTTCATCGCTCATGTTATATATATCATCATTAACATCAAAGCCTTGTCCCAACTAAGTTGGGGTCAGTTATTAGAATCTTTTTTCATAGACGTGACAGAAGTTTCACACCGGTTGTCAACCTGATGCAACCATGCTGCTATCATGGTTTTAAATATCGACTATTATATATCAAATTTTGAGACATCAATACAGAGTATCGATGCGATACGAGATTCACTTCAAGCTTGTATCATCGAAATGGTCGACACATATCACTAATCACAATCATCATCAACAAAGCCTTGTCCCAAGCATGTTGGGGTCAGCTACAAGAATTTTATTTCAGATCTATGGTTACTAATTTCATCCATGTCCTTCCTAGCCTACCCCATCTCCTTGTTAAACCATCAACCTATATAGAAAAATTTTTCCTCAACGGCGCCATTGCTGGCCTACTCTGGACATGTCCAAACCATTTCAAACGAGTCTCTTTTAGTTTATCACCTATTGTTGTTATCCCTCAAAGCACTCGCAAGTGCTCATTTTTTATTCCCTCTCAATGCTCTCGCAAGCGCTCATTTCTGATTCTCTCTAAATGCTCTCGCAAGCGCTCATTTCCGATCCCCCCTAAATGCTCTCGAAAGCATTTATTTCTGATTCTATCTTTCATCTCCATCTCAACATTCTCATCTCTTCTATACTCATTTTGTGCATGTGTTGCTTCTTGATTGGCCAACATTATACTCAATAGGTCATATTTGGTCTAATCATTATTCTGTAAAATCTTCCCTTCAATCAAATTGGTATGTCACGTATGTGTAGATTAGAGGTACTCTAGAAGCAAATCTCCACTTCAATCATCCCGCTCTTATCTTATGTTCAAAATCTTCCTCAAACTCTCCATTTTACTCATTATCACGAGCTAAAGTATCAAAATGCATCTCTGCCATAGCTCTTAAACTTCAATTCTCACAATAGTTTCAGTTCATTGCATATCCTTGCAATCCATATATTATGTCTTAGTATGACTTATTTTAAATTAAAACCCTTGGACTCTAAAGCCTCCCATCATCTCTCAAGGTTTGTATTCACACAATCTCTCGATTCATCCACCAAGAGCTTAAACCTAACCCCTATGCAAACCTATGGTCACCTGAAAGTTACATGCATAGTTATCAGAATCCTACGATTCGCATCTCGAATCTTAAGGGAAACGATTTCGTATCTCTACAATAAATCTAATTTACAGACGAATCTTATGATTCCGGTGTGAATCCTACAATTCGATACTCATTTCATTGAATCTTACGATTCAAGTGATTCGGCTAGGCGAGAATATCTACAACCAATAAGTTAATATTAATAATCTTTTACCTTTTTCTTTCCTTCTTTTATCGTTTTTATTTTTAAAAAATTATTTAATAGTTAACAAAACCTCCTAAGAATTTTTTGCGGCTTTGATGAGGTTTTAAAGATGAATCAAGAACATGCATTTAATTAAAGCGTTCGATTGTTCATATGACGCTTGTCTATATCTTCTTCTTCTTCTTCTTTTTAATCTATTCTGGGTTTTTTCTCCATGAATACTTTCTCAACTTAAAAATATCCTACCGTGTAAGATTGATGATTTGGATTTTATTTTTATTTTTATTTTTTGATTTAAAGATAATTATATATATATATATATTGATACCTTAAACTTATTTAACTATTTACTTGGTGCGAACAGTGGAGGTGAAGATGCAGGAGGGTGATGAAGATAGAGAAGATAGGAAAGATGATACCTTTTCTTGGACTCTCACCAAACTCTAATCCAGGAGGCATTAGGGATTTCTTGGAGAACTCCAAGAAAACTCATTTTCATTAATCATCAATCATTCATTTTCCTTAGCCAAAGAGGCTTTACATCATTATATAGGAAAATAAATAACCCTAAGACTAGTATGGAGCTATGGACCATCCAAACACGCTAATGGCCAGGATTAAAACATCCTAATAAGCAACCTAAAATATAATTAAAGGCCTAAATAACATAAAATAAATGAGATAGGCCCAACGGCTTGGACAAGATAACTGGGTTGGGCACCGTTGTCCCCCATGGGTCTGCCCTGCATCATTACTGGTACACATCATTTATTTCATTTATATATATATATTAATATATGTTATGATATTCTTGATATGATTGTATGATAGGCTTTCTTGTTATTGTATTTATAGTTATACTGCTATAAATGGGAAAATTGATGGTTATGAATAATTACTTTTTTCCTTTTCCTTTTAATTTTTAATTATTTTCATTTTTATTAGAAAAATAAAAATAAAATCCTATGATTCACGATACGATTTGCAATTCGATTCGATTTATGGGTATGAACGATTTGTGATATAATTCCGAATTTGAAAACTATGGTCACATGTCTCTCACATGTAGTTCTCAAACTTATTACCGCTTCCCCATAATTTCAATATAATCTTAATAGATATCATCAATACAGACAAAAAAAGGCCGATAGGGCTGGTACAAACTTTTTCTTTTCCATTTTATGATTAATTAAAAAAATCACTATGATACATGTTTTAAAATAATAATAATAATAATAATCACTGTGATGCAGCCAATATGCTAATCTGCATATAACTAATAAAGCCATACTCTGTATTGGATTTTCACCCAGCTTATGCATAATAGTTCTTACCTCAGAGGATCAAGAGTACTCTCCCCCACATAAGCAACAGCTGCAAAATGCATCACAGCATCAAATGCATTTTCTGCAAATATTCTATTAACCTGAACATCAATTAAGGAATGAAGTTGAAATATCCACCAAAGTACTACTACTATTGAGAACACATCATCTCACAAGTTTTTTCATTGATCTACAATCTATGTCATAAGGATACAGTTTTGGCATCCCCTAAATCAGCATAAATAAACTGAAGCCTCCCAGGTTCTGGAAATCGTTCCTGTAGAATCTTAACGGCACCAAGGTTGCCCCGGGAAAGATTATCCTGTCAAAGTTGTTCACAAATAGATAAGGAATATTTCAAGTCAATGTAAAAAAAAAAAAACTGAGTAAGATACTTTATTTTTAGGAATAGAAGTAAACTAGATTAGCTTTGCTAGAATCAAATACATGGCTAAAACATGGATTTGCATAATAATTATAGATATTCAAACCAATAATAAATTTAAAAGTGAGAAAATAAAAAACAAAAATTCATTAAGTTACAAACCAACTCAAATTCAACTAAGTCAAGTCAACTCTTCTGAGTTTCTGCTGGAATTATTCAGCTTTTCAAGTTTCGACAAGTAAAGTACAGAAACCTGAAAATCTCATTTACAATGTTACATACAGAATTGATAGGATATTGGATGGAGTCAAATCCACACCGATAAAATTTCAATTCTAATTTGAGTTGATCATGCCCAAGTTGAGTCATTAAAATTCAACAGAAACCCATTAAAAAAAATAATAATAATAAAAAAAAAAAACTTTAAACCTATAATACCAGTGAAACTTGAAAAAGGTAACAAAATATAAACACTGAATTAGGTTGCAAGATACCACTATTGTCACTCGGTATGAGTCCTTCAGCAGTCGAAGTGCAGCATGTGAACCAATAAAGCCAGCACCTCCTGTTACTAAGACGTGCATTACTCCAGGCTCGTGGTTGGAGAACTGGGATAAGCAAGATGAATCAGTGATTGAAAAACAGAGAGTAGAAAAATAATTAAGAACAACAAAATTTAGGTCTTCATAACATAGAAAATAAGAGGATTCTATAGCATGAAATGGTAAATCAGGATGCTTATAGGTAGGATGACAAATAAAAAGGAGAGTAGCATGGACTGTGCTAATGCAATATGAACAAAATAAACCATGGAGATTACTAGAGAAAGATAAATTTTCTTTTTGTTTTTGAAGTGATCAAGTACATCATACATGTAAAACTAATGAGCCTTCTTTAGATGTAGACTTTTTAAGTTTATTGTCACTGTTTCAATTATTAGACATACTCAAACAGTTGCCGAAGCAGAACAAGCTCATAGTGATCAAACCAGCAGGAGTCACAACCTAAAAGAGGCAAACAGCATTGCCAGCTACCAGTTGAAAAGTCAAGCTAAGGATACACAAATAGATAAGGGGAGGGAGAATACATTACTACAATCCGGGACAGATTACCATACAATGACCCCATCAGAAACCTTGATAAGGAAAAAAAATGATGACTTTCGGATTTCATTAATGCAATCCAAAGTTTCAAACAGATCTGACACACAAAAGTTTATCAGAGACAAACTGAGTCCCAAAGGAAATGGAAAGAGGGCATGAATGTTCAAGTATTCAATGTGATGGAATGGAAAGGCACAGTGCAAATAAGAATAGTTAACTCGAGGAGCATTCATCTCACTTTCATTGTCCAATGCATGTGCTGTTAATAATGTATGCATAAGTAAAATTATTAAATCATTAACAGTATGCTTCCGTGGAAGAACTTTTTGAAATTTCCTAATTGGTCAAAAGCCAAAGGAGTAGATCGGACTCAGAGAAGGCTGATGTAGACTGCAGTATTCCATATATTACTTACAAGAAATGACCGATGATGTAGAAATCCTCTCCATCAAGAGTTTTGTTACTTTTCCATTGAGTTGGACTACGACAGCTGCTTTAATGCCACTAACCGCATAAACACAATCTTAGTATTATTTACAATTAATGCCTCAACAAAAATACAAAGAGGATAATCTGATTTGAGATATATAGGACCTAGCTTAATCTAGCTATTGTTGGTCTTGCTTCTCCTAATTCCTTGCATCTGTAACAATTCAATTTGTTGTACAAGGGCTGCCTCCAATCTATGTACATGTCCCAAACATCTCAAATAACAGCCCTGATTTTATCTTCTATTGTAGGTTTGCAGCTCCTTGTATATTTCTACCTATGTGCCTATTCCTAATTGTATCCTCTCTTGTAACCATACACATCTGTATTTTTCTTCATCAACACCCACATATCCGTCTTAGAATGCACATCTCTGCCAGATTTACTTTGACCTCATTTCTTCATTAACCAACATTCTACTCAGTGCAACAAAGTAGGTATAAGTATAACTCGTCTTCTAAAAATGTCCCTTTCATCAAAGTAGCACTCTACAATCACACAATACCTCACTAGCCTATTTCTCTTTGCTCACCCTGCAGGGACTGCACTGATCCTATTTGCTATGACGCCTTCCATAAATCTTGTGTCTCAAATTCTTTCTAAATAAAATGTCTCACTACCATATGCTTCCAATATCATTAATTCAAAAACTGAATTGAAAGACAAAATCATTAGTAGTTACAAGAATAAGCATGTATATGAAATTTTTTGAGAACGGATGTTAAACTCAGCATGAAAAAGAAAGCCAATCATAAAGAATAGACCCGTAAAGTCTAATGCACCAAAAATCACTCATAATAATTATTTTTTTAAGGATTTTACCTGAAAAAACACTTAATGTAGCCATAGGACCGAATCAGATAAATTAGACAAACTTGCACCAAATAGGGCAATTCGAACTATTTAGGGAAGGGACGATATGGACCATAAAAAAAAAGTGGTAAAAAAAGGGTCTTTCAGGAGAATTGCCCCATTTGATACAAGTTTGTCTAATTTGTCCGATTTGGTCCTATGGCCACATTAAGTGTTTTTTCAGGTAAAATCCTCTTTTTTTTATGACGTTGGTATGCCCGTGATATTTTTACCCGACGGGACTATTCCCCCAGGCACATGCGTGACCCCACAACACGGGTGCACCAGGTAAGTCTGGGGTGGGACTCAAACACCAGAAATTGAGACCAAACCCACAGCTTATGCCAGTGAACAGGCAGGTTACTCATAATAATGATTACCAACTAAAAAGTTGAGGGCTTGGGATTTACCGGAGTTGGGTTGCTAAAATCAGAGGACTGCTTCAGTGTCACAATGCAAAGCGACACCAGGATACCGGCCAAAATGATTTTACCAATAAACTGAGGCTTTCGTCTAGTATCAGAGTGGTCCATTCCTGCAAGCATGGAACAGCAACATCTATAATGGATTAGAAATATTATTAAGGGATATTTTTTTTTTGGTAATATTATTATTAAGGGATGTTGATAAGAGTATATATTGAAACATTGAAATTGGCTTTGACCAATATGCAACTATAAGCATTCAAAAAAAACCATTGTTCTCGGATTTCAGGTTGTTTTTCTTGATTTTCTTTTTTTGCTACAAAAAATAATATAATGCTTCGAGAAATTAAGTTATCCAAGTAGCATTAAACTAATTAAACTAATAAATCCTCCTACCATATATCCTCAAAAGACACAAACAAAACTATATGAGACAATGAGAGTTCCAACATATAATTATGTCTTAAAAATGGGTTCACACAAATCTGTTAAATTTAAACTAGTGTGTGGAAAACATGTGTCCTAGTTGATCAGTTTTAAAATCTAGAGGCATACTTTAATATATAAAATCCTTGATTTAAAAATAAAAATAAAATATCCCACTCATCTCCCACATAAATCTGTCAGATTTAGCAAAACCAAAGTTTCAAGTCATTCAGACAGTATATGTTCTCAATTTGAAAATAAATAAAAAATAAAAAAAACATAAACTTGCACATATAAATTCAACTGATAAAAAGGGAAAAAAAACAACAATGATTTTATGGTCAAGTAAATTTCTTTATCTTAATAGTAAGAAAAACAAATGTTATCTATCAAGCTAAATCTACCAATTCATAATACAAGTTTAAAAAAAAAAAAAACTAAAAATTTCAGATTCTACATTTTAAAATAAACCTTATATGTTTTACCATGCATTAACACATCACTCACCTGAAAAATTCCAAGACCTACTAGCCCTTGGCTGAGATCTGTTCCTGTTGAAGGTGAACATGTGAAAAGATACTGACAAGGGCCACCTCAAGAATCCACTGCCCCAATACAAATTCTCCCTAGCTGGACAAGCCTGATGATTCAATGCCAGCAAAAATCACCAAAGATAACGAGTATCATAAATCAAATTTCTTAATCAAACTAAACCCAAAGCAAACTTATTAAAGGAAAGCAAACAGGCATTCAATTGGGATAAGAACTGGAAAAAAAAAAAAGTGAAGATCCAAAATTTTCAAATTCACAGATAATATTATGAACAGAGAGGAAGGAAGATCCTAAGTTGGTGGCCGAAAAAAAAAATAAAAATAAAAAAAAATCAAATTCAAATTTGAATTGGAATTCCTACATCATCATTTCATCTGACATCCTATAGATCTGGGGACAATTCAAATCCAAATTCCAAAGTAATCCCAAAAAAGAGAATAAAATAGACAAAATCTTTATCAAATCAAAAGAACCCAAGCCAGGAAACCTATTAAACAAAAAAAAAAAAAAAAAAAAAAAACGGACCAGTTCCTGTTGGGCAGAGAGCACGAGATCAAGCTTCCCAAGTCAAATATTCAGAAAAGAAAACCCACTCTGACAAGAACCCAGAGAAGGAAGGAAAAAAAATGCCTTTGTCATTTGAAAAAAAACCAACCTTTTCAAGGGTTTTTTGTAGGGCAAAAAAGAAAAAATACCTAAAAAATAAAAAAGCTGAAGATCAAAACATCCCAGATCAAAAAACCCAGAAACTAAAACATCCAACACTAGAAACTCAAATACCTTCCATACCTCCCACAAAACAAAATTTGGGTGAGACAGAACAGAGCAAAACCAAGCACCCACAACCTTTCGAGGTTCTGAAAAGAACCCAAATCAGAAATCCATCAAAGAACAAAACCCAAATAACCAAATTTCAGACTCCTGTTCAAACTTGCCAACCCAAATACTTTCAGTCTCAGAGGAAGAAGAAGAAGAAGAAGAAGAAGAAACACCAGGAAAGAAGATATTACCTAAGAAAAAGAGAGAGAAGGGAAATGGAATTTGGAGTATGGACCGGGTCTATGGTCTCTGTAGGGTGCGTTTTGAATGAGAAGAAAAAATGAGAGAGAGAGAAAGAGATAGAGAGAGGGAGATTTGGGGTTGGGTTAGGTTGGGGTGGGGTGCATCCACATATACATCTGTGATCTGACTACTAAAACTCTGACTCTTCTCTCCCTCCCAATTCATTTTCATTCAAAGAAAATGAAGAAGAAGTCTTCGTTTTCAGAATCAGTAGTAGTGAACTTTCCTTTTCAGTTTTTTCTCGTTTGTTTCCTTTTGTCTTCATTTCTGCCTTTTGTCACCCCTTGATATTGAATTTTCTTACTCATTGCAATCACCTTTCAAGTGGCAAATTGTCTAGAACAACCAACACCTCCTTTTGTCGACCCTTCTTCTGTTTATTAATGGATCCATCAGTCAATCTATGGTCGGTCATTGAAATGTTTGAGGAGTTAAAATTGATACAATCTTAATATTGCTTGATGGGACACTTAATATTGTAAACACCCCCTGGTCAAGTCTAAATTCTCCTTTACATTTTCTTTAATTGTCATGGGTACAATTGGGTTTACAGGGAGACCATGGCCCCTAAAATTTTGCAACAAATATAGGAAGAGGGAGGATGGAAGGGTCTATGGATGGGAGTGTGCATAAAATGAGAGACATTAAATCATTCTATCCTTGATTTATGGCTTCAAGTGAGACAATTTTTACCTTAATTAGATTATATGCTTGGCTTTGTGTGAACATGATATGCCCAATCATCATCATCAATAGAGAGTTACATGATTAATCCAATGGTGTAGAAGAAAAGTTAAAATGGGGTGAGTGTCTCTTTTTTTTTTTTTTTTTTTTTTTTGCCATCAAAGGGTTCCCAACACTTTGGGCTTGACTAATCTTTCAGGACCCAAAGAGAAGCCTGATAAACTCCCATGTGGCCCCAAGGTGGTAGCACTAGTGGACTCAACCTTCGATTCCTACAAAAAGAAGAAACGGTGGTCGATAGCAAAACATCTAACTCCGAAAGAGGGAGGAACCGTGGTCCTAAGGATGAATGTCAATTAACTAAGTGATAGTAGGCATGAGGAAGTAGATTTGATTATAGATGGCCCATCTCCCAAATGGCAACTAAGAACTGCGAATTTTAAGGGTGTGTTTGGCATCGTGTCATTTGAATGTTCTCATGTTCCCACCAGATAGGGGTATAGAAAACATGTTTGGTATGTGAAAATGATTGTTCCGAATTTTGTTCTCGTGAGAATGAATCTCAAAATCTTAACCCACCGGTATAAGAAAGTTGGAACAAAAAACAACTTTTTTTTTTTTTTTTTAAGAAACAACTTGCTTGCACAATTGTTTATTTCTTATCTTTTGCCTTTTAAAAAATATCATTTGAAGATTCTAAATCTTCTCACTTATCCTAAATGTAGGCCCCACGTTCACAATCCCAAAGGAGGTGACCCCACTTTATAATTCCTAGAGATGGATCACATGGTCACAATCACAAATGATGAGCCCATATTATAATTCTATAATGGTGGGACCACATTATAAATCGTTTATAAAGGTAGGCAGCACGTTGTAATTTCTCTAGGTGGGTCCCGTGTCCACATCATATTTTAAAGGTGGCACCATGTTCAGATTTCTAAATATAGGTACCACATTGTAATTTTTTAAAGGTGGGTCTTGTATTCACAATTAACAAAAAGCATGACCCCACATTTTAATGATGGCCTCATGTTCGAATTTCTAAATGTGGGTACTACTTTATAATTTTTTAAAAATAGGTCATGTGTTCACAATTAACAAAAAGTATGGCCCACATTATAATTCCTATAAAGGTGGGCCCATATTGTAGATTTTTTAAATGTGCTACCCACATGTTCTAATTTTTAAAGGTGGGCACCATATTCTAATTTCTAAATGTGGGCCCTATGTCTACAAATATTATAAAAAATGTGGCTCTACTTTGTAATTCTTAAATACGGGTCACATAGTCTCGTTTACATAATGTGGACCCACATTATAAATCCTACAAATGTGAGCCTATATTCTAATTTCTAAAGGTAGATCTCATATTTACATTTACAAAAAGTCGACCAACATTATAATTCCTATAAAGGTGGTCTCACATTATAAATCCAATGGATATAGGTTCCATGTTCTAATTTTTAAAGGCGGGTACCATGTTATAACTTCTATAGGTGAGTCCCATATACGATAATAATAGTATTGCAAATAATAAAAGGTGGGGTCCAACATTGTAAATCCTATGTTTGCTTCTTAGAGCAAAACTTTTATAATGTTACCAAACAAGTTCTGTACATTATATTTTTAGTAGAGGAATTTAATATAATGTTGCCAAACAAGTTCTGCAGAGTATAAACTCAGCACGATCTGATCTCGCACAACCTAATCCGAGCACAAAATTGGAACAACACGAGAACGATACCAAACAGACTAGTTAATGTAACAATGATTCTTTATACCCTTTTTAATAATTTTTTTCTTTTATTGGTAATATGAATTGAACACGCAAAACCCTTTCATTTAACTTATGGAATCCTCTAAGTTTTACTCCTTTTCTCTAAAAGGATAGCATGATCAATGATCATACATATGGTGCAACATAAATGTTCATTACAGTGAAGATTACTATACATGCTTTTTGAGTGGGGCCATCTGTAAAATGCCACTCAACATGGCATTCCCATGTGGAGCTTGGAAGTATGGAAAAGATCTGATGAATGTCATGTCAATAGGACCCATATTGCAACAAGGTAAATGCTAAAATGGACCCATTGTTTGAAGGAAAGTAGGCTCATCATTGAGCTGTTTTGGTCTTTTTTTTGGGTGCCCAATCAATAAAAATCTCAAGATATGGGCCACCTATGCGCTATTTTTCTTTTTTTGAGACATCAGTTGGAGGGTGGAGAGGTCTAAAGTCCAACTTTATGTTATATGAACATAAGATGAGTTTAAATTATGATGTGTTATCTTTTTTTTTTTTAATGTATGAAACATTGCTAGGATTTTGTTTTTGGGAATCCATTTTTAACTTCTACAATGAAAATTATGATCAATTCAAACCTTCCATAAACAATTACCAATTAATTGTATTCAATCTAATTTGACAATGATATGGTCCATCTGTCGTTGGATTGAATTGTCACATTAATAAATAATAGCATAGTGCGGGCCCGAAAATAAAATATATTTCATTTTAGGCGCTTTTTTAGTTACTAATTAATGAGAAGAAAATAAATCTAAAATAAAAAAATTCATCATTAAAATAAAGAATTTATCATTATCGATTTTAAATATTAAAATTTAAAAAAAAATTGAAATATTTTAAGAAAAAGAAATCTAAAAAAATAATATATCATCTAATGGTAAGATAAAAAAAAACGTAAAATAGTTTGAATTGAATAATTGAGATCCCAAAATAGTTATGGAGAGGCCCTCAAACTATATAAACAATCGTAAAAGAGAAAAAATATTGTTAGGCTCATTGTCCACAAAATAAAAAACAGATAAATATATGATACAATTAGTGTATCTCACTTCTAAAAAAAAAAATCTATATCTCCCTGTGTAGCCCATCAACACTTCCCTTAGTTATGATACAATGGGATTACTTTATCACTGCATGATTGGTGTATCTAACTATCCAGCTATGACCGTGTGTAATGAGGTTCAAGCATCTCGTGCGGGGCAACTAAGACTGAAGAAAATTCTGATTGTTGTCTTAATCAATAGGAGAATCATGATTTTTAAGTCCTCCGTTTATGGTGCCTACCATGAGATTAATCTCTGTCTTTCTCTCTTCTAGTTTTTACTCATTCCTTCCACTTTATTTCCTTTATTTATTTTAAAGTAAAAGATTTTTTTACTAACAAATGGAACAACTTAGTAAAAAAAAAAAAAAAATCAATATAAAGATATAAAGATCTCACAAACTAAACAAAGTCAATCAGTCAAAATCACATTGCTATTTGTTTTTTTTTTTGGCTAAATGACAAACTGGTGAATAAAAAGAAAAGGAAAATACAAAGCTTCTTACTCAAGAAGTCCAAAAGAGGACATCAAAATGTACCCATAAAAAAAGACAATGGAGAACCCAAGAAGGCACCAAAAGAGAAAAGAATACACAACATATGCAAAGAGAGGACCACTACAAATAGACCGCTGCTTGCCTAAGAAAAAACACGTGAAATAAGGCATTCAAAGCATCATTGTGATAGGCCAGATTTAGCCATTTCAAGAAAAGACTAGAGTAATGTATTTCCATATCACAAATAGAATGATCATAAAAACAAACAGTATACATGAACTCCTGTAATTAATGAAAGAAAACTATAGGATGGTATAAAATCACAATACTCAATCAACAATAATTGTAATTAATACTTTACTACTTTCACAGGTTTTTAAACTTATAAAAAAAAAAACTTAAACTTAAATTTACAAAAGAAATAATTGTAATTAATGAAATTAAAGAGAACATGACAAAGATTAAAAAAAAAAATACATCATTTACAATTATCTAAGGTTGAGAATATATGCCCCCCCCCAAAAAAAAAAACTGTGGATATCCATATCAAGTGTCTACTTATGATGGCTCATGAATTGGATAGAGGGTGCATGATATATGCAATTTACGTGAATAACTCCCCCTCTCTCTACCATATAAATATATCAGAAGATGTTTTGGTTAGCATCAAACTCAATCACCCCATTATAGATCTTTGCACATATTTGACATTCTCTGTGATCCGCTTTGAGGGTGTTTATTTTGAACGACTTGGATTTCAATAAATTGGCCCTACTCTGGAATTTCATTTCTTTAACTTAGAATCTCAGCAGGTTAAAGCCAGAGGGGATTCGCACTCGTGTGCAGCAGGTGTGTGGCCCACCGTCTAGATGAAGATACGATGGGTTGCACATAGCCTTATATTATATTTCTTCCAATGCGATCGATGATGATTTTTTTTACGTTGATTGATTTTATATTTACTATACACTTTCATTTTGTTTGATTGATTGGGTAGTTGCTTTTTTCTTCAAATAATCTGCTTAATAGATAGATTAAAATAACTTGATTTGATTTGATTTGATTAAGTGGCCACGAAAGAGAGCACTTTAACTAACAAAAAGGAAATTCCTTTTAGATTAGAATCTTTATTTAGATGGATAAAATCGAAATTTTTAGAATCTCTCCTTCAATTAAAATTGAAATTGAAATTGAGCTTCAATTTCTCAATTAATTGCGATATCAGAGCTCAATTTTTTGAAATCAAATCATATCCTTATAATATATTATAATAATACGATTTAGCACGGATTTATGTATGGTCCTTGAGTCCAAAGATACAGAACTGGACCTAATTTCTTACTGGATCCTATAATATCAATTTGCAATCCTAGCTGAGTCCAAGCTTATCTTTCAGCCTATGGGCTGGACCTGTGTCTTCAATTATAGAATCATTAACTGATTGGGCTGGTCATTCATAAGCACTCATTGGATGTATGGGTTTTAAAACTCTATGTATTCCTGCCATTTTGGTTTATACAGATTGGGTTATAATAAAAACAAGAGTTTAGACTGCTGAATGAAAATTACTGCAAGCGCACAATAAGTGTAACCACTGGATTCATATTTTAAAATTCCATGTAATTCCTATCAATTTGGTTGTTACTCATTCAGTTTTGTAAAACAAGAATACAAAATATCAAAACCAATTTCACAGCTTCATTAGATGTGGACTAGTGATAGAAGCTGATAATCTGCCAATTTAATGCTATAATTCTACGTTGTCAACTGAAAATGAATCCTATCCTAATGTTCAAGATTCTCTGCTAACAAGTTAGTGTTGATTCATATGATCCTCACTTTTTAATCGATCAAAAATATTTATATCACACATCCCTCCAGTTTATTGTTAACAATCTAAATTTTACTTCAATCAGAATTAATTTTTACATTATATTTTACAATATGTACAAACAAAGACGTAATAGCTGTCTTACTTTTACGCACAAACCACTTCAATGGTGTATATCATTTAGTATGAAGTGAAAAATTGGTTGATGGATATTTAACAGAGGGCATGTAGTATGAATGGTTTGAATTAGGTAAAGATGGGCCCCTTACATGAAAGTAACTAGTATGCCTAGAACTCCTACACGGGCATATCATCATTTGTTAAAATGAAATTGGTAGAAACTACACCCACATGTGTCAAGGTGTTCTCTATTTGTGTGTGCGAGTGCTCTCTCTCCGCATGTGCTGGATACTCTCGTGGGTCCAGCCCCCTTGGCCGGGTACCCTAAGAATAGAAAGAAAAAAAAAAAAAAAAAAACTTTGGCCGCCCCCTTTACTCTTTACTTTACTCCTACAATAAAAGCTCTTTTTCTGTGCCTCTAGCATTTGGCAGGATGGTAAAGTACGCTATGACTCATGAGTTGTAAGAATTCATTTTGGGAATAAGGCAAAGCAGCCACAGGAAAGAATGAGACCAATATTGTGCTGTAAGGCCCACTATTTGACAAGGCAGAATGAATCATAAATACCCTTCAATGTATTCACCAAATGCAGCTCGGGTTGAGTCCTACCTGCGAACAACCCTTAAATGAGTGATACTTATAAGTACCATGGAAGTTTCCTAGTAATAAAATCATGGTACATAAGTTTCTTATCGAGTAGTAATGAAGTAAATCATGATCCATCAATGGCAACCATGGATTAAAATAATAGTTAAGATTTATCAATATATCCCATATATATATATAAATATGAGAGATTCCTGTGAAAGTAACTCTCTCGGTACTATCAAAGTAAGGGGTTTTTACTCTTATAGTACTGTGAGAGTTACTCTCATAGTAGTATATTCCTATAAATATTAAATATAGACACTACCAAAAAAACTATATTATGCACACAGAAATGGTCTAGTGACCTGGTGAAGTATGTGAGCAAGAATGATAAGGCGAACCAGGATGTGTCACCGCCATGAAAGGAAGAGGGGATTGAAGAATATTGATGGGAGTTAGGAATGAGCAAAAGGTCAAACCCATCCGATTTTGTTTTTGGTTTGTAAAATGAGGTATTTAGTTTTGTAGGTGTCGTTATTGCAAATGTAACCTCAAGTGGTAGCTCAATTGGCCTAAGACCACGTACGGTTTGCACCCGATGGGTCGTAGGTTCGAAACTACACTACAACACTGGGGCTACAAGGGAGCTTACCCGGCTTCCCTCTGGGCCCGGAGGGATTAGTCCAGCCCAAAGGGTTAGGAACCCTCCAATAGCACAAAAAAAAAAAAAAAAGTTATTGCAAATGTGGGACTGTTAAGATGAAGGAGCTATGATGATTACATGAGGTTGATTCTTTGCACATATGTAGCTCCTATCAAGATCCTTCAATCCCACCCCCCACCCTCCATGGTTGGCATGCATCTAAGTGGATCCTACCATTGCATATTATACCACATTTAACAAAGAAGTGTGGCCCTCTAGTGGGTTCAAATTTTAACCAATAACTAGCACCATAAGCCCATTGTTCTACGGCTCAGATGAGCAGAAAGATCTATCCAAGCAATATGGAGTGGACAAGGCACAATTTGGAGCATCTCACATGGCAATGAAGGCTCTTGTAAGTTCTCAATAAAAATAAAAAAAAGATCAATACAACAGAGTTGAGTATGGTAGCTTTTTTTTATTCCAAAGAGGAATAGAAAAATTGGCTGGAATGATCTAAGATAGGAAGTAGGCTTCTTTTGTTGTTGGTTGCATGTCTTTAGCATGATGCTTCCAACAACTATCACTTTGTTTATATGGTTTCTTTATCAAGTGATGCAGTTGTATGGCTGTCAAATGCAAATCCAAAATGAATGTTCCACGCACATTTGTGGCATCACATGCTATGAAATGGAAAAAAAAAAAAAAAGGATCTTATTCCTAGCAATAGCCAATCATGTTTGACTTTCACTATTAAGATGGAGATAAATATCACTCTCATCACTAATCACAATGACATGTGTGTGTGTGTGTGTGTGTGTGTGAGAGAGAGAGAGAGAGAGAGAGAGAGAGAGAGAGAGAGAGGAATGATTCCATAAAATTGACCAATTGGCCATTACATGTGGTCAAGTAGGATTGAATTATAGATTAGTGAATATATGCTCTATTTTCTAAATATTCAAATCATTTCAAAGATCTGTGTTTATCCATATAGGTTCCCAGCTGATTTATTGAAATAATCCTCATTTGATTTGGACTTTTTTGAGAAATTCAATTAAATCACATATTGATCATTTTTTATTTTTTTTTATTAAACCAGACTTTCTATACAACCAGGTTGACATAACTTGATGCAAACCATCAATTCCCATTATGCATCTGTTTATACTACAAATCTCAAGTTAATCAAAGTAATACTAACTATTAAAGGGGACACATGCGGGAATATGGATAAATTATGTTTTTTTTATCGATAAAAGTTATAAACATAAGAACAAAGAAATGGTGAATTTACATTTATCTGATGCAATTGTGAATTTAACTCCATTATCATCATGGTCGTCACAATGGTGTCCCAACTATGTTGGGCCAACTACACGATTTCTGTTTTGTCATTCAAGTCTAATGGAACAATGTCTCAAAATTCATGTAGTGGATGGGACAAATTAAAGTTTTTCACTGGGTATCAACGTGACGGAATCCCCCCCCTTTATCCAAGTTTGTGAGTGGAAATAAACTGATGGGGTTGGTGAATTTAACTCCAATTAGAATGAAATCTCATATAATTAAGTGGAAGGAAATGTGCATCTAACGAACAATTCGGATTGTCAAAATGTAGGATGAAGAATGTGGAAAATAATTTTATTAGTGGATCATTGTTAGTTAGTGTCGTATTGACACTTTTCTTTAATTGAATACATTACTTCCTTTGGAGAAGAGCTCAACCCGGCTACCATAGATAAACATGGTAGGGGCACAACTTGAACAATCTTGATTTATGGAAGGTTCCCCACATGTATACATTTAGTTAGATTATACTTGACCTCACCTTGTGGACAACCTTAAGCAACCACTTCCCATATATTTACGTATGGAGTTCTCTACAATGCTCCCTTTTCCAAATTGTGCTTTCTTTTGTTTTGGCACAAAGGGCCCACCTCTGAAATTGTCCCTCTTTTTGTTTTCGTATGGGGGCTCAGTAAAAATCTATCCAATTCCTTGACATACAACTACACCCCGCTTGTCCCAATTTTGAGTCGGTACTAGTCTTGATAGGACAAAAATGTTCAAATATTAGTCCCTCCTAGATCTTTTTCATAATAAATTTATATGATGTATAGTTATTAAACTCGGCCTAAAACTAAGGACAGGGATAATTTCGACGGATTGACTTTATATCCACTCCCATTCCACATCTGCCTCCCTTCTCTTAATTACCGCACATCTAGGTGGGCCCAAGGGGGTGGGCTTTTTCAAAGAGAAAATGCTGCTTAGGGCTTTATGATCTATGTTTGACATAGGCTTATGTGTAAAAAGGGACTATCCAGTTTAAGTCCCTTCAAAGTTGAGCATACTTTAATTTTTAAATGAAGTTCACATTTTTCACATAATAGTTATAAGGGTGAGTAAAGCTTGGTCTTCTCATCTTTCATGTATTAATTAAAGGAGAGAACCAAGGCTCTATTGAGTGCAATGGAGTACGATTGATCACAGGGAAGCATTATTTAATTTGGACCAATTATGGATAGTCAATTTGTTGTGTAAATGAATTTCCTATCCATTCACTTGGCAATGATTTTTAAAGTATATTATTATAAAAATATGCCCCATGGTGGAGAGAGAGAGAGAGAGAGAGAGAGGAGAGAGACGCGGGGGCGGGGGCGGGGGCCATTTTATAAATATTTTACATGTGGCCCCTCAAAATTTCTCAAAGAAGCGTCTATACATTTTGAAAACTACATACATTTTCTCATATGTGGCCCTTCTAAAAAAAAAAAACTTTGGCTCCCCCACAAGGTAGAATTCCTAGGTCCACCCTTGATTACTTGCCATAGGCTTTTCAGCTGATCTGTTTGTATATAATATTTTATAAGTTATGTTGCCAGAGTACTAAGCATGTGTGTAATGTATGAAAGAAAGATGGGAAAAGTCTAAAGTAGCTTTGGAATTTAAAACCAAGTCTCCCCTCAACTTGAATTTGACTCCCATAAAATTAGGTAAAGTTAGGTTGCAAAGGAAGCAGCCATGGGCTGCACCATGATGAACATAGTCAGCCCCCTGCTTCCAAAGGAGAGAGAGAGAGAGAGAGAGGGAGAGAGAGGGAGCTATATGGCCAGTGGCCACCAATTGCCACTCCTTCTATCTTGTTGCACACTCACACATCCTGTAGAAATTGTTTATCTTGTTTATACAATTGTCCCTTGGTACATATAAAAAAGGATGTGTGGTAGTATTCACTTGTATGAAAGTCCCAACATTCTCATCTAACGGTCAAAGAGGCATGGACCTGGGACTCCCTTGATTTTAAGGGCACCAACTTTGACAATGTCCCTAAAAACAGGGACCTTCGTTAGTTCAAATTCTTGGAGAATTACAATTGTGAAGTTTGGATTTTCCACGACTTTATGAAAAAATAAATCCAAAGATTTAATTGTCAAACATGAAGCAAGTTTTTAGCTATAGGCAATTTATTGAAAACTTAATTTTAATCACACGCAATCTTATATCAATCAATTCTTATTTGTCCTCAATGTTATATCAAATTGGGGATTTTCTTGTACGATCACCATTTGCAGTTGATTCCCACACCTAATGACTAAAATAAATATATTTCCCCATAAATTCTTTGTACTACTCCTTTTTTTGCGATATCGCAAAACATTATTGCAATATCGCAAAACTTTAAATGAATTATACAATAACGCATACAACTGCACCTTTTTTTTTTTCTTTGTACTTCATTGCCTGAATTATGAAATATCCCAACTCTATTCGCTAGTTGAGAGAATCCATGGTCAATGGTGATCATATAAAGAAAAATTCATCAATTTTTTGGGATTTTAACCGTAGGACTGCACTTAGATCTGACGTTAACCTTGAAATAGTCAGAATTTAAATATATCATATAGAATTACTTATAAAATAGATCTGCAATATCTAACGGTATTAAAAAAAAAATTACATAGTGTGATATGTGTGATATCGCATGTCGCTATTACAGGGCACCAATGCGTCAAGTAGTGGGTCCTAATTTTTGACACAGGCCCTAGTTAGGTCTGGAGCCTGGACACAATGCGATCCGTACGTCGGCAGCCGTACATCTTACATGTGGCTAGAAAGAAAGCTATGAATAGGATGATAGGGAAGGTGCATTGGGTACATAACGTTTAAAAAGTGGGCCAGGTCGTTTTTTTAAAAGAGTCCAGATCAGGACTTGTTATTGTTAGTTTGTTACGTACAGAGGGGAGTACTCTCGGGTGGGTTGGCGGGTGGGTGGGTTGGATTGGTTGGTTGCCGCACGATATGCTACACATGCAAGTGAGTCCGGATCCATCCCTCATTTAACAAAAAAGGCATATATATATATATATATATATGAACTGACACGTACACCTTATACCTTTGTGCAATAATTGGTCGGGGATGGGGGCCCACCAGCTCCTCATTCTAATGGGTGATCTCACCCATCCATTAATCACATTCTAATTCTAATTAGTAATTAGTATACTCAAGACTTGACTTCCATATGCTGTTCAGCTGGGACCCATTCATTTGTGATGGGAGAATGAGATGCCCCAATTTCTTCAATTGTTTGCAAGTTCCATAGGTTTTGTAGGAATGGTGACTGGTGAGTGTGACTTTTGTGTTGGTGAATTTTTTTTGTCCTTGAGTTGTTGTTCAATTGTCATAAAGGAGGTATGGTATATTCAATGGCTCAACCTATAATTTCGGCTTTTCTTTCGCTTAGAATCTAAACCATTCAGGTACAACAAATAAGGATTTGGCAACTTTCCTGGAGTTATCCTAGGGGCAAAGGAATCCCACCCCATGTTCCAAACACCAAAATCCTAACCATGGTCTTTTTTTTTTGGTACCCAGCTATTGGGGGTGGGACCCCCACTCGGGAGATGGTAGTAGACTCCACGTGAGAGAAGTAGAAATAGCAACAGATATCAAAGCCCTATGATGAGGGAAGGTGGCAAATTCAGGGTTTAAATCCTGGTTAGCCAGGTGAGAACTAGTGCCACTTACGAGTGAGGTAAATAGCCGTTATCAAACCCTATTGATGGAATTAAAGTTCTTATTCCAAAACTCATTTTGGGCTGACCCAATGAGGTCTAGTCGACTCAACCAGATATGTTAGGGAGTAAGAAGAACCTAAATGCTTCCTATACTCTTCTGTGCTAACTCATTCATTTTTTTACATCTAGTTGCTTTCCAAGCATAGTTATTAATTTCATACCATTTCACCCGAAATGGCCGAAATCTTTCGTTTTGATCAAGTGGCTAAAACGAAATTTCACATAAAACTTTTCACTTTAAATTTTGATCCATTTTGACTGAAGTTTCGGATTTTTTTTTCCTCCCAAAATGAGATTTACATAGTTATTTTTTTTTATTTCTTAAATTTTTATACATATATATTCTATGTATTTCTTATATTTGCCCAAAATATAATTCCAAAAAGTTTTACTAGAATGGATTAAATCCATATTTCTTGTTTTAATTTTTTTGATTTTTCTATATATATATAAATATATTATTTTTGTATTTTCCCAAAATGTAATTCCAAAAAATCTCGTTGAAATTCCGAATCGTACGAAACATTTTCATTTTGAAGGTCATAGCAAAATGGTGTCCAAAACGATATCGACAACTATATTTCCAAATTCTCAGGCATTGCATAGGAAGATAAAATTAAGGATGTCAAGAGATTGGATGAAGGTAACAATATGCGTTCCTCATACCCGATCCAACCCATGAAGAGCTTTTTGGTCTATAATACCAAACCCACCCCGTGACAAATACAAGTTGGGTAGGGAATTAACACTAATTTCGATTTTTCTTAAAATCTTAAAAAAATTAAAAGTAATAAACATGTAGGAGGCGAGGGTCAAATTTGCTGCCTAGAACTTGTACCTGGAATCTCTCTAAGACAAATAATATGTGCAAATATATATTGTATATAAGAAAAAGGAAAGGGAAAAGAAATCCATCTTTTAGGGACGTTTTGTTCCCAGATTTCTACCCCGTTTATTAAAAGGTTTGCCCAATCTTGGTTAAAATGTTTCATCAATGAAACAAAATATAATGCCCTGCAACTGACAAGGATTCTCTGGGCAGAATCCATGATCTTAAACTGTTAGCTAATAAATACCAGTGCCCAGGAAACCAATACAGTATCACTGATATTGCCATACAGTTGGGTGATGTATGCTTCCAGTGAGGGCCAGACAGGCAAGTGCTAATACAAAGTAAAATCTCATACAAGAGGGAGAGGCCATGGCACCTTGAGGTCGTGGGTTCAAGTCAAGTTAAAACTCTCGTTGATACAGTCAATACATTTAGCTACATCACCAACAAGGCCAATAAAGATCAGTTGCACACCACCCCAATATAATTATAAAAGAAAAATGAATCAGAGGCGTGATGGCCAGTTTCTGAGCACCAACAAAAGCATAGCTAACATTAGATTGATATCATAAATTATGGTTTTAAGGTAAAGCACATCCAATATTCATCAGTATCTTCAAGAAAATCTATTATTAAGTAAGTAGCCTAATAAATGTCACCTGAAAAACTCCAAGTGAAACAATTATTATTTATGTTTCTAAAGAGAGAGCAACTTGCACTTCAATGTTTCGATTTCCACCGCGATTCACATCAAAGCCAAACGCTCATATTTCACCATCTTCAGCTAGACACCAGGCAGAGAGCACTTGACACAGAGACCAGTTGGCGAGCACCTGCATCCAAACTCCATACATGTTCTCTCGGTTCACAAGTACAGCTCCACCATGAAAAGAGAACAGAATACAACTGGCCTCCCAGAATAAAGAAAATGCTAAAATCTGGAGAGATGTCAACAGTGTTACCAAAGCTTGCATGTCGACATTGAATGTATAAATTAAAAAAGAAAAACCTCCAAACCCGTCCCCTTCTATAAGGATTACAAGTGACAAAATATGTTCCACAAGCAGTAAAGTACAAAAGAGAATCCCCCTTAAACCAAAACACAATCTCAAAACCACCCAATTGTGGGCACATCCCCATCTCTTTTGAAGGAAAAAAAACAGAGAGAAGGGCTCCCACTAACAAACCCTGTACATCATATCACTACTGTCTGGGGTTTCCATTCAGAGCAACCAAAATCAAGCTCCCACAGAAGAAACCTTCCAGTAACCACCTCAGACGAAGTTCCATCATAACAATACATAGAAGGCACAACTAAAAAAAAGTTTAAAAGTAAAATGAAGAGAGAAAGATAATAGGAAACCATAAATCTAAAGCAGTTTTAACTCCTACTGTTGCTCATGCCGCAGATCCTGCTTTCCTCTGTGCACTTGCAACACTCCATTATCAGAGCTGCAAAAGCATCAATGTGAACAAGGAGTTAATGCTACACAGTGTCATTCTCCATCCAAAATATTAGCCAGGAACAGACTCTGAATTTATTTGTCCACTGCCATGGGCATTGAATCCAGTGATGGGCATTGACCTCTGGGCAAAATCCAGTAACAGCTTACGCTGGTTCTCATTAGTGTGGGGCAGGCTTGCACGTAACAGCTCAACCGGCATCTCCTTACTTATTGCTCTAGCTGCCTCCAACCCGATGACAGCTGCATTCTGTGCCTGCATGAGCAAAGATTGCATGATCGTGTCGTATTTAGTGAAGCAGTAGCTCGTAAGAAGCCTAAAAAATTCATCGAATGATGCCTGCCAGAGGGCTCGATTCGAAATACTGTAACTGCCAGCAACATGGGGATCAGTTAAAAGTTCAGTTGCTCTTTCAAGAACAGATTTTAAAACGATGGATGCTCCATCACTAGCAGAACTTCCAAGTGGGCGGAGTGGGGGCTGCTCAGGGGAACAGACCACAGCGGCAAGGCATGCACTGAGTGCACTCAGATCCATGCCCCGCATGCATGAAGAGACTGTCCTGGCAAGGCTCTTTGTGGTTTCAGCTGCACTAGAATCTGATGGAAGACGACCAAATAAGAACCGCAGGTGACGGAAAATGGCCATGCATACTATCCGAGTAAGCTCACTCCCAGGAAAGAGCAGCTGCAGGTACCTCGAAAGGAGTTTCCGGCCCTTGGGAAGAGAGACTAAACGCAAGAATATCAGATCATCATTGGGCACCAATCCGACTGAATGGCTACCATTTCCCGGGCTGAGTGGGTCAACCAGATGCAGTGAGGCAGCCAGCCCCTCTAGCAGGACCTGCCGCCTCCGCCTCAGCTGCAAGCCACCGTCTAGGGGTTGACAGAGTTGCAAAAAACGATCAATATCATCCACATCAACAAGAAGACAGAGGCCATCTTCAATGGTGATTCTAGCTGCCAGCATTGGTTCCTGTTCAAGGGGCTTCTCAGAAGCTTTCGTTTCAAAGTTGTTATCCCCAAAGGCAGATGGAGGATCAACTTCAAGGAGGGGCCGAGGCCTGCGGATGGAAGAGAATGGGATCCTCCCAAGAGCATCAACCTGAAGATAGGCATGTGGTTCATTTGTAGCACGGGTTCGTGAAGTCAAATCCCTCAAGCAAATAGGGTAGAATGGGTGTTTCAGCCTTGACCCGGAAGACCTTTTAGCCAGACAAGCTTGGTGGTAGTAATCGTCTATGTATGGACTGTTGCTGTGGGTAGCCGCATGTTGCATCCGAAGAATGCTCTCAATTTCTTCTGCTGACATATACTTGGATTGGAACCGAGGCCACCCACTATCGCTTTTCTGGCTGCTAGTATCGGAGACCTGTTGAGAAAACCGAAGGCTCTGTCTCCCTCTTTGTGATGGCATTGGCCTCCGGTCCCTTGGATCAGCCACGGGAAGCATCCCCTCATACTTGTTCATCTGATGTGGGGGTGAGGGGTGTTGGTTAAACAACTGAGACTGCATAGCTGAGAGATGGGAAACAGTTGGCTGAACCTGGTGCAATCTGTGCTGTTGTTGTGCAAAGAACTGTGAGGGCATTAGCCCATTTGGATGAGGTTGTTGCTGTGAAAAATTGGACAAGATGCTTGAATGATCCCCAGAAGGTAGGCCAGACTGGTTCATCCATGGGTTTTGCGGACGGCTTTTAGTTGGTATGCTCATTGGATTGAACTGGGACATATTTCCAGCATAATGTAATCCATGAGGAAGGCCAGGCAAATGAATTTGAGGGACTGAATAAGTAGAAAGATCTGGTGGAGAGAGAGGCATCTGAGGACCAGTAAGAGAGGGGTCGTTAGGGTCGTGGGAACGGTTTGGTGAAGCCTGTGATCGACCTCCAGGCGGAGGGTAAGAAGTAAAAGAGGATTTAGGAGCAAGAATCGGTTCACTGGATGCATGTTCCTCTTCGGGCAGCAATTGCTGCTGCTGTTGAGGATATGAAGATGTTCTGTACAGTGATTTGGATGATTCAGCGAGACGAGGTGAAGGATGTGGCTGTGAGCACCACCTTTTACCTTCCTGAGCATTTTCAGTGTCTAATATTTGCTGATCTAACCAGTTAGAGAAGTCTCCCTCCTGTGACCAATCAGCGGCAGATGAACCTGAGGATAAAATCATATTATTCATAATTTTTATAAATGAAAGTATTCACAGTAGGGATAAAAATAAAATATGAAATGATCAGATCCACTACTACACCAGAGTGTTAATTAATTATAATACACTGAGAACAATGTACAATCAGGAAAAGGAACAGACCTTTGGGTAGGAGTATCTATGTCAATTCTGTCATATCACTTCATATAACCCAGATATTTTCTAGAACTTTCTATGGATAACAGAGACACAGAGTAGCCTTACGATTTAGTTTGACCAATGTTACATCGCGAATTCAGTTTAATCTGTTTTCTTTCTTTCATTCTTTTTTTTTTTTTTTCCTTTTCTTTTCTTCATCTTCATCTTCTTCTTCTTCTTTTTATTGATTACTTCCGTTTGGTCTATATTACTGTACAAAGGAAGTAGAGTTCCTTATTGATAGAGTTAGCACATTAGATAAATTTTCCTCTAGAACAATAGGAATTAGTTGCATTGTTTTTTTTATTCTTATCAGGTAACAATGAGATAGCATTAGATAAAAGGATTACAACAGGATAAAAACGTCCCCCACAAGGGAAGGACGAAAAAAAAACCAATGGTATACAAGAGCTATACCAAACCAAAAGGACAGAAATTACACTCTGAAAACAACTAAATCAGAAGGTCTATGAACCCCTTGTTTCGCCAGAGCATCTGAAAAACTATTAGCCAACCACCGAATGTGCTTAAATTTAACCTGAAGGGACGACAATAAGGATTTGATTTCATTGAAATAAAGATGAAACCTCCAAGGCTCATAGGGACCTTGGTTCAAGAGGAGACCCAAGAAATAGCATTCAACAAATCACTTTCCACAACCAAAGAGACTTGAAAGGGAGACATAGACTAGCAAAAATCTGGTGAACTTCCAAGATAGCTATCACTTTGGCCTCATTCGACTCCATACACCCTCACATTCTTCAAGAAAATAGCCAAAATAACACCTTGACTGTAACAAAGAACCCCCTTAACACCCGCCATCCCTGGCTTCCCCCTAGCGGCCCCGTTGAGGTTAAACTTCAACTAGCCCCCGATCGGACAGGACCAAAGAACAACTCTGCTCTCCTATATATCTCCCACCATAAATAGAAGCTTCCCAATTGTGCAAAATGTCATCTGTTTTCAATTAGTGGAAGCCCTCCCTCAATGAGATCCACTTAGTTGCATTTGTTTGGGGGTCCTCGTAAAAAAGAAACCAATTCTCACCCTACTAGAAATATCATCATCGCTTAAAGCATATATACAAACACATCTTCTACCATGGCTGCCCATCGAAAATTCAGAGTAAGGCCACCCATCTAATATTCTGATTATTTTCTTTTAGTAGTAGCAATGGGAATTTTATTCAAATAATGTAAAGAAGTAGAAAATATACTTGGAGCATCACGGAAGTAATATATACTCACATCATTGAGAAGCATTCTCAAAATACAGGACATTATCACTGCTAATTCCCTATAAAGCAAGCAAGTAGATTAACCCATTGCCTTGTGACACATGAACAAATGCAGTAATTTTCTGAAGAGTAACTTGAAATTTATTAATGGCCAATGGGAAAAGAAAAGGTAGAACAGACGCAGCACGGTGAGAACACTGAACTGGAAGAAAAGGAAACTCCACACGTCAATTATCTGAGACCAACTTATCTACACAGGCAGTGCACCAATGCAATGGCCGGCCCATAAAACACAAAAATCTTTGAGGCAATGGGAATATGGGATTGCAAGCACACGCCCTGGTGGTGATGCACCTTTTGCTAAGGCATTGATCTTCCCATTAGCCTCAAAGTGGGCAATGGAGACATGAAAGTGCTGGGTAAGATCATGGCGCACGAATATAGTTTGACCACGTAGCAAACTCCAATAAACAGTACTAACACTTGTATTCACTTACCAAACACCTACTAGGCCTGAGGAACTTCAAACAAACATGGCATTAGAATCACAGACCAAAGGTTTTCCAACGCACTAGCATCAAAGTAAAGTATGTAAGACCTAGAAGGTGGCAGGGACCGCCTCGGAAAAATTGGTGGAATGTGAAAATCAGTGTAACTTCAATCCAAGACCTATTCAGCAGATGAGCCATCACACTTAAAACAGCTTGGTCACTAAAGCTCATGAGATAACCCGATTTTGAACAGGCAAGATTTATCAAAGCAGATTCCATCATATTCTTTCCTGCTTCAACAAATGAAAGCAACCAAAGCAAATTAGCACAAATGGACCAAATGCCAATTCTCCAAGCTTCAAACAGATCACCCCTAAAAACTCGCTTGGGGGAAATCCCTCTGACCCCAAGCCACAAGTAAATAGCATTCCAGATAGCTGTGGCCACATTATAATGCAACAGGAGATTGATTAACTGCCTCGGAATCTCCAAGGCACAGGAGACACCCATTTACAATAATTATTTTTCTGCTCCACAAGAGATTGATGCTCATGCAGGGCCATACAACATAAGCACTATTGGCCTACATCCACCCCACGAGTGCAGCAAAAAAGGACTTCATGGACATAACTTCACTTGTATTTCATGGCCCAAATCCTCTCGTCCTCCCCCAACTAGGTATATAAACATCACTCAGGAGCTAATGAAGCAACACAAAATGTTCTGTCTCCTCATCGGCTAGATTCCATCTGAAAATCATTTACCACTCTCCTATTTCTTTTATTTTTCCACTTCGTCTAGAGGAAACGGTAGATGAGATTGAGGGTATTCAGGCATCGTAGCTTTGGACTCTTGGGTAGAATCCATTGAGAAAGGCCACCGTGAGTGGGCCGAATTTTCATTTATTTTCCCCCTTTCACTCCACTTGGCTATGTATGCCTCAGTGAATTAGAGGCTACCATTCTGTCACCAAACACCATACTATTTGTATCTTTAATTTGCTGTTAATAGTGTCAAGTTACGAAAAGGAACCATGCAAAGCAGGGAAAAAATATGTAGCCCTCTGGCGCAGCCCCGGAACCTCGATCGTACTGTAGACCAATCTCGAGGATGAGATTGACCGAATCCAAAGGATTTCAGCCCTAGGGCAAAAGACAAGCCATAACACACTCAAGAGAAATAACTCACGATAATTTTATTAGTTGAATAAGCATAAACGTGACAATAAGGAGCTGCTCTCTCTCTCTCTCTCTATATATATATATATATATAGTATTGTTATTAAATAAGCAATAAAGGAAATATCTGATCCTAATCAACATATAAATTAGAAAGGAAATCTTCCTAAACAATTAAGCAACCTACTAATCTAGAAATAAGCAAATAAAGTAACACTACTAATTCTAGACAATTAGAAAATCATGTGGACCCTATTAGGCGGGTCCATCAAGTTCTGCAGATGGTCCTGGTCTTGCATCTGGATCGGGCTGCATCACCCTCAAACATACAGAGGTCTTTACACTGTACAGTGGTGCCCACCTTTGAATTGTACTGACTGGTGGATCGTAGAATTGTATATTTTTCTTATAAAAATAAAAACTAACAATTAAAAAAAAGGAATAAGCAGATATTCATAATCCATCCATTTTCTATAAATAGCAAGCAATTGCATATACTAATATATCATAAATGAAATGTGTGAATTGTTAAATATATTTAAGATATCAACATTACTAGAAAATAAACAAGTTGCATTGCTTTTTTGTTCTATTTACATAAAAGATAAAAATAAAATCCAAATAATCAATCATACACGGTTAGGATGTCTCTTGAAGTTAAGATTAAAAAAATAAATGCAGAAAAAAGTCTCATACAGATAGTTGAATGCCATGCCTGTTCCTTCTTAATCTCTAAATCTCCCCACAATTGCAAAAATTCTTAAGAGATTCTGTTAATCACTATACAGCCCTCTAAAAATAGAAATGCTAAAAAAAGGGAAAAAAGGAAAAAAAAGAAAAAAAAAAAATGTCAACTTCTCAGCTACGACTATTCTCATTCAAATGAATCACATGAATTGTAAGATTCGATAAAACAAGAATCAAACACACGATCTTGACATTTGGCAACATAGTCCCTCCCCTCCCCCAACCGCCGCCTCCGACTTTGTGCCAAGGCAGTTAAATCATATATTTTATATATGTGCTTTCCTGGGTAGCCTAGTGTAGTTTTTGGCTGTCTTGCCTCATCATTGTAGCACTCTTGTACTTTATTGCGGGTTTTTTTTTATTTTAATTTTAATACAAATTAACCATTATCATTCCAAAAAAAAAGTCAACTAATGGGATCATTATGTCACAATATGCACTATTGAAATATAATCTATAAAAGTGTGCATATCTACATGCAAATGTTTAATAACATCCTGCCTTGAAAACAACCAATATCAAGCATTTAAGTTGTCCCTGTCACACATTACACTGTATTGAAATATGATCCATGTGATTTTGATGTGTAAGGAAAATGATCAGGAAAAGTATAAAAAATAACTTATTATCGCGCAAATTGGTTTCCTCACAAAGAAGAAAGAACGCTGCAAGAAATTTTTTTAGCAACTTGATCAAGAACCAAGAAAGAACTAATTGCACACCCATCACACATTAGGCAGGGAGAATTACAACAATATAACTTACTTTCCCGAGAAAAGGATCCCCCGTGACCAATATTTTCAAAGATCCTCGGTTCACTTCCAAATGTTTTTAACTGTGAGAGTAAAATGCAAGTATTAGCTCAAGATTCACATATAAGAGACAACATGCATCTACTGTTAACAGTATCAAGGGTCCATAAATAAGCCAAATGGTCAAGACAAAGAAATAACTTGGACATAATCATGAATCAACTTTCTTAAGTATTTTGCTCAATATTCAGGGGGAAAATAGTGCAATCATCTAGCTAATGATATTAAAATTATAAACTCACATCACATTCAGCAACTCATTCTATGTTTTTCCTTTACTAGTTTTTCGCACAGATCTGATTAGGAATAGGGTGCAAAGGGAAGCTCAAAGTGTCCATTGCTCATATTTGTTTTTATGATAGTTCGATGGTAACAAACTACAGTAGGGGTGATACTGTAGGAGAATGAAGACCTCATAAATAGGCTTTGGAGGTATATATTTATAGCTATCTAGAACACCTCTCATTGAACTAACCAGGACTCCTACAGTCCAAGATATTAATTGTGATTTGTGACTTTCTGTGAGATCCACAATACCTTTTTCCTAGAATGTGCCTTCCATGCTTAGAGCAGCAAATTATGTAGGTTTTCTAGCCAATGCATGAATTATGTGTCTCCATTCTTGATCCATCCTGAGCCAAATCCCTTGGATCCACCATTAATTAATTTTAAATGTTTTTCAACTTCTATGTCAAGATTGAGCAGTTAAATGAAACGGATTTGAAACAGGTTGGACCAAACCATAGGCCACTTTTTGAAACATTGATAAAAATTTCCAACTATGTCATGATACAATAAAAATCTTCCAGAGCATGATCACATTAATGCTAGAAAGAAAATTTTGGAAAGCAGAATTGGAAAAAACTTACCTTCGAGAAAGTACCTGTAAGGTCATCCACATCAGACAAAGAACCGAATCCTTCACCCTGCAAATTCACACAATAGTTAGTGATCCCAATAATGGATGGATGGTGCTCCTCAAGGTTTTTTTTTTAATAGGTAACACGCTAATTCTTTGTTAAAGCATCCAAAGACATAAATTGGAAATGAAACAGTTCCAATAAAAAACTAAATGTTTTAACCTATTTACAAAATGCATCGCTAAGCTAATATGTGTGACGGTCTTCCGGCACTTGGATGCAAGTTCAAACCTGCGTAGTCCTTGCTGCCACTAGGGCAAAACATAGAGAAAAAAAAAAAAAAAGAGAAGTGCAAAGAAGCAGAAATATGCAAGGGATAAAGATACAAAAAGCATATTCGGGGAAAGATATATACGAAAAGGCCCCAGTTGCTGACAGCACTAGCTCCAACCTCTCCTGTTCATTATGAAAGAGCAAGATTTTGATGTGCAAATTTGTTGCAGCGTAATATTGCAGCCTTGTCCCATCACTCTAGGGCGGCTGCAACATAATAATAAAGGTGTAATATACAACAATGACATGAACTTCCAAAGCAAAGTAATGTTGCTTAGGAAACTGCATTCCAGTTTAAAGGCATCAGATTGGAGGAAACACAAAAGTATCTCATTCAATAGAAGAGATGTGATTTGGTATCAAAGAGCACCCGTGGGAATCTATTTCTCAAACTTGAACCTGTCTGACCATGCAGAACTGGCTACACAAGACCGAATACCGCATGTGCCATGAATTTTCCTAGCTAAGAGTGAGTTGCATGGAAAATAAAATCAGATTTTGGCTCTTGGGCTGGCTGTAGTTGAAATAGTCAAATTCTGGGTTTCAACCCTTTTAAGACATTTCAAGAGAAGTCATGGCCCTGCAATGCAATAGATGCGCAAACTGGTCAAAGGCCACCCAAGACTGCATCAGAATTGTGATCTCTCTAATTTCAATCCACCACTAATAAGGAAACTGAGTCTCCCAGTGGCCAAGTGTCCAGAATAAATGAATTCATCTATGTACTTATAAATCGATAAATGCATTTTTGTTGGTAGAAAAGTTAAGAGAAGGGCATGGGCATTTAAAAGTGGTGACTAGAGTTGAGTGGATTTGTCCTCCTACTGGAATCTTAAAGTTGAACTTTGATGGCAGTTTCCTAAAAAGGGGTACTAATCAGAGAGGTATTGGTGGTGTCATCAGAAATTGGAACGGAGATGTTATTTGAAACTACTCTGGGCCTGTGGTCTCCATGGATGCTAATGAAGCTGAAGTGTATGCTCTTTTGATTGGTTGCCATGAGTTGGAACGGATAGGAGGATCTCATCCTATTATTGAAGGAGATTCTTTTTCAGTTATTCAATGGGCCTCAGGGAAGTCTATTTATCCTAGGAGGATTGCGGATTGGGTGGAGGAAGTGCAGGATTTATCATAAAAAAAAAAGGGTGCTTCTTTTCGTCATATTCTACGATAAGCTAATTAAATGACGAATGGTCTTGCCAGGGTAGGAGTTTCTAAATTTTCTATCTTATTTGATGTATAATTTTATTAGTTTTTCCATGCATTTGGTCGTTTGTTCTTTTTGTTGTTGTGGTGAAATAAAATTTTTACTGTTATCGAAAAAAAAAAGTTAAGAAAAAAAGATAAAATAATAAAATGAACATAATCTGGAAATGCAAAAGAAATCTGTTTGATGCTAACGACAGACAGACAAATCCTAACTTTCAAATAAAAAGTTAAAAAAGCAGGTCTGCAAAAAATTTAATGTACAAAGCAGATGCAACAAATATGCCAACACATGCATTATAAGATGTCCAAACCCACCATTCAAAAAAAAAAAAAAAAAAAGAGATGCCCAAACCCACTTTGCAACACATACAATTGACATAGCTAGTAGTCTTAGTCTAGGACAACGAGTTAGAATATATATATATATATATATAATTGATCCAAGGATGCAAATGAGTATCCGAGTATCCAAAGTCTCTGTTTCCAAGTAAAGCAGGTATGGAACCTGCTTTTGGAGCCAGGAGAAATTCGACAAAACAGAATTCATGTAGCTGAACCTAACATAGTTGGGACAAAATTTTGATGATAATGATGATTGAAATCCATGTAGATGGGATTGGAAACCAGATCTTGTATGTCCCAACCCAAATATCCAAATCCGGGATGATTAGATTCACATATTAAAAATACATACAGGTTTTAAGGGCCTACATAGCTCGAGTAATATTCATATTTGATAATCTACTCAGCTTTAATCATATACCATATAATTGCCTCACTTGTATATTAAGAAAAATTGAATCTCTTTTATCCAATTATACTAATGCACTCCACATCTTATTTCGGATACAGATCTGGAACCGAATCCTTTTTTTAAAAGTTGACGCCAGATCAGGATACAACACGTAATTTCCATGTCAGATCCATATCCAAATCTATAAAGATAGATACAGGTCTGGATCCACCATGGCTCCGACCCGGAACCAAACCGTTTGCACCCCTAGCTGTAACACCATTTGACATGAGATAAAAATAAAATAAAATATATTGAGACATTCAAACTGGCCAAAAATCGTCAGTTCATACTAGTCTGACCACCCATTAACATCCACGTTTTTAAGGTCTAAAGGCATGGTTTCCCAGATTATTCAAGGCAGCTGCTCAGGTCATACACAGTCCAACCATATAATCCAGGTCCAGTTTTTAAAATATTGCAACATAGTTAATCAGAATAATAGTAGGGTAAGAATAAAAAACTCAATCTGAACTCCACTGATGGACATTCTAAATAAAACTGAGACCAATTTCATCATTCACGCAGTAGGGTAAGAATAAAAAACTCAATCTGAACTCCACTGATGGACATTCTAAATAAAACTGGGACCAATTTCATCATACACGCATACTTTTCTATAATTGAAAAGCTCACCTCTTCTCTATCACCAAACAATGAGAATTGATGATACTCATCATTCTCGAATCCATTCCAGCGCAACATCATCTTCCTCTAGTCCACCTAGCTCAACCTCCAAACCATCATTACCAAAGAATGCATACTGTGATGCATCAAAGTGTGGATGAACTGCAAGACAAAAGAGCCAACTTAAACCATGAGACAGAAGTAGCTGTCTAACCAGTTCTGCATTTTCATCTATTTAGAGGAAAGGAAAAGCAAAAACAGCTCCATTAATTCAATTGATACATTTCCGATGGGAGGAACAAACATAAAAATGAAACAAGCGTTGTCTTAGCATTGCAGTAGATGATGAATCTCTTCAGTGTCAAAGAACCAAATGCAATTTTGCCTTGCAACATAGAAAGAATAGCGGATTGCCATTCTGGGTTTAGCAATTCGAAACAAAGTAAAAGTATCAAGTTATCAACAGCTATAAGAAGATATGAAGTGGAAAACCACATTAACTTCAGATTCATTCACGTCCCATGTGTATTCTACACATCCCTACATTACCCGACAAGCAACTGTTGGGCTTTGAGATCAAGTAATCAATTGGGACGTTTGATATGTCTTTCCTCTTGTGAGTTGCTTTGTGTCACTTTCCTCTTGTGGAGATATTCCAGCGCCATTTGTAATATTATCACCTTTATTAATAAAATATTTGTAGCCTATCAAAAGACAATTTGTCTTTTGGCATAGCGAACTCCAATCACCATCATCATTGAATCCTTAATCTATGCATCTAGCGTTGGCTTTGTGCCCTTGTGAATTCCTTTTCCACTCAATCCCAGTTAAACTATGTTCTCAGTACCTCTACAAAGGATAAAAATCTACTCCATATGACACGAAGACATAACTTCAAGATCCTGTGCATACCCTAATCGCAACCATGACCAGAGCATGAAACCTAATTCGACATTACCTGGCTCACTTATAAGAAACAACTTAATATTCAACTCCATGGGACTTGAGTTCGAATCTTGAAGTAGGACAGGACCATAGTCCCCCATATGGGTCGACCCACCAACAGGCCCAACCTAGTTATCATGTCCAAGCCTTATTTTATGTTATTTAGGCCTTTAATTATGTTTCAGGTTGCTTATTAGGATGTTTTAATCCTGGCCATCAGTGTGTTTGGATGGTCCAGATTAGTCTTAGGGTTATTTATTTTCCTATATAATGATGTAAAGCCTCTTTGACTAGGAAATGATTCATGGTTAATGAAAAAGAGTTTTCTTCTAGTTCTCCTCCAAGAAATCTCTAATGCCTCTTGGATTAGAGTTGGGTGAGAGCCCAATTTTTTAGCCTCTAGAGCCCTACCTCGCCCATCTGACGTAACGCCTCCGGATCAAAGTTTGGTGAGAGCCCAAGAAACTGTATCATTTTCCATATCTTTTTCTAAAATCATCGCCCTCCCGCATCTCTACCTCCGCCGTCCGCACCAAATCTTCACCATCCGGGCATTCTAATGATATATATAATCCTTAAACTCACTCAACCGTTGGGATTTCACCTCAAGCACCTGCTGTCATGCCAAACAGAATTATTGAATTAAACAGAACACATCTAGACATCAGATAAGGAGAAATCCTTCCATGAAGAACATAGAAATCTTCTGATGAAGTGCATGTAGATTCCAATGAGGCCCACTTCATAATGCTCTTCACAATGAATATGAAGAATTTGAGCAAAATTTGGATTTGCAAAAAACCATTTAATTTGCTTTCCTAGTTTAATTAAGACTCTCAAATAAGTTAAAAATACCTTTAATTAGGATGCCCATGTTTTTTTTAGATTATCGAGCCTCAGATTACAAGAAGGGTTGTTTCTTTAGAAGATAAAATACATATACCTTGCAAAGGCCAGATGGTGTTTTGATTCTTTGAGTAATTAGATTTATAATATTATTACACTTCTATGACTGTTTATAGCCTCTATCACCGCTTTTCTTTGTGAAAGTTGGCTGGGAGACCCTTCGTTGGTTTGCTATAAAAGATGGGGATGAGGCCATCCATCTTTTCCGCAGCCCAAACCCACTGCTGCTATGAATGGTGGATGCATTGCTGAAATTTTCAATTTGTTTCAATCAGAGCAGGCTGCATATGGTCCATGAATGATGATGGGGCTTTCTTAATAGACTGTCACAGAGATTAGAAGGATCCAAATAAACTATCTTTTGGATCAGATAAGTCCAGTTTATCTTCTATTCATACATAATAGTCAGGCTCTCACGTCGCAGAGAGACAACAGTATTGTAGGAGCCCATAGGGTATTAACAGTTCAGCCTTACCGTTGACTGGTAACAGCAGCAATAGCAAGAAATACACATCCAAATATTGCCACGACCTGCTGTGTGTCCAGAAGTCGATCAGAAAGGATTCTTTGCGAAAAATACAGCGCAGATTTGCTTTTAATGGGGCTGATATACATAAGTAAATGGGTTCTCCTCTCAGTAGGTTAAAGGCATTATTAATATTAAAATTCTGAGTGTTAGTTTAAAGAATTTTTGGAAGTATTCTTTGATTATTGATAGTTGTTATAATTTATGTGCCTACTAGATTTTAGGGTTGAGGGATTATAATCAGCCCTTTACTTCAGTCATATGAATATCAACAGACATTAATCTAATAACAAAGATCCAGGCTGATCCCGACTTATATCGTGTTCCTAGTTAGGCGCTGCGTCGTCGTCGTCGTTGTCATAAAGTTTTGTCCAAACTCCGTTGGGATCGGCCACATGAATTCTGTTTCTTCATTATGATCTATCAATTCATGAGCCAAATCCTCTGATAGACTGCTGGTTCAGCCCCGCCACGATCAATTGAAAGATCGTCACCTCCGATGGTGCGATCGAGCCTTCAGACTCAAGCCCAAAGGCCAATTAGATGAGAACACCAAAAGAAGAACTCACGAGAACACTCCAAATTTTAACTATCAATAGCATGTGTTACATCTAGAACTTCCCTCTATAAATAATAGAGGACAATCTAAATATAGAAACCAGATTATTCAGTGATTGCTAAAATCCCAGATTACATTAAATTACTAAAATCTCTCTTAAATTTAAATCAAATCAAATCATTAAAATTACTAATCCATTTAAGGAAAGCAAATCAATGGAAGGTTTCTTAGTGGGCCCATGAGTGGGGCCTTTTCTTCTTGGACCGCATTGCATCAACTGCATATGGATATACAAATCACATAAAAATGACCCTGCCTTTCTTGTGCCAGAAATCATATAAAGTCAAAATGCACACACATGAATTTCTGTTGGTTCTGCTGATATATTAAAAAGATAAACAACAAATAGAATTTAGCTAAGGCATGGAAAATCCAGCTCACTAAGGGCAAGTTTGTGTGGCAATATTTTCAAGGTAAAATCAAAGTTTTCTGCAGATAAATGATACTTAGGTGCAAAATTTGATGCAGGACAGACCCATGGTCCCCAAGGGTCAACCAACCCTATGGGTCCAGCGCAAACTATTCATCTTATTTAGAGTTCTTATTGATGCTTATTTCTATTTTATTTATAGTTTTTTTTTTTTTTTTTTTTACGTCTTTTAAGTAGTTGATGTTTTAGTGGTTGAGATTGATTCTAAGGTTTGTCTTTTCCTTTCTAAAGCATTGTAAAGCCTTTTGGCTGGGTAGACTATGAATAATGAAAAATCTTGAGTTCTTTTGGGCTTTCCAAGTTTTCTTCTCGTCGCCTGTGATAGGGAATTTGGTGCGAGGACAACAATTTTTCATGTGAAAGCCCAACCTAAGAATAAACCATACAGCTCATGTATCCTAAGAATCCCCATATTGGAAGGATTTACGCTATCTAATCTGTCATACTTCCAGTACATGTAAGTATAATCATGTAGCATAGATATGAATGGCCTAATTCCCACTGCAGCATAGTCATGACAAGAAAAAAATATCAAAAATTTCACTCCAGCTCACAAAAAACAAGCAATCAGTAGTGGATTTCGGATACAGTACTTCTCAACAAAACTTAAACAGCCAGTGAAATTCACCAACACACTAGAAAAATTTATGAACCCATTTCTAAGCACCACGAAACCCAACTCAAGCTCCAGTTCTCAGCGCATTTAACAAATCAAGAGACCATTTTTAACATAACAAAACCCATCTATTCAATCAAATTTCATCAGCTAGCACTATCCCTAACAAAATCTACTGCTCCATCAGAAACCCATTTCCATGCCCAGAAAACACAGATCTATATAAGAGAAAGAAGATAAATTGGCAACAAAAACCACATCAAACCAAAAAGATAATTAACAACAAGAGATAGAGAAATTAAAAACGAACCCGTTGATCCGTTGCCCAATTCATCCCCATCCCTAATATCAGGGTTTCGTTCCATCCTATCCACACCACCAAATCCTTCCATCTCTCTCTCTCTATCTATCTCTATCTTGTGGATAATCACTGGAACTAGAATCTGAAAATCTCAACGGTAGAGGGAAGGAAAAGAAGAGAAGATAAACAAAGATACAAAGATAGAAAGAGGAGAAAGAAGGAAACCCTAGTCAGGGTTTGTATCTAGGGTTTTCTTCTTCTTTCTCATGATCAATACGAGAATCGGACGTCGTTTTTATATAGTGAGTGGTTTTTCTGTCCCGGAATCGCAGCAGACGAAGAGAGAGAGAGAGAGAGAGAGAGAGAGAGAGAGAGTGTGTGTGTGTGGAAGGATTTCTGATGAGGAGCAGTTGAGAGATTTTAGTTTTATCATTTTTTATTATTTGTTTTTTTTTTTTTTTTATTATTATTATTTTTCTATAGATCAGGATCAATCAATCAAATAAATATCCAATAAAAAAACAATTTTTCAGAATTATTGGTATGTCTTTTTAGTTTTACAAAAAACAACCTCTAATTAGTGTGAAGTTTTAGTTGACCCCAAGAATTTGTATAAGATATACTAAATCGAACAAGATTCGGCTCAATAATTCAAGGTTTCGGATAAATTTTTTTCTTAATTGTTGTTTTTGAATGAGGCCGGGGAGGTATTTCTTGACTCAAGTAATAAATGGGTTTGGGTGGTTTAAATTTAGCTTAATTTTTTTATTCAATATGATAAATCAATAGTGAAAAACAAAATTACAAGAAGCCGATAAGAAGAGCGCACCGAATAAGGTTTGGAGTTTATGCTTTTGACCGGGATTTAGATTTAGGAAAACATTTTCAACTTGGTCAATAAACGAACTACGTCCTGTCACTCAACACAAGCTAATTGGTAACCTTGTTGAATTTTTCGTCAATGGTTGTACCTGTGTTTCAACATGAGGCTATTGTATTTTAAATTTTTTAACGACGTGGGTTTCCCTGAGGTGTTTAACCTGGTAGAACTATTTCCTTAGTGGTACCCGCTATAGGCATGTAAATGCACAATGGAAAAATCTAGGGCAAGTTTTAAGCACGAGATATAAGAATGGAAACCCACAACTTATGCCACTCCACCACCCACACCAAATAAGTAGTATATTGTATTTTTTTTTTCTTAGATCTATATTAATTGGACTAAGTTTGGAGCAATAGCTATAAAATACTATTATTAAATTTGAGTCAACTTAGTCAAAACTCAAAACTAGTTTCTACAGTGTAATTTGAACTGAGGAGAATCAAAGAGATTTTCTGTCCTGCAACAATTTTTGTCAAATTCCATCAATCAAAAGAGTGTGATTCGAAATTTTAAATTAATAGAGGGGGTTATTTACGAATCTCACAAAATAAGGAGCTAATTGCTTGTATTTATGACGATAAGGGAGTTATATGTAAATTTTCCAAGAACCAGAGACTGGATGAGTGTGGCTGGACTGGATCTATGGTTCCAAGCATATACTTTGCAGATTCCTACCTGACCTCATTCAGCACACGTGTGAAAAGCATAGCCATTTGAGATCTGCCACTCATTAGATGTGACCCAACAGCCATCTGTTCAGGTCCCCACAACCAAGAGCGGACCCACATACACACTTTTCGGGGCAGTCGCCTCAGCTGACTTAGGTCTTCTTTCAAATCCATATGAAAATTCTAGGTCTACTTTCCATATCCACGTAAGAATTCTGAAATCGCCCCCAAAAACCCTATGAAATTTTGGATTTACCCCAAAATCCAATTATCTATTTGGGACCACCCCCTCGAACGAAAATCCTCAATCTGCCATTGCAGCCAGCTATTCAGTGTGATATTCAATGGGTTGGATTCTTAGATGCCCTTCCATAGATGGATGGCATTAGCTTGCACTTTCACACTTGTGCTCAATCATAGAAAATCTCCTGTCTACACACTCCTCATCTATCATCATCAATATCATCTTTTCTTCTTAACTGCATTTGGTCAATCTGTGGTCACCCAATATATCAGCATCCTACTATTTTAACCCTCTAATCAACCAGTTGAAACTTGGACAAGATTCAGCCAAGTGGGGCCCAGACTTCACAATCTGAACAAGTTGGATTGCCATCCCCTGTGGGTCCCAAATCAAATCCTACTTTGATGGAATGATGAACCATAATGATAGTCACATGTGTAGTTTCTATTTGGTTTGGACATTAAATCAAGACTCTATGGACATTAATATCATCCAATGAGAAGCTATTAAAGTTGTAAAAAACCTAATTTAGAATGAAGACATGGACCAAAATGTCTAAGCCCAAAGTGTCAAATGCCCATGGCCTACATCAACAACTCATGTTATGATGAACCTATTGCTACACTAGTGGACTGAAGATTCAGTCTCATCAGAACAGTAGTTGTCATTAGAATGAAAAAGTGTGATAAACTAGTGGTCAAAGTTAATTTTTAGTAAGTTACATATGTTCAATAGAGTAGGGTCCTTTTTTCACAGATCCAAACCTCTCATGTGACACTGTTGGCTCATCCATCACTAAAAACAATTTCACTATAATAGTAGCAGTTAGATTGGACAAACAATCTGATTATTCTTTCTGTTTTTGTGATGTTCTTGAGAAATGTTAATTTTCAAATAATGTTGCAGCATTTTTACATCAAAATTAAGAATGTCCTAAAAATACAAGGAGATATTGATATAATTGAGCTAGTAAAGGTAAAGGCAGTGAAATCATATAAAACCAATTTTTTATTTATTTGAAATCCAATCTATTTTCCACTATACTTTACCAAAATTACTAGAGAAGATAAAAAAAAAAAAAAAAAAACAGACACATTTGACAATATCCAATATTTTTTCAAGAAGATAAGTTTGTGAGATTGATTTTCGAGCAACATAAGATACATGAGTGTAAGTTCAATCTTATCCTTTTTAAAGATATTACTTTCTTTTACTCAAAGGCATTCATTATAATGGTAATTTTCTCCCATGGGTGTACCTGATAGTGGTGGAAAATGGGTCAGGTGGGGTGAAAATGGGTCGAGTTGACAAGGGATGCATGTGGGTTGCCATTTAACCTCTATCCAACCCATTCTTTAAAAATGGATCAAGGAAGAACCTGATCCGACCCACATAACCCACATTAATGGGGTCAAACCATTTAACCCAACCCAACTTCTAGAATTCTGGCCCCAAACCCAATCCATTTCAATTATTAAGGCAATATTTGAGTAAGCTGAGCAGACCATTATTAGTACCAAAATATTCCTAGCAAAAAAAAGGAAAAAGTACCAAATGTTAACTATGAAAATGGATTTATATATGCTTGTCAACCCTAACCCAACACATTTAAGGTTTCGTGGGTTACCCCGAAACCGACCTATTTAAATGTGGGTCAAGTTTTTATGACCCATGACCAACCATATATGCTCTGGGTGGGTTATGTTGGTAGGGCCAAATCTTGAATACTGAATTCGAATATCTAAAAAGAAATTCACAAATTTCCATGAAAATGAAAAATATTGTTGCACAAACCTGATTTGCTCTTGGAAAGAGTATGTTGCAACTTGCAAGGAAGAGGGCGAACCTAGTGATTCCAAGCAGGTTGAAATTCATGAGAGCTGTCTAATTGACCTTTATCTTCTTTATATATATTACAATAAAAGGGACAAGACAAAGGTGCCTCCTTTTTAAGATATGTGATGGGAATTTGATACTCAAAAAGTATCAAAGCTCTAAAAGCATCCCAAGTGCCCAACACAAAATAAAGGGGCCAAATAAGGCCATATTTGTGAACCATAGAATGGCCTTTATTCTCAAAGTCCCTGCACAAATTAGGCCCATAATTATTCATGCATGGCCATGCCATGATTGCCTCTAAACATCACTCTCCAGGGTGCTGTGCTGCTTCCCTCATGAATTCCATGACTTTGGAAAGAGATAACACTAACACGCCTGTGACCTGATTGTCTGCAACTAGTGATGGATACAAGGGCAGGTCAATCCAAATAAAGTAAGCCCAGCTCACTTTGACCTGGGTATGAACTGACCATGGTTCAAAAGCTCTGAAACATGGCTGGGCTTGGAAAACTTCTGGGCCAAATTCATTCAGAGACTCGGCCAGGTCTTGACCGTGTCGAAAAGTACTCAAAACTCGGTCTGAATAAATGGTAAGAACACAAATAATTTATAACATTTTTCTCGAATTTCTTGAATTTCCATCCAGGTCCTCGAAAGGGGTGTTCATGGGCCACGGCAGGTCTGGCCGAAGCTTGTCCGAGCCCAGTCTGTGGAGTTATTACTCCCAATGCCGAGCTCTGGCTACAGTACAAGTGCCTGAAAATAAGGATTAGGCTCAGCCCATTTGCAGATATATAAGCCTCTTTGTGCTAGACATGTAGGATTGCTTGGCTTTAGTAATACAAAGGCACAGCACAGCCGCACAGGCCTGGGCCTTCTAACTGGCAGCCTAAAATATAGGTTTGGGTCGAGCCCACAGGACAACAACGGATCTTAAATGCGCCCCAATGTGGGTCAGATCCGGTTGAGGAGGACCCATAGTCCCATACTGATTTTTTAGGCATGTGGGCTGGACCTATGGCTGCAATTCTGATACAATGGTCATGTGCAGGATAAATGGCACACTCCAATATGTCAAAACACAGGTTTAATATTTAGCTAATGGACAAGATTGAGAAGCTGTTTGGTACCAAATCCCCTTGAATTCATAATTTACTGAAGTTCTAGGATTGCAGGTTATTGTAATTCTGAATATCTTAAGTTTTCTTGACTCCATTTTTCTGAAGGTCTGAAAATGGAATCTGGAAGAGAAAAGGAGTTGGAACAGCCACCACCATTCGAATATCTAGTCCAAAATCAAAGCTTGTAAACTCAGAAACTCACTCGACTCAACTCGGAATGTGGAAGGTAACCGAGCCAAGTAACTCAGTGTTAGGCTGGTCGAGTACTCAGACCATGTGACAACTGAGTCTGATGGACCAAGTCAACGAGCCCAGTTGACTTTTTCTTCTTCTTTTCTTTGGCATCCAAGCTAAGGTAGGGGTTGGACTCTCTTAGACGCACACATCTAAGGTGATGCGAACTCACACATGTAAGGATACACAACTCACACGTATGAGGTAAACGCAACTTACATTTTGTTTAGCATCCATAGTAAGAGGGCAATAATTTTTACTTTTAGGCCAGTCGGATCAAGGGTATGGAAGAATTGCCCAAATTTGGTTTGGGGTAAAGTCTAACCTAACCAAGCTCGTCTCAGCTTAACTTGTTTAAAGCTGTTTGATTAAAGCTGTTTGAATTATACATTCACATTAACTTAGGCAAATAAGCCTGAAGCACTCTAATATATATATATACACACACACACACACAGTGGCGGACTGATATGTAATCACCTAGGTGCACTTGCACCTGGTGAATTTTAAAAATCCTATTACATAGAGATGGGCTATACACCCCTGCCCCATTTAAAAATGGGTCTTGCACCCCCATTTAAAGCCCATAGATCAAATGCACCCATGACCCACCCACATCAAATCGATAAATGCTCAGTTCCCCCAAAACCCAATTCAAAACCCTTGTATCTCCAATCTCTGATCTCTCCAACCCTTCTCCCTCTCCACATCGCACCCCAAAACCCATCGATTGAAAATTCATGTATCTTTAATCTCTCCAACCCTTCTTCCTCTCCACATCGCACCGAGGTCCAGGTCCATCCAGCAATGGTGACGAAAGTATTAGAAAATAATATTTTTGGACCTTTTTCAATTGTCATCGTTTTGCACCCCTCAAACGAAAATCCTAGGTCCGCCACTGTATATATATATATATATATATATATATATATACAATTGAATTAGTTTTAAGTCAATCAAACCCGAAAACAGTAAACTTGCCAAACAACACCTTAATTTAAATAGCTAACAATCAATTTATTCTTACTTTTTTGCTTGATGATAATGAGGTATGGGGGTTGAGGAGGAGAGGGATAAACAATAGTAATTTCCATTTCAGAGAGAGAAAGAATGAGATTGAATACTAAATTAAAGACTAAATAGTAACAACTCGCATTCATGTGCGTGCGTGAATGAGAGAATAGACATTACAAGTTGGCATGGCAGGGGGATCTGGTTGGGTTTTAAGTGAAGTATGACAAATTCCATCTGTATGGTTTTTCTTTGAGAAGATTTGACTATGATCACAACGCTAAGTTGGATATTAACACCACCACAAACATTACATGTACTGACATTGCTCTCATGTCACTATGTCGACATATGTCTGACCCAAATACTAGGTCAGTGTGAAGTGGGGAGTTGTCTTATACATGGGTTATTTGTGTTTTAACATTCAAATGCTTTTCAAAAGATCACAAGCTCTTCATATCATATGCAAAAAGATAATCATGAAAGAAGGCCAAGGGAACACCCAAAAATGGAAAAAAAATCAGACCAGGGGCGGACCTAAGTACAAGGATATGGGGGCGGAAGCCCCCACCCGAAGTTTGGAATTCTTTAAAACCCATTGTAAATTCTGAAAATCAATACCCAAAGGAGAATTTCCTGGTCCACACATGCCTTGGACTTGAGGAATGGTTAACATTCCCTTGCTAAGCATCTAATAATGCAACTATGTTGCATTTACACATTTAAAATAAAGCCAATTGGAACCGAAGAATACAATCAATCCTTGGTGTGTGTGTGTGGCCCCACTATGGGTCCACCACAATGACCATGCCTAAGACAGGACATGATCCTTTGGATGTAAGGTTGATCAATTGAAAAAAATCTCAACCCTCCTGAAAATCTATCTAAAAACTGCAATGAACTTACCCAACTTTCTTCAATGGAAATGAATCAATAGACCATAGTGATAGAGAAACTTACAACGGTTTATGAATATTGGGGATTCCTGCACATAACGGCAACTTCTCCTGTTTTGCTGTGCACTGATTTTCAAAACTGCCTATCAAATCTCATGACAATTTTGAGGCAAAGGAAAAATTGCATATAGCTAGTTGACTTTGTTTGATGAGCTAAGGAGGAGTTGACCCTTGAATCTCACACCTACTTTGGTAAGTACTAATTTTCAATTAAGCTAAAGGTGTTTCAAATATGAATTTTAAACAATAAACATATAAATTAATCATAAACGGGGCAGGGGCATGCCATAATTAGACTTGGGTCAATCCACAAGTCTGTATCTATCTTGAATCTCAAAAACCACTACCAAACCTACCCTAAAAGGAGCGCGTTGTCATGAGTCAGCCTTTTAACTCGATCCATTGCCATCCCTATATAGAACTATTTTCTGTTGCACCATCAGCACTTTATATCCAACATACAGAATGTTGTAGAGAGAAGCAACTTCATTAGGTGTATTAAGTTGAACCATTTCTCTATGACAAAGATCATTGATGATTTGAATTTATCACAATAATATTGTGACTTTTTTTAAAACATCTTATCACAATAGTACATTGATAAATTCATCTTTATCAATGGAAATGAATTTATCTCATTATTATAGTGATAGCATCATGATTAAGAGGCAACAACACTCATGATGATCCTTTTCCTTTAACAAAAAGCATGGCAATAAAACTCATGATGGTTTTTTTCCCTTTAGAAAAAACTATGCATTTCTAGTTTGCTGATCTTTATTTTATATATTAAAGAACTTATTTTATTTTCAATTATACACTTTGTGTTCATCCAAAACACGATGATGATAGCATAAGAATGTTCGATGTTGTTTTCCAAAATAGGACTTGAGGTCGTCTTCATAGAGCCACTCCTAAATTCAAAGAGAACTTTGAGATCTAACTAACCGTGACAATCAAATACAAAAATATTGATGACCATCTAATCTAAAACCTCACAATAGATGATATTAATAAAAAGTTAATCATATTCACTAGTCTAGCACTGAATGGTATAATATCCAATGAATCTAATTTTTTTTTTCTTTTTTTAAAGAGTCGGGTTTGTTTGAGGATTCATATTACCTTGCCTTGCTCAGGCTGATCCAAATCCACCCCACTCGACCCATTGCCACCATTGTCGATACCAAACCCAACCCTTTGTCATCCTGACCCAAGGTTAACATGGATTAGTGATATGGTTAGTCCAAGTCTCCAAGTTCTAATAAAGTTCCATGGTAAACACTAAACACAGTGGCTGTCCAAGGTCTTCTTGGAGGTAGTATTCAGGAAAATTCAGACCTGATCCGTTGTTAGAACAAGTGATCAAGACCATGGACATGGTCAAAGTGGGTTTTAGGGCATTGGAAGAAAAACAGAAAAAAGTCACCATCTTAGGCAGAGGTGACAAAATGGATTTTTCCTTGGTCTGAAAAGAAAGAAAAAAAACCCACATTTGTTTTTGTGGCAAGGCTTCTTGCCGTCCATTTGTCACTCATGAGGACCATTTCAACGGTGCTGATGTGTGACCAGTAGCAATGGTGCACCATCAACAATGGCCCCCACAGCTGAGACAACATATTTTGACTAAGAGACGATACCACAGCATAAATTTAGCTTCCACTATAGTGATCGATCCATGTATCTACTCGTAAATTAGTCCTAAAATCATTACCAGAGTCAATGAATGGAACTCCATAGTTGAAATCCAAATGATTCAAAACGCTGTTTTAGTATATGGGGTGTCTCCAAAGCTTATATCAATTTGAATTTGTTTGAAGAACAACATGATGATGAATATGCATAACATGCGCTGATCATATATATATTTTTAATATCAAAATGGCAATTCAATAGTAGAACAAATTTGGATTGATGTCAAATTTAAGAGCCAATTCAAGGATAAAACAAACTCAAATTGACATACGTAATCATGGGGTCGTCGCTACTCACTAGCGATACTATGTCATCTCCCTCCGCTCTACCTAGGGATCGAACTTGGATGGGCAAATTTCACTGGACCAATTTGGAAAAAATAAAAACCATAAAATTTAGTGCAAAATAGCTTCGATTTTGCTTTTATTTTATGAAATTATAGGGACCTCTCGCTAATTATTTCTAAAATTTAAAGATGAAAACAACATACACCTGCACAAAATATTTATTTTGAATGGATTGAATTTTAATAAGTGGACCCACGTTACAGTCCTAGGTTTTGCAGGTTAAGTTCTTTTTCAAGGAGGGACAGGGAGAAGAAAAATCCCTCTTTTTTTCTCACATTCCTTCTCTCCTCGCAACGATGCGTTTTTTGGCATTTTTATCCGTCTGATTCTTCCAAATAAACGACCGAATTCGCAGCCGAGATCGAAAACCCAGATCGATTTTCACATGAATGGCACCCCCAAAACGTGCAATTTCACCAATCGAGTTGAAGGTCTGACAAGGGTGGAGAGCTGCTTCCGGTATTGAGTTTCGGCGAAAACGTCTCCTAAGTCTGAATTTATGCGAGATTTCATGTCGATTTAGTCTTTTTTAGAGGATTCCGCATCTGGGTTTTGTTGGAAGAGGCTGGAAATGGGTTATTTGTTTTGTTTTGTTGCATTTGATGGGTGTCAGGAACCGGAATCTGAAAAGGGTCGTTAAGGATTTTGAAGTTTGAAAGGTTTATGGTGGATTAGAGGTGCATTTCTTGCAATCTTTTCAATCGTTTGGAGTTTTATGGTTGATTTTGATTTTTTTGTTTTCAATGATTGGGATGGTTTAACTTATTTTTGTCATAGTTTCTGTTTATAATCTATGATCAAGCATTTCAAACAGTTAAATGTTATTGGGATGACTTGGTTTTTGATGGATGAGGCTAAGATGATGCTAATGATGATTTGGTTTTATTTCGTTCTCTTCATTGTTCCTTCTCAATGACTGCTCAACCAAATCAGATTATTTGTTTAAGCCTTGAGATGATGTTGATGATGATGGGATGATTTGTTTTTATTTCATTCTCTTCATTGTTCCTTCGGAATGACTGCTCAACCAAATCAGTTTAATTTTTTAACTGTTCCACTTATTTATCTACTTGAGATTGATCTTTTAGTTTGACAAGTATGTCTTAGCTGTGATTACCCAAATAAAGCACATGCGAATTTTTAACTGAATAGATTATTGTCTGTTCCACTTTGCATTTTTGGGTTGGTGTGGTTGTAAAAAATACATTCAGTGGATTCAATGTTGGTGATCATTGATCATTGCAGTTAATGATTTGCAGGGGATATGAAAGGAAAATATCTGATGTGGTGTTCTTTTGATTTCTGTACTGCATTAAATGTGTACAGAAATGGGTAATCCATCATATTCAACATGTTGCTAATGCAAAAAAATTATGGTACATTCAATTGCACTCTGAACTGGCTAACAGGTTTATTTTTAGCATAAAATTGTATTTATTAGTTATATTTTGCATGCAACCATTTTCACCAGAAATAAGAAATGTATAATGTAAAAGAAGAAGAAGAAGAAGTTCCGTTATATTTTATAGGAGAAACCTGTGGTATTTACAAATTTGACTCCATCTCCTTTCAGAAATGATTCAGCACAAGTGGGGTTGCCACAGGATAGGCTTTCGGGTAATGAGTCAGATCCAACCCCAAGACCCATATGCAAGACCCTGTTGGGCCCATGCCCAAGCCCCACGGTTATCCTAACAGGCCCAACTGTGTGCAGTAGAGCCCAAATAAGTGACATATTCCAACAATCAGTTGTGCATTATTAGTTTTAATATCTTTCTTATTTTAGTCCTTTTCCTTTGGCTATCTTTCTAGTTTCAGTCTTTGTACTATTGATCCATGGATTGAAGAAAGGAAATGGATTCCATATATAAAAGAAAACTTAACTTCTATAATGTCCAAGAGGCCTATATTATTCTTGAAATCATTTTTAATGTTATTCATAATTTCTCCTCTCTTTCAGATAGAACTGTAGAAGTAAGTTGTGGTTAAATGTGCCTATGATTGGATAAAAGCTTTTGATACATTGGAAGGTGCTCATGATTTCAACCTTAAGATGGCTGCGTTGGGTTGATTTCAACCTTTGTTTGATTTTTAACCACCACCATGATCAAAGCCTTGCCCTTACTATGTTGAGGTCAGCTACATGAATTTTGTTTTGCCCAAAGCCTTTGATAGGCTGCAGTTCTTCAAATCTGTCCTTAGATAGAGAGATGCTACCCCTTTAGCCTACTTCTTTTCCTTAAGAGGCCATCAACTTGTATAGAGAAACTTTTAATCATTCGTGCTGTTGTTTACCTGTGTTGGACATGTCCAAACCATCTCAAATAAGAGATGCTACCCCTAAATGCTCTAGAATGCGATCATTTTTTATTTTATCTTTCCTAGTTTTACCTCATAGCCATCTCAACATTCTCATCCTTGCTATACTCATTTTTTTTTTTTTTTTTTCAAGTTTTATTCCCGGCCAACACCATGCTCCTTAGGGCTGACTACTCTAATCGTTGTCTTGTAAAAATCTTACTTCAATCATGTTGGTATGAGCTGATCACAATGAACTTTAGAACTAAGTCTCCACTTCAAAGCTCTTCCTCAATTTCCCAATCCTTACTAATTCGTAGTGCCAAGGTATCGGTAGGACTCTCCTTGTGTGTTTTTCTTAAGCTTCAATCCTCATAGGGGTTGCATCTTTTCTACACACCCCTACTGAAGTTGCAATTCATATATTCCATATTTGTGTGACTTATTTTAAAACCCCTGGATTCAAAAGTCTTCTGCCGTCTATCAAGTTTCGAAATCACGCCATCTTTCAATGCATCCACCAATATTATATCATCTACAAACACATACACCAAGGTATCTCCTCTTTAATATAAGTAGCTAACTTGTCCACAATCAGTGCAAAGAGATAAAAGGTTTAAAGGAACACATTTGCAACTAGCAACCAATTAAAAAAACTTCAAAATTATCGGCAAAGGCTACAGAAAAAATATGGATTAAGATAGGTATTGCATGGGCTGGTAAGGGTGTTTGGAGACTGGTTTCGGGATGGATAGGTGGTTTTTGGGGACTACAGTAACTTGGCAGCAGCTTCTGCTCAATTTAGGGAGGAAGATGGAGAACTAGGGGTGTAATTGATTGGGGGCAGGTTTGGGTACACCTAAGGTTTATTTGTTAGGGAAATCTGGGATTAAATAGGGGTAGAATGGAGGGATTTGGTGAAAGATATGGGGCTGATGCAGACATTGCTATTGTGAAGCTCTGTGATTTGCATAAATTAGGGCTAAAGGTTAGGGTGGTTCAGCCAAGGGTCTTTTAGTTCTGGGTTAGTTGAAAGTGAAATCAAGGGTCTGGACTTGGGTTTGATTGGGGTAGAATTTGAGGTTTTAATCAAATCTAAATTGGGAAAAAACTGGAGATTTTCTGATAAAAGTTTGGTATGATTTTGGGGAGTGATTTGGTTTATAATGGAAAAGATTTAGTAGAAAACCTAGGGTTTTATATGAAAAAGATTAGGGTTGATTTGGGATTAAAAGTAGAAGGATTTGATGGGGTTTTTTGGGTTCAATTTTGGGATCTTTTTCCTTTTTTTTTTTTTTTTGATGTGTCAAAAAGAAAAATATAGAAACGACTGAAGAAGAGGAATTGACAATAATGGAAAATCAAACAAACAAACTCCACCAGTTTACTGTTAGTCCCAAGATCGATAAAAGGAGGAGAGTTGCTTCAGGTTGATAGCCAAGGTTTGTTACACCCAAACCATAAATTTTTAAACACTGTTCCGCTATCATGCTAGGGTGTCCACACTATAAGCGATGCACTATCCGGTTTTGGTGTAAAGTAAACAAGCGTTATTATGCTACCTACTAAGGGCGCTCCCCTGCTATAAGTAACTCACTGCAACGGTGCCCGATTGTAGTGGAAAGTTGTCAAGAACTTCTCCAATAATTTGGATGAGTGTGGGTAAAGAAGTTAATCCAGAAGAAGAGGAGAATTTGACTTGCTACTTGAAATATACAAACCCAATTGAATATGAGCAGTTAATTATCTGTGTGTTGGTGTCCCAATTCTACTCCTTCTTTTTCATATAAAATGCATGTAATGGGGGGGCACATCAGCAAAATGGGGCATTTTTGCCATCTTTTTCTGTTCATGATGAATTGCCTCTTAAATGTAAGAAGTTAGGTGCTCTCCTATGTATAGTCTCTAATATACAATTATCAAACTATTCAAGAGTAAAAGAAAGATACTGTGAATAAACTAGCTGGCGTTATATAGGGTTTCTTTCTGCCAAAAAACTGAGAATACTCTGTGAATAAATACACCATATTAACTGAAGATCGCTTTTTATGACAATGTAAGGACATTTTATTTCCACTTTTAATTGTTGATTTACTTTTGCCCCCGCAACAGAAAGTTCCTGGTTCTGCTCCTATCTCCATGGTCTTCCCATTCTCACTCAAAAATGCATGCATAGAAAATATGTATATATTTTATTTTCCTTGCAGTATCAGGATTATTTTTCTTTTTAATTTGCACAATCATAATGGGCCACATTGATGGTTGTGTTATTATCTTTTGATTGGTCATTGGTGGTCCTAATATGTATGTAACAGGTGTGATGGAGATATCATTCTTAAAGTCTCTGATCAACAGCATCTCTCGATTCAATCATGTTTCTTCACGCTGCGACACAAAGTCGGAACTAATTCGTAAATATTATCAGAAGATAGATGAAGCATTGAAATTCTTGAGGCCCATACTTGATGAAATTGTAAAATCTGAGATAGCTTCAGATGGAAAACTTAACAAGGCATTGGAAGAACTGGATGTGGTTGTTAATGAAGCTGGGGAGCTCATGGAAAGCTGGCAACAGATGACAAGCAAACTTTGCTTTGTAAGTGCAGTCCAGTGTTCTGTGGTAGCTTGTTATTCTTCTTGCACATCTGTAGTAATGCACTGGATTTTGACTAGAAAAAGCGTAAGATGTTGCCACATTTTCCCCCCTTAAGCCTGATAAAGCAACTCCACTCTCTTAAACATGGCTCACATTCATGAGGTAAAAGCCACTCATCTATTGGAACCCCCTGTCCATGGACCGTGGCCCCAGGCCCCCAAATCATACTGTCCTGTGACCTGACGATCTTAACCTTTTGACCAGAGGATCTTTTAGGACGAGAATGAATGGTCATCAGAAAATTAGTTGATTTCTTTTTTCTTTTTCTTGTTTACTATGTTGTCTTTATGTTTAGGATCGTTTGGTCAGCATGATTTTGGTTATGAAACATCCAAAGTAGGCCTTCCAATGAGCAGTTTGGATCAATTATATGATATCAAGTCATTGGTCACTTGAACAAAAGTGATAAGTGCTTTAGTCTATCCTTTAGTCACTGTAAAATGCAACCTGGTGTTTGATATGTGATTAATTGTCAGTGTTCTTTTGGGACTCATGATATTTGGGATATTGTTTTTACAAGTCTTTGCCCCAAATTCATGTTTAGGTATTAGTGCCGCTGATAGTGGGTTTTTGGTATTGAGGGAGAGCGTTAGTCATTTTTAATTTCTGTCTCCCCAAAGCATGGTGGAAACCATCCAAAGACATCCTAAGTTATATATCCATAAAATGGCACTAGCGTAAATTCTTAGAACTATGACATGAATGTTGAGTGGTGATGTAAAGGCAATGCTAGCAATTATTGCAATGTTAATTCTACCTGCCTCACGTCGTGGTGATGCAGCCTCTTCATTCATTATACTGGGATGGACCATCTGTGAAAAATCTCCCTGGTTAGATTCTTTCACCATCCATAACATCCATGAAAAAGGATGAGAAGCATCTATCTGAATTTGAGAACTTAAACAGACTGCATCTAGGTTGGAAATATTTAATCCATGGGAGTTTTGTATGTGATTGAACCAAGGAGGGATGTAACTGAAATTAAAGCCTTGGCCAAGGAAAGCAGTGGACACTTACCACATATATTATATTATATTATATATCCCAAGAGTGGTGAATTTAGAAGACAAGTTGGCTAAAGCAGGAGCTTCAAGGTGTGGGTTATTGCAAATACTGCACCATATCAATATTTGAATTTGGATATTGTCATATAGTGGGCTAATTTACTCATTGTTCATTGCCTTAGTGGATACCTTTGTATACCTTTATTTTCATTTAATTAAAATCGTCATCAGTTATCAAAAAAATAAAGTAAAACTACGTTGAGGTTTGTGATTTCTTTCAGAGAACAGTAGGGAATATAACAAAAGATGGTGCAACTTAAAATTTGTTGAAGCTTTTGATTTCCATTGCAGGAACTTTTGCTTCCATCAACTCCACATGCATAAATACTTCTCTTACATGATGATTTAGTGGAGATATGATTGTTGGTCTCCATTCGTGTTATTGTCTTTTGCTTATGTTGCTGGTATTTTATCTGGTACAGAAATGTGAAGTTGAAACTGCATTTAGTGGGCTGTCTTCCCGTGTGTGTGCGGGCTCTCAATTGGGTCCAGCCCCCTTGGCTGGGTTACCCAAAAAAAAAAAAAAAGGCTTTACATAGTCTAATAAATTTTCATGGCAGTTGTTTCTTCTAAATAAAACTTTAGCTGCAATTTTAGCAGAAATGGAAATCTTTTAGTCACAGTGTAAATTGCTAACTGTCTTTTGTTGAAAATGCAGGTTTTCCAAATTGAATCATTAATAACAAAGATTCAGAAGTCCGGGCTTGAGATTTGTAGGCTTCTGAATTCTCTTCTTCAGTCCCTCACTTCAGATTCATTGTGCATTCAGGTACTGAGAAAATGATATGGAGTTCCACATCTATGTGTGTGCGTGCGCGCGTGCGTGCATCGAAAAAGATTTTGTTGAAATCGGTCCATTTCTATGTTGCTGCACATGCAACTGTAGCATCTATGTGAGAAATCTTAGCATTCTATCAGATGGGCCTTGCCATGCAATTCCCGAGCAAAACATTCATGTTAGACCTGCTCATTAGGTGGAGAAGTGCAAGGAAAGGTGGTTATAAAAAGCATAGGCCTTTTAACTGTCCACTTGGAGTAACCACCTTCTCATTAGGTGGAGAAGTGCAAGGAAAGATGGTTAGAAAAAGCTTAGGCCTTTTAACTGTCCATTTGGACTAACCATCATATGAAGTCTAAGATAACATGGTTAAAAAGCTAGGACTAGTCATGAAGTGAAGCCTAAGAAAAGATGGTTAAAAAAACCTTGTCATTTTGTTTGTCGGTTCTTTTTTCCACATTCAAAATGTCCATTTTTTATTCACACCATGCTCCATCTGTACCAGCCACCTTTTGTTTGCTGGGGCATCTACAGGACTGACTTCTTTGGACATGATTCTTTTGTCCGTACATTTTAAACAGAAAAATCTTTATTTGAAAAGGGCAGCATAATATCTCAATCAAATAGATTTCCTTCTATTTCTGCCGACTCACTAGCATTCTCTCTCACATGTATTATTCAGCAATGTATACAAAGGTTTCAGCTCATAGGGTCTGAACAAACGTCTGATGTCATAAAAGAAGTTCTTAGATGTTTACAAGAGAACACCACACCTAACTCCGAAAGCCTGGTGAAGATTGCAAACAACTTGAGCTTGATATCAAATCAAGAGCTACTACTGGAGGCTGTGGCCCTTGAGAAGATCAAAACGAAGATGGACCAAGATAAAATCAATGGAGTGACAGATCATATTGATCATATGGTTGCACTTGTCACACTTATGCATGACAACCTCATTGAGATAAAACAATGTAAAGCTATCAATGGGGTGCCTATTCCTCCCGACTTTTGTTGCCCTCTTTCCCTTGAATTGATGTCTGACCCAGTTATCGTGGCATCAGGACAGACCTATGAACGGGCCTACATAAGGATATGGCTTGATCAGGGCCTGACGGTTTGTCCCAAGACACGCCAGACTCTCTCTCATACGAATCTAATTCCTAACTACACAGTCAAGGCACTCATCGCAAATTGGTGTGAGTTAAACAACGTCAAGCTTCCAGATCCAGTAAAGTCAGCAAGCTTAAACCAGCTACCACTTCTTCCCTCTGCAGATTCTTGTGCTGGAGATCCTCTTGGTTCTCCAAATATTGGCAATGCTTTGAGGATGAGTGGTCCAAGATCACCCGATTCAATCAAGTATATGGTTAGTTCCCATCAAAGCATTTCTTCCAATGGGAATCATAACAGTTCAACAATTCATCTGAACTCATCCATGGAGGGTGGGCCACCTTTGGACAACAAAAATGTGGTTGAGGTGGATATGGCTCGAGTATCACCAGGCAGTTCCAAAGATACGGAAACAGCTTCAGTTAATGAAAAAGCTGGTTCTGATGGGCAAGTTCTGATATCATCGAGGGAGGATCTTTCTGTAGCTGGCAGAGTTGATGAGCAGTTTCAAGGTCATAACAGAAGTGCGTCAGTCTCGAGTGCCATTGCCAATTCTGATTATCAAGAAGGAGCTGGAGATGCCACTGAGGCCTCACGGTCGGGTGATCTCACCCATTACAGTAGCGATGCGTCTGGTGAGCTGATATCAGAGGCTTCTGCACCTGCCCCTCCACGTAGAGAACCTGAGCTCTCCCAGTTGGCTGAGGCACGATCCAGAAGCCAAATCATCTGGCGACGGCCATCTGAGAGGTTTGCTTCAAGGATTGTGTCGTCTCCTTCCTTGAACTCAAGACCTGATCTCTCAGGCGTTGAAGCCCAAGTTCGGAAGCTAACTGAAGATCTCCAGAGTGATTCAGGTGACATGCAAAGAGCTGCGGCAGCTGAGATTCGCCTTCTTGCTAAGCACAACATGGACAATAGGATTGTGATTTCAAGCTGTGGGGCCATCCCCCATTTGGTTAATCTACTTCGTTCAACTGACCTGAAGACCCAGGAGAACGCCGTTACTGCACTGCTGAACTTATCAATCAATGATAACAACAAGACCGCTATTGCTAATGCAGAGGCTATTTACCCTCTCATCCATGTGCTTGAGACGGGGAATGCAGAAGCAAAAGAGAATTCCGCGGCAACCCTTTTCAGCCTATCTGTGATTGAAGAGAACAAGGCGAAAATTGGGCGATCTGGGGCTATCAGACCTCTGGTGGAATTACTTGGGAATGGGACTCCTCGAGGGAAAAAGGATGCTGCGACTGCTTTGTTCAACTTATCTATATTTCCGGAGAACAAGCTACGGATTGTGGAAGCTGGAGCTGTGAAGTATCTTGTGGAACTGATGGACCCTGCAACTGGTATGGTAGATAAGGCAGTGGCTGTCTTGGCTAACCTCTCAACCATACATGAGGGGCAGATTGCAATTGGACAGGAAGGAGGGATACCGGTTCTTGTAGAGGTGGTCGAATTGGGTTCCTCAAGAGGGAAGGAAAATGCAGCGGCTGCTTTACTACTGCTTTGTACAAACAACAGCAGATTCTGCAGTATGGTTCTCCAAGAAGGTGCTGTTCCACCATTGGTTGCACTTTCACAATCAGGCACACCACGAGCTAAAGAGAAGGTACATTGATTATGATTATGGCTTCATAGATGTGCATGCACTGCAACGTATGTATGTTTTACCATCTAAAATGAGCTTTATCTGATATTAACACGTAATTGAAGCCCAAAGGGTTTAGTTGGGCGGCATGAAAAACTTGGAAGTATCTGAAATAGTCAGTGTTCATCTATTATTGCACTGAGTGTAGGGGGCCCTTCCTAATCTAGTCAGAAGTCACCATCCTGGCTGGTGGGATTAAAAGTGCAACTTACCTTTCATGATATAATGCTATATATATATATATATATATATATATATATATATATATAGGGAGATGCTCCTATGAGAGATATGTCGCACCTTAAATGAGAGATTGGGTGGGGGCCCTCACATCCATATCCAATGCCAACAACTTAAATGTGAGGGCCCCCACCCAATCTCTCATTTAAGTTGAGAGATATCTCTCATAGGAGCATCTCCATATATATATATATATATTGATGGTCTCCCTTAAAAGAGGAAAGATTTGATCTGATGCTTTAGATTTTGTAGTGTTCTGATGCACCCACTTCATGCAAGTGTTGAACGTGGTTAGGTGATTCATGCTTAGATCTTTGGCCCAACCCCTGGAAAATGTACTAGATTGGGAAATCTCATCCAACCAATTTTCATTTGTTCTGGGTAATTACTAACGGATCCTTTGATCTTCCAATTATTTCAAAAAAGTAACAAACATCTTTTTGTGTTTTTTTTCCGCCGGGGGGTGGGTGGTGTGGTGATTATGATTACATTTATTAATTTATTTCCTTCTTTGCTCCGATAAATACTTTCACACCCGCACACACTCAAGTCCTTCTAGAATAGCATTGCACGCACCTAACTGGAGCAACTAACGACGCCCTATTAGAAGCGCAAACACTTTAGCTTCATTGGCATCCAAACTATCCACTGGTCTACTAAAATTTCTAATAACTTTTCCATTCCAATCCCTGATAACACCTCCAACCTCACCGCTTTGAGCACTTCGCAAAATACTTCCATAAGTGGAGGGGTTGGTGGTGTGGTGATTATGATTACATTTATTAATTTATTTCCTTCTTTGCTCCGATAAATACTTTCACACCCGCACACACTCAAGTCCTTCTAGAATAGGATTGCACGCACCTAACTGGAGCAACTAACGACGCCCTATTAGAAGTGCAAACACTTTAGCTTCATTGGCATCCAAACTATCCACTGGTCTACTAAAATTTTTTATAACATTTCCATTCCAATCCCTGATAACACCTCCAACCTCACCGCTTTGAGCACTTCGCAAAATACTTCCATAAGTGGAGGGGTGGGTGGTGTGGTGATTATGATTACATTTATTAATTTATTTCCTTCTTTGCTCCGATAAATACTTGCACACCCGCACACACTCAAGTCCTTCTAGAATAGGATTGCACACACCTAACTGGAGCAACTGACGACGCCCTATTAGAAGTGCAAACACTTTAGCTTCATTGGCATCCAAACTATCCACTGGTCTACTAAAATTTCTAATAACATTTCCATTCCAATCCCTGATAACACCTCCAACCTCACCGCTTTGAGCACTTCGCAAAAAACTTCCATAAAAAATAAGCTAAAAAATATCAACAGGACGATGACTTCACTAAAGTCTATGAATTACTTTGGCACAACGGACCCCATTAAAAACTGCTGCCCAGGAGCGATTCAGATCTTCCAAAGAGACACCAACGAATTCCTTCCTGCTGCTCGACAACCTCTTTAACAGAAGAAGAGGTATCCCTAAACACTCTGTTATTCCTTTTCAACCAAAGTTTCCAACAGGTAGCATAAAGCACAAGCTTACAAAGAATATTACAACGCCCATATTTACTCCCTAAATTCCATTGGAGAAAAAAGATCTTCAACAGATCTAGGCATCACCCATTCAATATCAAATAACTTAAAACCAACAACCCAAACTCTATAAGAAAAATTACAATGAATCAATAAATGATGCACTGTTTCCTTATCTTTTAAACTCTAGTCGGAGTATTGGTCTGTTGTCCATGTCACTGAACCATGTGACATTATATTCCATCTGGTGCTGGGCACATGTGCATACACACACACGCATTGTCTTTTAACCATGACGCATGCACGCAGGCATGCAATCTTTTAACCATTACTTAATCGGGATGTATTAATCTTTTGCAGGCACAGGCACTTCTTAGCTATTTCAGAAACCATAGACATGGTAATGCTGGGAGGGCTTGATCTTTGCATGCAATCTGTCTTGGCAGCTTCCAAGTTGATATTATGAGCTCCCTTTTCTTTCCCTTTTTTTTTTTTTTTTCCTTTTTTTTTTTAAAAAAAAAAACAAAATTGATGCCCTTAGGATAGGTGTGTGAAACTTGCAAGGAAAATGAGCGTGTGGATTCCTCGGTTGCAATAATGGCACCAGATTGTTGGGTGTTGCTTGTCGAAACAATTCTATAGAGACAGTTGAATTGAGCCGGTTCTTGTTCTGTTCCAATTCTTGTATATGCAATGAAAATTATGTGCTGCAGCTGTTTGCAGCTCTGTAATATGATGGATGGGTATTCTTTTGTATCTAATTGATTGACAAACTGGCCTTGTTCTCCATGCTTGCTTTCCACCACTCATATATCATATGTTGTTTGACATGCTAGTCTCATTGCCAGTGCCTAATATCTAAGCCTTGTTTCCATGCTTCCTCTGTTCAGCCACCTGTCTCTTTATCTTTCATGCTTTCCTACTTAAGCCTAATTAAGTTAACGTTATAATATATTTTTCCTTATCCCTGAAAAAAAGGCTTTCTTTTCGAGGATTATTTGCTATGGGAATGTTCAATTGTAGAGAGTCTAGGGCCTTCAGATTCCTAACATTTTTTCAGAGCAGTGCTCTCAGTTCATAAGACCCTCTAAAAGAGTGGAGAGTAGATATGATCAATACATGAATAATGGTATAAACTGGACACTGCATTGCTCTTTTGTATCAATTTGTTACAAGTTCTCTCTCTTCTTTTTAAGGACATTTTACTTGTCATGTGATATTTTAGTTCCATGTGCTCATCTGAGTTTGTTCCTGCAATGTTTAGTTCTTTGGAGTTTTATTTACCTATGCTTGTTTGATGATGGATTAAATGTTCAGCAGCCTTTCTGTTTGATTCGATTGATCAACACGTTTATGCACTTTGGCTGCATGATTTATGGACCCCAGGGGCATCAATATGATTGAAGTGGTAATCACCAATGTTTTTTTTAACCCCTCCTGAAATCACCATTGGATTGAACACTGAAAATGTGGTTTGCTCTCAAAACTGAATAACCTTGTGCGGTGAATATTAAGCCAACCAGAGTGGTATCTTGGACCCTGCCATATAACCACTGCTTTTTTCGATATTTATGAACAACCATTTCTAATTTTCTCTTTTGCATATGATCACCTATGTCAACCGCTCATTCTCTTCTCTGTCATCAACGTGATCTAATTCTGTTAGCACATTTTTTCAGAACAGGCAGAAATGCACTTGACATTATCAAAGTAGGTGGTCCATGAGCAGTTGACATTCTGTGTGTTTTTGTGTGTCATGGTGTGTGCACCCACAATGAGGGGCAACTGAAACAGTTTGTGGTCCTCTAGCTTACCAAATGTAAGAGCTTTTTGTTTTTGTTACTAAAAAGATAAGAGAGGTTTCGACATTAGTCAACTTTTAAATATACAATTCATCATATGCTGAGAATTATCTAATCTAAAGCAACAAAATGAATTGTCAGTACATGTACATAGTTCTATTTCAATTATCAACTATCTATCTTGTGGCAGTGGATCACTTGGTTGCCCACATTTAATGAACCTTATCCTTCTAAGTTGACTATGCATTGATTCCTTTAGTATTTGGTATTTTGGTAGGTGGACTCTACAAACTGTGCCATGTGCCCCATAATTTTTAGGCCAAGAGAACTTTACTTGCGAGTTTTCTTTTATCTGGCCGGAGTGATTCAAAAATTCAATAATCTGATCTCTTAGAAGTCCACCAGGGGGCGCATCTTGGAGAATCAAGCCGCTCAAGATCACAACCACCTTGTTCTATTGTCATTAAAGAAAAGTTTACTTCAATCAATGTTATGTCCACCATCTAGGATTGTCGTATACAATTTCATTTGTTTTCATCCACTGCTCAGCTATGATTAATCCAATCTCTCCACATAGTATCATGCTTGAATCACTGATGCTTTTAATTGGACATCGAACAGGACATCATCCACTATTTGTGTGTGTATATATATTTTTTTATCACAATAGACTTAGCACAAATTATAGCCATTAACATTAAGGATCAAATATAGAAGGGTAGGGTCATTGGATGATTTTATTAGAATCGGGATCCTCTGAGGATTTTCCCCACGGTGACCGTGAGTGGACCAATCACGGTCTACGATGTCACTGTGGGCAGCCCCCTATCCGGATGTATAGCAAGTTGCCCGCGTGTATAGCAGGTTGTTTGCGGTGACGTGGCGGATCGTGATTGGTCCACTCACGGTCACTGTTTTTAAGTCTTACATCCCATATCTTCCTTTCTTTGCATGCATCCTGGTGGAGCATAAAAGCATTTTCATTTGTAATTTGAGGCTAATTTATGGAATTTGCAATTTTTTTGGTTCCAAATCCTCTATTGCACTTGATGCACGTTCATCGTGAGTGGACCATTCACGCATAAACCCACTTGCAACCACTCTCCATCGGATTCAAACTCTCGATGTGGCGTACCTTAATTGGTTCACCCCGGTCCCCTGGTGAGCTGATCTGGAATTTTTTTTTCCTTCTCTTAACTGGAAGGACCAGTGGGCCCCACTAGCATGCCACGTGGCCACAACCCCTCCATCCCGGACAACTGGGCTCTCTCCAAAAACGCAAACAAAGTCTACTTTCTCACCGCTCGTGTTCAAAAGCCATTTTATGAGGTGGATTTGACCGTTACGCCTCTCAATTCAAACTCTATTAACATGCCATGCCCTTTAAAATACAAAAACTAGCCGTTGCTCTCTCCCTTCAAACGTTCTCTCCTCTTCTCTCCTTGCAATTGTGCTCAATTTTCTTTGATTTCTCCCTTCATCTGCAGTTCCCCAACAAAATCCCTCTTATTTTCTTCCTCATTCACCCCCACAAATGATGTGCCCGTCTGAAACTTCCATGGCAATTCAAGAAATCAACCCCCCAAAAGAACCCAGACCCCCACACCCTCTCCACCAAATTGCAGAGAGCCCCACCCACAAGCTCCTCCTCAAGCAATGGCTCAAAGAAGAAGACCTCATCGCCCGCCGGATCGCTCTCAAAGAGACCCGAATCGACGCCACCCGGAAGGAGATCACACAGCTCTACTGCTTCTTCTTCCTATTCCATTCAACTCTCCTTCTCCTCCTATACTCGGCTGCAGCGAGGGACCCGAAAGCCGCCTGCCGTCGATCTTGGATCCCCACCGCAATCTCTTTAGTCTGCTCCTTGGCAATTATCTGGGCCGTCCGCTACAAGACTGATGTGGAGAGCCATATAGAGAAGCTTCTGAGGAGGGAGAAGGAAGATGGAAAGCTGTTGTTGAAATGTGTGGAGGAATTGAAGAAGAAGGGTGTGGAATTTGATCTTTTGAAGGAGGTGGATGCGTTGAGGAGAGCCAAGAGCTTGCGGGTGGAGACAAAGGAGGCGAGCAAATGGTCGGCAAGGGACTTTGTTACGCTGTTCTTCGTCGCTGCTTCTTGCATGGTTCTGGGTCTTACAAGAGTTGTATTGTGTAATTAGGGTCTGGAAGGGTTTCTTTCTCCTTTTGTTTTGGTGGTGGTGGTGTTCACCAAGAAGAATCTTCATTCTGCTATAGATGGGGTAATTCTTTTTTCTTTCTTTTTTACTTGGGTAGTTGGAGAGGAAGATTTGCAGAATGTTTTGTTCTGCTCTTTTGTAATCATTGAAACCAATGAAGGAACCAGGAATAAAATGGATAAATAGAATGTTGATTTTAGTTTATAGTCTTGGTTGTGGTGTTCTATTTTTGCATCTAAAAGGTCTCTTTCTGAAACTGATTTTGGAATGGATGATAACACAATGGGCCTTGTTCTGTTGCATTTGATTTTGTATATGGTTTCTTCTGAAACTTTTTTTCACAATTGGGTTTGTGTTTGTTTAGTCAATAAAATTTCCTGAAGTGCATGGTTAGGAAGGTTTATTAGGCAGAGTAAAAATACCTTTGGTTGTCTTTTGCAGAGGGATTGGGGATTATCTCAGGTTATATTCTGATTGTATTGTCATAAGTGAAGGCGTACACTGTTCTGGCAAGTTCTTTGGCAATGGGGGAGCTATTTCGTTTGAAGGTTCTCACATAGCAATCTTTAAAAATAGCTACTTTTGTATTAGGGTTATAAACAGCATATTTTTGTGTTAGATCCAGGATCTATCAAAATTTGATGATGACCATTCCAAGGCCCTAGATCTGAAGCTGCATCCAAATTTGTCATTTTGTAAATATGAGGGATATGGATATGATGATGCAGGGAATATCCAGATCTAATTAGCCATTATTGTCCTAGATAGAAATCCTACAAGATATAAGCAGGTTGAATTTGGGCTGGATCTGGGGGCATATCCAGATCCCCAGATCCAATTGGCTATTTAAGGTTCTAGACATTCTGATTCCAGACCTGAATCCAAATCTGTCTCAATTATCCAGATCCAAGTCTGAGTCTGAATGGAATAGGGTCTGGATTTAGGTTTGATTCTAAGCTGTAGGCATGATTATCTCTGAAACTGACAGTTATTTGTTGGCATAACAGTTGCATATCCAGATGGTTTGGAGTAGGTCCTTAGGTTTAATTGTATCTTAGATTAGCGAATTTGACTACAAATTTAAATATTAAATAGATCCAAAATGGTTTCACAACTGGCTTTGTTTTGAGCTAGACCCTTTGGACCACCAATTTGGCAGATTGAGTAAATAGCCCTACTTGTAGAGAGTGGCTATCTACACACTGCAAACGGCTCACTACACACTGCATTTAAAAAAAAAAACAAAATAAAAAAACCCAGAAACTACCCCTCGCCCTCTCCTTCCCTCTCTCTTCCTGCTCGTTGTCGTCAACCGCCCGCCCACCCTCTCCCCTTCCTCTCCTCTCCCTCTCCCTCTCTATTTCCCTCTCTTTCCCTCTCCCTGCTAAACCCTAAACCCTACTCGTCGCCGCCCGCTACCCGCCCACCCTCTCTCCTTCTCCTTCTCCCTCTCCCTCTCCTTCTCCCTCTCTATTTCCCTCTCCTTGCTCGTCGCCGATCGCCGCCCGATCACCCTCTCCCCTTCCTCTCTCCCTCTCCTTCTAAATGGCCAAAGGAAGCTCAACAATTTTAGCATGTTTCTGCCATTTTGCTCATTAGCTCTCGCGGGGCTTTTAGCCACTAACATGTTCAGGCTTAAGCAGCCAAACAAATCGAGTTTGTTCGGCCCTGTGTAGCCAAACGAATTAGATTCGCCGATTTCAATGGCAATTTTTTTTTGTTTTTTATTTTTATTTATTTTTACATCCAAAGCATTTGCTTCTCCATTTGCCTGTCCACCGTGAGAGGGAGAGAGGAAGGGGAGAGGGTGACCGGGTGGCGATTGGCAACGAGCGGGGAGATGAAAATAGAGAGGGAGAAGGAGAGAGGGTGGGCGGGCAGCGGGCGGCGACGAGCAGGGTTTAGGGTTTAGCAGGGAGAGGGAAAGAGAGGGAAATAGAGATGGAGAAGGAGAGGAAGAGGAAAGGAAGAGGAGAGGGTGGGCGGGCGGCGGCGACAAGCAGGGAGAGAGGGAAGGAGAAGGCGAAGGGTAGTTTAGGGATTTTTTTATTTTATTTTTTTTTAAAATGCGGTGTGTAGAGAGTCGTTTGTAGTGTGTAGATAGCCACTCTCCTACTTGTATTGTAGTATATGCGGAAAGGACCATAGTGGCCTATACTGACTAGGGTTGGGTCCATTATTGTATTGGTTAGCATGGGGTGACTGAATATAAGGATTAACATACCATATGAGAAGATCAATACTGATGGGTTGGAAAAAAAAAGAGTCATCTATTGATATCAATAAAATCTGAAAAGAAGTTCTCAAAATATGAGGATCATGTAATAAACCATCAGAACCTGTGTGGCTACACAACCATCGGAACCTCTCTGATAGAAGATCGGATGCTATACTACGTTAACTATATACCAACTTAAAAACTTAAGCTCATAGGTGGAAGGCCCAAACATGTATATATGACACCTTGCCAAGGGCATTACTTAGGCGATGTGGGATGTAAGGGCTTTACTTTACCAATAGATCAAACCTATCTGCACTCCATGTTAAGCTTTATAGAAACTGGGCCTTTAGGTTCCATCGATGAACCATAGCAGTTAGTTTAGGGCTTGTTACTTTAGCCGCTATTGAAGTCCTAGGAATGCTAAGAAATGCCTTTTTACCAAAGAGGTTAAAAGCAAAGGACTCAAGGTGAAGACCCAAAAGAAGCGATCAAATAAATGCCCCTTTGATAGGAAATTGATTTTTCACCTATTACTCTAGTAAATTTATTCTAGGAAAGTGATGATCTCATCTACGTCTCTGCCCTAAAACCCTTTACTCCTCACTTCTTTAATAGTACTGTCATAAATCCCTATTACTATGAATTCCTAGGAATTTTATACAAGATAGGCAAACAGGCCTTTAACATCTTGGTTCCATACCTTTACCAAAAAAGAAAACATCTTGTTTCTATTCAAATCAATGCCCTTCACACTTTCTGTTTCGTTTTTATTTAATTTATTTTTTGAAAGTACCAAATATATTTTAGAAAGAACCCTGAAAGTTATTTCATACTGAGTAATAAACTTTAAAACAAACTATTGCTTGTTGAGGGTTATAGACTTGTTAGAAAATGGGAAAAATTGGAAGTCCCAGTACTTTTCATACTGAGTGTCATATCTTCATCTGTGGACCGAGATTGATGTTTTTGGATGTTTAATTTTGGACTCCAGTTTCAAACCCTTCATTGGCAGTATATAGTTTGTTCATTTATTAGGAGTGGCTTTAGTCAAATATGATTTGGTATGAAAACAACTGCTACCACCACTAAAAGTAGCCATAAGGTAGTAGTTTAGAAGTAGCAATATCTCAGCAGCCATACAAGCAATGGTGTGATATGACACCCACCACCCACGAATGGATGATGGTGATTGGAAGAAATAACCATTCACCCACAAGAGCCAGAAAATAGGGACACTGCATACAGATGAAAGTTTCATGTTATTTTTTATGTAGTGTTCAATGTCTATGAATACAAATTTGCAAAGTGGGATTTCTCTGATGGGCTCATTTGGCAAAGTCCTACCGAACTTTTTACAATATCCTAGGAGCTTCTATCAAATGCAAAATTTTAATGAATTATATTAGTTTTCTTGTAGAAGTAACATCCAATTATAATACAATAGCAGTCTCAACTCTTGAGAGAGAAGTGAACCATAAAGTTAAAATGCTTGATCAACGTCAGCTACATAAATTGTGGTTAAACTATCACACACAAGACGCTAAAGATCTCCACCCTCTGACCCTTTTGTTCTTCACCCCTTCAGCCATTGCATTAGTACATTCTACATCAGGTCTGCAAGAATATCTTCTGAGCATTAAAGTATTCCTCTTGCTGGAATACTTGCCAACACAAAGGGGATTTGGACAACTCAAGTCATTGTTGCTTTATTCTCTTTATACCCCTTGGTTCTCTCTCTCTCTCTGCTTTGCATGAAAGGGGAAAAAAGGAAAAAAAAAAAAAAAAGGCAACATAAGATATTTAGAATTGGGATGGTTCATTCTAAGTTGGACTTTCTTTATTTTAGGCAAAGGCTGGAATCTTAATCAAAGTAAATCCTTGAGGCAACTCACCTGTGCTCACATGTTACTCATTGGTGCCAATTCAGCCCTTTTGAAGCATGAGACCCTGATAGCTGGAATAAGACTTCAGTGATGATGGTGATGAATCCACTCCTATCAAAGCTTCAGTCCTAGATAGATGGTACAAAGGTTCTGGTCATGATGATGATGATGGTGAATTGATAATGACTTCTTCATCTTGGATGGGACCAATCCTTTGGACTGTTGGAGAGATTAGATCAAGGTGTAGCTCATGGGCATATAGTCCCAGTCCCATTCAAAAGCTGAGGCAAAAGGTTTTGCCACGACATAAGCTGCTGGTCAGCTTTAGCATTCAAATACACACTGAAAGTGCTTTGGATGTAATGGCAACTCTTTTCCTTCTGCCGGTATGTTAGTTTGAACTTTAAAGCACCAAGCTTTTTAAGTTTAACAGTGTAGCTGATATCATGTGCATCCACAGCAAAAGGGGTGGTTATATAGGAATCATCTCTCTATCCAGTTGGAGTGTTCTAGCACCCAACACTCCAACAGGATTATCTAATCTAACTTGATCACCTCTTGGATGGGCTTGACTGGCTAAATGGTTCTAACCATCCAACTCCATAAGACAACCAAGTTTTACAAAAGGACACCTGAATCCACAAGGCAACTACAGGTATTCTGATTTCTGTTATCATCAGTAGTCAGTAGAGATTGCTTTATGCCAATTGATGATATTGTTGGTCTTTAGAAAGAGATGGCAGTATAGGAAAGTCTGTGTGGGTTGTAAAGTTAGGTAAGAAGAAAGTCCCCCTATGGGCATGTGGTCAAAATGAGACCTATTTGATGTGAGGCATCCAATCAAATGCGAAATGGATGATTAGTATAGAATCCAATGAGTTCCTAACATGTTATAACAGTCAATGGCATATGCTAGTTTGGCAGGCCCACCTATGATCAATATAACTCTCAATCGTCACTCACTTAAAACAACTATTCCGTGTGTTGTCTCTCGGCCAAATTTGATGATGATCAGTGTAATATCCACCTTTAAAATTAATCACCCAACTTTACACTTTTAATACAATGAATGGCCTTTTAGCCAAACATGTTTAGAATGTGACCATCATATCATTTACATTGATTTTCACCCAATCAAAGAAAACTCTCATCTTTTTTTTATCACTGGATCTTGACACAATCAAAGAAAGCTCTCATCTTTTTATTAGCACTGGATTTTGACACAATCTAAGAAAGCTCTTATCTTTTTATTATCTCTGATTTACATCCACTAGCTAGACCATATAGTGCCCCTTTTCAAATTAACTAATCCACATCAAATTTCACAATAAAAGAATCAACAACTCATACCATCTTAAGAACAACTAGAAAGCAACCAAATTCCCATTCCAAGCAAACCCAGTAAGATAGAAAATAATACAATCTCACCATGATCCATTTTGAAATAACAAACAAGGCTTTTCAAGAGCAGAGGCCTCTCTGTATTTGCTTTCTCCACTCCCTAGAAAGCTCAAACCTCTGTCGGATTTTTCCCACCTCATTTGGGGGGTGGCCCACCAATCCCTGGTGGTGGGGCAGGGGCCCCAAAAACCTGTGGATGGCTAGCCCCTTGCCTTCCCTTGGTCCTCCCCAGTAAATAGCAGCCCAAAGCGAGGATGATGATAAAGAGAATCAAAGGGAGAGAGATTACCAGAACGAAGACCATGTTCTCTATCACCACAGGACCTGGAACTTATCTTCTGTTTTGATGAAAACCCACCTCCAAATATTGGAAAGAATCAACTCAAACGGATCGGATCATTGCTTTCTATCGGAATTTGGTAGATTGGAATACAAGTTGAGAGTACCCTTTTGATACCTGACTGAGTAGATTGCTTGAATATGAGAGAAATTAGAGGTGATAAAAAGAGGGTGTGTGGAGTTTATGACTTTGGTGGGTATGTCAAGGAATCAAGGGATGAAAGAGGCGGTGATCTGAGAATTGTTTCAGAAAAGGACTGTATGAATAATTATAAGATCTTTCTTTCTTCAGGAATCTGATGCTTTCAATGAGTTGGCGTATAGTCTAGATCTTTCTCTAAATTTTAAAGCCTGACGTTGATGACTCAACAAATACATTTCAATGCATGGTCATCAGAAGAGAATAAGGTTGACTAAGGGCATGTTTGTGGAACACTTTTCCGCGGAAAAGTAGATGGTTTTCCGCAGAAAACTCATTTGTCCAGCGTTTGGTGCGGAATAATTCGCAGAAATGCTTTCTTGCCCAGTCAGCATTTTCCTTGATAATTGTGGAAATGGGTTTCCTATGAGGGGCCATGGGAAATGAATTTCCTTGAAAAACTTCATCTACTTTTCCTCACTCTTGTCAATTTCAATCCAAAAACCCTACAAATCTTTCATTTTTTATTTCTTTATATAAATTATTAATTAATATTGAATAAATAATATTCATGTTATGTTATTTTTCTTCAAAAAAGTGTATCACCAAATAAGAAATTTTGATTTTCTATAAGGAATCCAAGGCCGCACCAAACAACATTAGTACCAATTCAATGAGGAAACTCTTTTTGCACCGAACATAAATTTCTAAATTCTATGGAAATAATTTTCCGAGGTTTTTATTTCTATGAAATTTGCTTACGTGGCAGTTTTCCCTTTCCGCGGAAAGGGTGTGTACACAAACGTGCCCTAAGTAAGAGGAGGGTATCATCTATAGTGAATTCATAAAAGTAGGCCCCAATATGACTATGAATGAAAAACTTGTGTACCGGATATTTTTAACATTTTTGGAATTTTCTTCTCACAATGTGGCATTTGAATAACAACAGTTTGAGCAGATCTAAGGCCGGATTCATTTCAAGAATTCTTGTCTGAAGAATCGCTCCAGATGTTGTCCCCACATAGAATTCCAGCGGGATTTGCTGTGAAAAGGGAAAGAGACAAGGCGCTGGAACAGTAGGGGAGGAGACAAGGTATTGGATTTTTCGGTGCCTTTCTCGTTGAGTTTGATGAAGCAATGAAACACTGAAAAATCTCCAATCTTAACTGTACTTTCTGACTAGGTGGAATTCGGAAATCATACCATCTTAAGTCAGACTTCCGGTGTCGCAAAAGAGGAAACGTGGATTTCCTCTTCCACGGCTCTATACAAATGCACCCTAAGACAACAAAAGCATTTGTAAATGCTAACATGGAGGTTAGGTTTTAGATTATTCAAAAGGACTTTTGTGACTTCTCAAAGTTGTTGAAACTCAAAATTCCAGTAAAAAAATATATATCATAGGGGACAACTATATTATCTTTGACAAATGCCTCTGCAAATTAAGCTGTGTGAAAAGAAACATGCCCAACTCTCATTTCTATAATAATCAAAGAAAATGCCTCTACAATTGAGCTATGTGCGTGGAAACTTCTACTATTTCTTTTTTCTCTTTACAATATATTCAAACTCTGGCAGTTGTGCACACTACACGATGGCCCTGACCAGCAGGTGAGCAATAGTGATGACATTTTAACCATCTATTTAGAGTTAAATGACATAGTGACCAGGTCCAAAACAGTAGAGAAATAGGAGATGCATCTATGTCATTTGTGCCTTACTTTAGTAAGAAGCTTTGAATTGTGGTTGCCAAAAACCTGGATGGCATGCTGGTTTGTGGGAATTCTGTCTGCTGAGTTGAGTTACAAATTCTCCTTGTCACCCAGCAAGCTTCCTAAATACTTAGTACAATCTAGCATTCGTGAAGCTCAAATTCAAAGAAATTCAATGGCTAAAAATGACATTTCAGATGATTGGAATTTCATCAAATAAATCGAAATTTTCAAATACTCTATAGACGACAACTTTTATTGCTATCAAAAATTTCCAAATTCACATGAAAACTCCTTCAAACAAATAAGCTCTTAGCACCACGGACACTCAAAAGCATTTCACCCTTGCGCGGACTGCATATGCCATGGGGAGTTCCATGGAAATATTGTTGGTCATTGAAATGATATTTATAGAAGGGGTCATTCATCAGTATTTTGAAGGAGAATGTCCTCCTGCAGTCCAGCTCGTAGAGGCCAACTTGGGCCTACCTTTGATTAGTGCAATCAGTGTTACCCATTGATAGTTTTGTCATACCGTGATCTTGCACCAAAACTAATTTTACACTTATTGAACCGTCACTCACTCACCATTGGATTAAATATCAAAAAAAATCTACAATTAAGATACAATTAAACTTTGAAGATGTTAAATCAAGGGTTAGGGTTTTACCAACAAAAAATAAAAAAAAATAAAAATAAAAATCAAGGGTTAGGATAATATGGTGGGGCTGGTTTTTTGGCTACCCTCCTCCCATTAATAAGCACATATCTAAGTGGGCTCCATGAGTTGAACATATAGCTAATATGCAATTTCTTGTATCACACGAGTATTTGGCTCAAAACAATTCATGAGTTGAATAAGTGAAATTTATAGTGGAGCTAACTATTGAAATTCAAGACGTTCAAAATAGATACCTAAAAAGGTGTTGGTCAATATAGGTAGGACTGACCCTATAATTAAAAAAAAATAATACAATTTTATGCATTATAATTTGATCACGTTTTTCTTTTATTAAAATGCTCAATCATACAATGAGACCACGGGCCACATAAACTTCGAAATACATTATACAATGGGAGGACAATTTGTTTTGAGGGGCTCAAATAATAAAATTGGTAGGTTCTGCTTAGGATTTACAAATCCTAAAAATTTATCTAATCAAAGCCTCACTGGATTTGGACCCAACTTGTTATTACAATCCTTTTTAAGTAAAACCTTAATACACTATTAGTACAACTTTTGTCTCTTTGCCGAATGTGCTGAATGTAACCGTTGCGATGACCTGTCACTACCCTTTCAATTCAAATTTCAAACATTTAAATTGCTTTATAGCATGCAAGAGCTCTTGTCGCTTGCTCTTGTCGCTTTTCTAACAAAAAAAAAAAACAGTCTACTCCACTCCCCCCAAGCACAGGAGCCCTCGATCCTGCAGCTTTTATTTCAAAATCCACTCAGAAAAACCCCACTTTCAGCAGCGTCTGAACAGAACTTTTTAGTACTATTCTCAGAAGCATTGCTAGGGTTTGAATCTCTCTTCTTTTATATAGAGGGCTCGCTCAGATGCATGAATGAATGCTGAGATTTCTGGGGGTTTGGGTAGAAGCATTTTTTCTAAAGTTCCTCTTTTTAAGACTTTGGAGATCAAATCCAACAACCCCATTTCTGTTTTTCAGAGAATTTCTGAGGGTCTGAAAGAACATTAGGGTTTCAGTTTTCAAATCAAGAAAGCTGTGAGTTTGAGCAGAGGAATAGCTCTCTTCCTTATGGGTAGTTTCTCTTTCTCAAGATTTTATTCTTATTATCAGTTCGAATTGGCCAAACCCATTTCAAGTTGGATGTAAAGGAGCCCTATACCATTTAAAGATTACTTCTTTCGTTGTAATGTGGGTGGCTTTCTCTACCAACATTTCCCATTAATTCTCCTGATTCAGACTGCCCTTTTTATAGATTTCCGAGCAGAGCAAGTAGCTCTTGAGAATTGGGTTTTCTCTCCTTTGCATGAAATGTTACTTTCTCATTTCTAATCGTTAAAATTCTAGTGGTTTTACAGAGAACCATAGGCCTGTCTGGAGATGGTTTTGAGTATGAAATATACTGTTGTAGAATTTAAAACCATGTGAAAAAAAGATGTCAGAGAAGAGTAAGTAATCCCATTCTTGTTTCATTTCTGCTAGGTCCTTCTCACTTCATTAAAGCATGAAAAAACCCCTTTTTGAACAGAAGAATAGCAGTTCCCAAAAAACGTGTGAAGAACAAGGCTTCCAGTTCCAAAGCTTTTCTGGTTTTGGATTATCTTCAATTCTCAGGTTTCAAGAATACTGATAGTTAAAAGGTTCAAGAGCTGGAATGATGGTACTTTTATTGAAGAGGGGGAGTGATCATATATGGGCTTTACTTGTTTGAAGTTATTCACTACTCATTAAGACCGAAGGTACCTTCACTGAATTCAATTCTAGCCTCTCTCTACTGCTTTCTTTTAAATTTATAGTTTTAGGGGAAATTCTTTCTATTCTGCAAAACCATGTTTATTCAAAATAGATTTAAGTAGTCTTTTCTCATATCTGCTTGCTGGTGAGTTCTTTTGAGATTGTTGAGAAACCCATCTCAGATGTATGCTTATAATGGTGTTCTACACATTGAATATGATATTTCCCAACATTGAAATGTTAGGAGATTTGTCTTTTTTAAGGCTTATACACTTGGTTGGGAGAATTTTATGACTTGAAAACGGTTTTCTCAGATGCCTTTTTGTCTTTGCATGTCAAAATTTTCTATCAATATAATTTGGTTTTGGACTGCAGCAGTTTGAAATTCAGTTCACCATGAGAGAAATTCCTTCAGAGAATCGGCCAAAGTTGACAAGGTTTGCCGATCAAAATCAACCCCCAAAGGCTAATGGTAAAACCAATAGCATATTAGCTAAAACTAAGTCAGGTACTGCTTGGGGATCAAATATTGTGAAAGGGTTCACAACGGAGAAGAAAACCAAGCAGCAGTTTACAATTCCAAACAAGAAGCTACCCCTCACTAGCTCTGAGGTTTCTAACCAGAAGAACCAGCTCATCTCATATCATACCCGAGTTAAACGATCTCTTATTGGCGACTTCCCGTGTTCTGCTAATGTAGCTCAAGTTCATCCCCATGTTCTGGATTGCCAACGGTCGAAATCATCCAGTTCACGTGATTTGTTTCTTGAGCTGGATCATTTGAGAAGTTTACTTCGTGAATCCAAAGAAAGGGAATTGAAACTGCAGGCTGAGTTGCAAGAATACAAGGGAAATCTGAAATCTTCAGATATTGAAAGGGAGCTTGATTTGAAGAGGAGTGAAAATGACAACCTCATTCGCAGAATTGGTTTTCTAGAAGCTGAGAAAACAGGCCTTTCTGAGCGCTTGGGTGCTTTATCTTCTATTATAGAGGCAATACCGCGAGAAGAAGGTGGAAATTCCACAACTGACCAAAGTGAGGAGAAAATGACATCTGTTCTAAGGAATTTAGAAATGGAAGTTGTGGAATTACGTCGTGTAAACAAGGAACTTCATCTTCAAAAGAGAAATCTCACAACCAGGCTTTCTTCAGCAGAATCCCAACTTTCCACTCTCGCTGAGGTGACTGAGGTATTCTCACAAGCATTCCTTTTATTAGGCGCATTTGGGTGTGCCTTGCTTAGCAGGGTGGATAAAAGACTTTTCTGCCCAAATCAGATCCAATTTTTTCAGGTTAGACCAAAACACATTGGGTCTGTTTCTTTTCATTAGAATACATAGTAATTGAATACACATGGTGGTCAATAGTGATTATTAAAGGTGAACTCCCAAAATGAACATCGAATAAGATTTTTTTTTGAGGGAAATAGAATCAAAAGAAGATGCATTTTGTATTCAATTCCTTTGTATTTTAATGCAAACAAACAGTGCTATATGTTAATTTTGGGTGGGAAAATCATAGCAATATCCCAGCCAATTCGTACATGGTCAGTTTTAGAATGTGGATCGAATCCAAACATTTTGCAATTTTTGGCACAGTTAAATGCATCTTTTGTGATCTATATTTGATTCTTATGATGAGGTATAAGCCTTGATATTTATTTCCAAACAGAGTGATATGGTTGCGAAAGTTGAAGCTGAGGCCTCAGTTCTAAGACATACGAACGAAACTCTAAGCAAGCAAGTCGAAGGCCTGCAGATGAGCCGATTAACTGAAGTAGAGGAACTGGTGTACCTGCGATGGGTCAACTCATGTCTACGGCGTGAATTGCGGAATTCAGCCCCTTCTCCCGTATTGGATTTGGATGAGCCCTTGAGTCCCAGATCTCAGGTGGCAGCCAAGAGGCAGACTTTTGAATACTTGAGTGCCAAAAGAAACAATGAAAAAGATACCAATTTTAGCGTATCTGCATCTGCAGAGTTTTTTGGTGCAAAGAAGATGGGGCTGAAGAAGCTAATGAATTGGAATGAAACTGAAGATTGTCATAATTTAGAATGTAAGGATCTATTAGACAAGGAATGGTTGGAAGCACAACAAGGCAGAAGTCCTAGACGTCGACACTCGATTAGTGGATCTAAGGGTTGTAGTGAAGATTTGATACCAAGCAAGAGAAGGCAATCTGATGGTTTCACATGTATAAAAGAAATTGAAAATGAAGTATTGAATGATGAGCTGTGTCCTGCCATGAAGGATATACATTTGTCAAATGGTCAAAAATATGGTCTAGAAACTCTTCAAAGTCCTAGATTCTCTATAGAGAGGCAAGAAACTAACAAGATCATGCCATTAGATGTAGAAAAACGTGCATTACGCATTCCAAACCCCCCTCCAAAGCCCTCAGTTTTAGCCACTGAAGAGCCTAAGAAAAATGTGCAAGCACCAGTGCCACCCCCACCTCCCCCGCCCCCACCGCCTCCTCTCAACCTCAAGTCTTCAAATAGAAGCACAAATGTGATGCAACGCGCTCCGCAAGTGGTTGAGTTTTACCATTCTTTGATGAAGCGAGATTCAAGGAGGGATTCTTCGGGAAATGGAGTTTGTGATGCCTCAGACGTCGCAAATGTTCGCAGCAGCATGATTGGTGAGATCGAGAACCGGTCATCTCATTTGCTTGCTGTAAGTTACCTGCCTCATGTTTATGTTTTACGTAAGAACTGTGTCATCATGAAACAAATTTTATTTTGTTCTCTGTTCAGGTTTTTCTTTGACTGGAAAACAATGAATATAATTTTCTATTAATTGTACTCTCTTTTTAACTGTGAATTTATAGGCTCCGCATGTGGCAGTTCAGTTTCATTTTTACTGAAAAGCCATTCACAAATTCAAAATTATTAATGCATCTCTTGTTTGGAAATTGATCTCCAATGTTTATGGCAAGGAATGTGAACTGAGGCCCACCTGCCGTCTGCGATTATAAAGTTAATTAGATTTAGTTGTTTCCTAAAAATATCCTTGACAATATACCTACCTAAGAACCTAACTTATAGGAGACTATACACATACACATACATATCCTTGCCTTCCACATTCCATTTAATTTTGATACTTAAGATAACTACTTGATCCTTGTGTAGATAAAAGCAGATGTTGAGACCCAAGGTGAATTTGTGAATTTGCTGATAAGAGAGGTGAATGGTGCAGTGTACCGCGACATTGAAGATGTTGTGGCATTCGTAAAATGGCTTGACGACGAGCTTTGTTTCCTTGTGAGTGGACATTTGGATCAAAATACCTTGTTAATGTTAAAATTGAATCTACATAAAAATCTTATTAATGCTTCTATGTTCTTGAAGGTGGATGAAAGAGCAGTCCTAAAACACTTCAATTGGCCAGAGAAGAAAGCAGACACTTTACGAGAAGCAGCATTTGGATACCGTGATTTGAAGAAGTTGGAATCTGAGGTTTCCCTTTATGAAGATGAACCCCGGCTTCCTTGTGATGCTGCACTAAAGAAGATGGTAGCATTGTCTGAGAAGTAAGTACTTCATCTTGATTCATTATCTGCTCAACTTATATATTGGATTCGGTCTGCATTGGCCTGGCATCAATAAAGTGGTAGAAGGTAAAACAAACTTAAATAACAAGTGAATTTTTGAAATTACAATTTGTATGCTTTTTTGTGTAGAATTTTATATATTTTAGTTAATATATATATATATATATATATGTGTGTGTGTGTGTGTGTGTGTGAATATTTATGATAAAAATATGTACTAATTATTTACTCTGCCTGGACCTGGTTTTGCTGCTCTATCCCATCCCCCGTCAATTTACCGAGTCTAATACACCCAATGGGTTGGAAAACTAGCATGAATTAACTGTTGGCAACAATGTGATGTCTACAATCTCAATTTCAGGATGGAGCGTAGTGTCTATAACCTTCTCCGAACAAGAGATGGATTGATGCGCCACTGTAAAGAATTTCAAATTCCAACAGATTGGATGCTAGATACAGGGCTTATAAGCAAGGTGCGCTTCATTATAATCTTCCCACCTTGATACTGATAAAATGGTTGCTTTGTCACTAACCATACTTTTTCGCTGGCTAATTTCTTTTAACTGGTTCTGTGGGAAAATGGCTGCAGATAAAATTTGGATCAGTCAAACTGGCAAAGAAATACATGAAAAGAGTAGCCATGGAACTCCAACTGATGGGTGCATCAGACAAGGATCCTGCATTGGAGTACATGCTTCTTCAGGGAGTGAGATTTGCTTTTAGAATGCACCAGGTAAATAAAAGTAACAATGGCTGTTCTATGTTATCATCATCATGCAATTTATAAGCATTGAACATGGTATGTGGAGTAGGGACACACCTTGGATTCAAAACAGGCTTTACATTTATGAAGTTGAACCATTGGATATAATATGTATACATTTATAAACCTGAACCATTGGATATAATATACATACATTTATAAAATTGAACCATTGGATATAACATACATACATTGCTATTTTTAAGTATCCAGGTATCGTAGGTCTCAATTTTCCTATTCCTATATGCTTGTTGGACACTCTTACCCATGGGCTAGATAGAATCAAGTTGATATATCTAGCTTTCAGTGAGCTTTTAAATATTTAAAATTGTTGCTTCTTTGGGAAAATCATAATGTTTTACAGCATTGTTCTGTACTACTCTATAAGCAGTGGCTTATCTAACTTTTTTGTTACCTATTGCAGTTTGCAGGAGGATTTGATGCCGAGACGATGCATGCATTTGAGGAACTGCGTAATCTTGCGCATGCCCGAGATAAGAGAAATAGAGTAAAGTAAAACAAATACATGCTTACCATCTCAGTAAGCATCATAGTGAAGAGTACACACATACTAGGATGATGTCATACAGTTAATGCAGTAAAGCTTTACTAGAGCTTTGATTTTGTGTGAGTGTTATTTTGGTCAAGGGAACGTGACTTGTGAATTGTCTGAAGTTTTTATTTGAAGCCTATAGATAAATAGAAATGCTATTTGATTATTGGAGTGAGGTTGTGTGAGCTGATATGATTTTTGCTAAATAACTTTAGCAGTTTTGTATATGAATTTACTGTCAAATTGAGAACTTGGTTTGATGGATAGATGGATGTAATTTGAAGGAATGTTTATGAGATGGATGTAATTTGAAGGAGTGTTTTATGAGAAAGGGAATCTCTCTCTCTCTCTCTCTCTCTCTCTCTCTCTCTCTGCGCGCACGTGCGATATCAAATATACAGACTGTCACTCAAACTGCCAGCAACTTTAAACTTTGTCTTGACTCTTGAGCATTATATTCATATCAGAATACTGTCATATAAAACATTGTTATGAGTTATGACTAAGTGTTATATCAGAACATAGCTGCATCTATTCCTCAATCACACTTGGGCTGCATCTATTCCTCACACTTGGGCTGCATCTAGTTATTCAATCACACTTGGGCTGCATCTATTCCTCAACTTCAAAGATGTTACACCCCATTCCGAATTAATCAAGATTAACTTTAGTTAATCGAGATTTAATGCGATTTAAGCACGATTGATCAGTTTAATGGTGTTTAGTGACTAGAATGAATCGAATTAGTCGCAAATAGGTGAATTAAGTATAATGAAATGAATTTGGAAGAGATTGAATTAATTGAGTTGAATTTAGATTCAAATTGGTGAAACTGGGGACTTTTTTTTGTAAATACTGGTCTTAGTGTATTTTATCGAATGTGGTGAATTTTGATATCATCATGTGTATGTATCTCAACGAGTATGACAACTTTCAAAATATATGCGTTTTCATTTGACTTAAACGGAAAATAAGCATAATGAGTAGGGTTTAATGCAAAAACCTATTATATAATGTTGGAGAAGAGCCCAGAACTTATTTCAGTCGTCATTTTTGCCTTCAAGCTGCTGGAAATTAAACTTAAGCTCAGTTCTTCTTCCTTTTCATCACTTTTCTCCGTCAAAGTGTTGAATTAAAGGTTGTACAAGTGAATCTAGGAAGAGAATTTCAGTTTCTCCATCTTCCTCAATCTTGTAAGAGCAAGAGTTGGAGGAAAATCTCAGAATTTCCTTTCTTTGGTTACAAGTAAGTAGTTTAGGTTCTTTATTGGTTTTTCAAGTGTTTATGTATGATTAAAGCTGATATTTATCATAGATAGCTCATAAAGGATTCGTTTTGGGGATTTTCTTGATGTTAGGTTACCAAAGAGGGTTTTGATTAGAGATGTTTTATCTCAAAGTCAAGCTAGTAAAAGGGGTTTTTGAATCAAACTTGACTAAAAGGCAAGTATAAAGATGTTATTGTGATTAGATGCTAACTGATGTTGAGTTCTTTTGATTTTGTTAGAAGTATGGTTTTGATCTGATTTGTTAAAAATGAAGTTGAATGTATGGATTAGTTAGATATTGATTGAATGATATATATATATATATATCTATAGGGGCCAGCTCTCCCAAACTCAAGTTTAGGATAATGTAAGCTCAAGTGTGTTGTGTGACCCACCTGAAAACCCACGTGGGGATGGGGGCGGCGGGGATTTCAAGAACTCCCTGAGATCTTCCTCTTTGCAAAAAATCAGCCCCAACCGTGATTTCTATCATCTCCATATGGGCCCGAAAGTTTAATGGTCAATAGTCCATTCGGATCGATATATAGTCGATCCAACGGTCCGGTAAATTCAGATCTAATTGAAAGTTGGTGAACATGTGCAATTTAGAGGGGTCATGTGTTTGGTCCATTTGGATAGACCAAAGGTGAGCCCCATAAACATAAGCTTACAAGATTTTATCCTAAGCTTGAGCTTAGGAGAGCCTTGCTCATATATATGTATATATATATATATATATATATATATATATATAATGGAATAGAAGTGTTGTGTTTGTGTTTAAATGGAGATTGAGGAAGGGAACAAGAGGTTCCAATATTATTTGCAGATTATAAATGGATTTGGAGTGAAAAGGAGAATGGTACAAAATTTCGAATTGAAATTCTAAAGCATTCGCTCCAGCAAACCACTTTCTGTATAGTATCTGCTCGAGCGAACCTATTACTGTCTGTCATCGCTTGAATGAGCGAAAAGGGTCGCTTGAGCGACCAACTCTTTATATTGTATCCACTCGAGCGAATCATAGTCCGCTGGAGCGAATCTGAAGCAAATGTTCAGGTCTTTTTATATAGTTGAGATGTAACTTTCTTAGTTTGAGAGTTTCTTGGATTTGTGGTTTATAACTGAACTTATGTTTAGTAAAACCAATGAGATTTCAGAATTTATTTAAGGATTTAAGTGAAAAGAGCCTATTGATCATACCAAGGCTATTAATAGTGTGTATACCTCCATATGTGTTAATAAATGGGACTTTAATGTACAAAATACACATAAATTGTGATGTCTATCGAGAATAATAGGTACATTAAACAACTACCTAAATGGTTGGTATTGTTTAACTAATTTTGTACATTGAAGTGTATTCATTAAATTATAATTGAACGAAATTAAATGTTAAGCTGTATTGTTACTTGAGTCTGGCACTACATAGTGATTTTTATAAGCTCATTAGAGTTGTTTCTGCTGCAGCAGATTATTGGGAGTGTTCCGGAGCTCCGTGGTGATGTCAGTAGTCCTTCGCCCGGACACTGATAAATCCCACAATAAATGAATTCTTCCATATGAAAGATGGAAATCCTTCCTTTTTAGGAGATGTGATTTGATCGGAAATGCTATTGTAGTTTGCCAAATCCGGAAAAGACTCTCATTGATTCTGAATTGAATTATATTGGTATTGGTCTAACATTGAATTAGACAGATTGAATATGTAGTTAGCATATGTAATCATGTATCTGTTTATACAGGCCTCAGCGACAGTGGAGGAGACCACTCCGGTTCCTCCAAGAGAACTAGTTGAATAGAAATGAGGCGATAACATTTGATAAGAATTTTTGGAGAATAGAAATAGTAAATGAAATGAGAACTTTGTAGAATTGTTGGAAACGTTTCACACTTTTCATTTCTTGCATTGTAATTAAATGTGTAAGTGAATGGTTATTCATAGTGTAAATGAATTTTGTTTTTATACATGAGCAATGTATATTTATTTATATTCCGCATAATGTATAATTGATATCCCTTGTGAATTTTTATGTGATTGAAGTTCACGGGTGTAAGTATCCAACGCAACTCCGAGTTAACTCGGATTAATTAATCTTGGGCTCGGGCTCGGGTCGTGTCAAAAGATGACTAGTGGTTTGGGCTTGACCCGGCACCTTGCCCAAAGGGAATATCAAATATACACAGTGACTGTCACTCGAGCCGCCAGTTACTTTAAACATTGCTTTGACAGGGAGTGTCATAACAGAACTTAACTTCTTCTGTGTGTCTTGACTCTCGAGCATTTTATCCATATCAGAATACTGTCATGTAAACATTTGTTATGAGTTAATGACAAGAGTGTTATATCAGAACATAACTGCTAGTTATTCAATCACTCTTGGGCTGCATGAATGCATCTATTCCTCAACTTCAAAGATGACTAATGGTTTGGGCTTGACCCGGCACCTTGCCCAAGGGGATGTCAAATATACACAGTGACTTGTCACTCAAAACTGCCAGTTACTCTAAACATTGTTTTGACAGGGAGTGCCACAACAGAACATATCTTTCTGTGTCTGAGCATTTTATTCATATCAGAAAACAGACCGACTTCTATTCAAATTTCCTGTCATATAAACACTGTTATGAGTCATGAAAAAGTGCTTTATCAGAACATTACTGCTCCTTACTCAATCACTCATGGGCTGCATCTAAACCTCAACTTCAAAGATGACTAATGGTTTGGGCTTGACCCGGCACCGTGCCCGAGGGGTTTCTAACTTATTTTATGTAAATGGAAACTTGATCCTCAGATAGATGGAATTTGGTTCTGATGTTGCTGGTGATAATGTTGTAAATATAAAGGTGGTATGAGGGATTTGGGCCCATGCTTTAGAGGCCCAAAAGAGTAGGAGGGGACAATCCCTGTGAGATTTTATTATTGCAACTCAAAGGGTTACAATCTTCAATTGTATGAAACCTTAAACTGGAGAATGGCACTCATTTATTGGGAGGAGATTTTTCTATTCAAGGTTATGCATCCAGTGCAGTGGGCCCATAACATAACATATGGGTCAAAACAATTAGAAAATTCTCTAATCATTTGAGGAAGCCTACTTGTCTGATACAAAGCATATGTCCATCGTCCAAAATTCTATATTAACAGAAAATCTTGTCTTAATGTTTGGGCCATGGGTCCACTTTCTCATTGAAACTGCTATGGGAACTGCCATTGGTGAGTCAAAATATTTTTATGTAAAGCTTCTATAGAGGGCCCTGAGTTTTTTCAAAACATTTCTTCAGAGTTGTTTTACAGTAATTTGAATGAGTTTAGAGAGGTATCGCGAACTGAGTCAAATGCTGGAACCTTGAAATTCAAAAGCCTGCTGGGTTGAGTTCAGTTGAAGATAGCGAGTCACCGAGTCAAAAAAAGTCAAGATTCAATATCAATAAATAATACTCACAATTTTATTATATATAAATATCATAGAATAATGAAATGAAATTTTATTGATTATGAAAAAAGCCATTCTACCTTCCTGCAGCCCGATTCATTATTAGTAAACCTACTGTTAGATAAGGTTCCATGACTGTGGGTCTTCTTCATGAGATCTTAAATGAAGTGACATGATTGGTTTAGTAATTGCTGATCCTTCATATTCATATATCTTGCTTCATGGATAGATATGCAGGGAGCCTCCATAAGTGAAATTTGTGGAGCACAATGGCTGTTCTACCTTTGTGCAATCTCATTTAATGGGAGTGGGGTGTGAGTTAGATATGGCTCCTTGGTCCTCATATTGATATCTGAAATGAGGCAATATGAATGGTGTGCTGACTGCTGGCCTTTTTTTTTTTTTTTTTTTTAATTTTAAAATGATGATTGGATTAATGGAAGCCTAGAAATGATTGGAGAGAGAGAGGGAGAGATATTTGTAGCTCTGGATCAAATTACAACTCACTTCAGTAAATGGGCAAACTCCTCAAATTAAATAAACATTCCAGAGGAAAGATAGGTATTTAGATGGAAGTAGCTAAATATGCATTATAATGTGGAATACACTCAAAAGGCTAGTTCTTTTCCTTGTTTCTTTTTTTCTTTTTAAACTATGTTGGGCTCGTCAGCATTTTAAAATAGCAACTGTTACGTAATGTAGCATTCGTATTATCAACAATAGCAGTTAAGTCTGGTATGCTATTTTGAAATTAGCGGCACTACAGTCTATTACTTAGTAAAGTGAATCAGTTTTAATATAAAACTCTGTTTTTCCTGTCTCGTCTCCTCAATAACCTTTTCTAAAGTTGTCTCTATCCTAATATGGTTCCAAAACACAAATAAAATTAAAAGAATGACTATTACATAAAATTTAAATTCTTTTGACCCGTTAAAAAACTCACACAACTGCAACCGTTATGTGTCGTTCACTACGTAGCGTTTTGGCCACTATGCTCGCTACAACTACTATTTTGATCCTTATTGATCAGAAGTGATATTTAAACTTGATGATCTAAAATTGATCCCTATGCGTGCTTGTGAAGCTAAAGGTGCCTACACCACTCAATCATGAGTTACTTGGAGAAGTTCTTTTTTACTTTTGGCTACATTCATATTCTACATGGGCGGTCAATGAACCTTTAGCCCTTAGGTGGCTCAAAAACGTAGTCCAATTAGTTTAGTTTTAACTAATGTTGTCACCCAACAATCATGTTTGCACAAAATGGAGAATTCAATTAATTTCATATTAAATACTAAAAAAATGTTAAATAGGAATTATCAATGAATTATGATATGAGTTTTTCACTAAGGTGGTCATTAATCCAATGAATAGACCATTGAAGAAGATCACCTCATTTTCACAAAGACAGCAAATACTACAAAAACTTAATGTGCAATTACATTCCATGAAATGTATTAGTACATGCCATCATTATTGAGATAAATTTAATGAAATTATTTAGTTTGAGACACTGATTTTACATAGTACATATGCAGACAGAGTTGCATGAGTAAATTGTAAAGTCAAAACTAGAGACACAGTAACATTTGTAAAATCCCATGTTTGTCTTCACATATCGAGATGAATATCAATTATCGCATTGTCTAGTGTCTACCCCGTCATTCTATTGCAGTTAACCACTAAAAGCACAATAATGGCTTGTGCAATAGAATGAGGTAGAAAATATGAGTGTTCTCAAGCTTTTTGCAGCTTTAACTCTAGTATCTGTACTTAAAAATAAAAAATGCAACTCTAGTATCTGCACATCACCATAAAAGAAAAACAACATGCCCAGAACGACGGTTTCTCTCATTGACAGAGAGAAAGAGAAAGAACAAGAAAGAGAATCATTCAATCTTTTGGATGTTTTATCATGGCTTCAAAATCTAGAAATAATGTATCTACTTTAGTTTCTGTTTTTTTTCTCTAGTAAATACCCACTCACCCACACACAGTACAGAGTCCCCTGAGCATCTGAGTTACAATGGGGAATCAATCCTGGTCTTTATGTGGAGAGGGAGATACCTTACAGCTAAGCTACCTACTCTATTAAAAATTAGATTGCACTGGTAGTTGTCTCTTGCAATGCTTCCTGCATATGGTTGATATTGTGAGAGATTCAAGGGAGTCCTAGCTTATTGAAGGGCCCTGCCTCTCTAATGTCGGAATCCGGACGCTATATATATATATATATATATATATATCATAAAGTCGGCCCCACTATATTGTTCCAGATGATATATATATATATATATATATATTATATGATGCTCTCCGATAGTACTTCCTTTGTGCTTCGCCATCAATCTAGTGATTCTCACTAAACTTGGTCTCATTACACCAAATTATCTAGAACTGCTTCTTATTAGTTAAATATAGTGTAATTTTAAATGAAAAATAAATATTAAAACCCAATATATACGATAAGACTATGATGATAATAATAATGATGAAACATGATGACCAGACTCATGAAAACAAATAATAAAAATCTTTCCATAAATGTTTGGAATGAGAATAGTAAAATCATAAATAAATACCACTAAAACGACACCAAAACACAATTTTTAGTCATAAAACACGCAAAAAATATATAGAAAGAAAAGCACAAGATTGTCACTTCATTTTATTGTGTAAGCGAAAAAGAAGAAGTGTAATGACCAACTTAGGCCCTAGTTACTAAAAAAAGAATCCTTAGCTCTCATCATCATATGAAATGACAGTAATTTGGTGGATATATTAGAGTAATTGATATTTGAAAATAACTTAGATAGAGCAGTACTGTGAGAGAATCTAATATCTTGGACCAACTATAGAACAAATCAAAGGTTTTATATTAAAATATACGAAATAAAAATAACACAAGGGCAACATGGAGACAATCCATGGAAATATAATCATAAGAGTATCACTTGATCTATTAGCGGGGCATTTTTATATGAGGAATGTTCGTATAAAAGTAACTCTTACACTACTATGAGAGTAGTGGAGATCCATCAGATTCATATCCAATGCCAACAGTGTAAATATGAGGGTCCTCTCCCCTTACTCTCATAGTAGTGTGAGAGTTACTCTCATAAGAGCATTTTCTTTTATATATATATATATATGACGTAATTATAGTATTGTCAGATAAAATTAGATCTTGGGCAACAAAAATGAAATTGCAAATTGATGTTTATCAACTAAAATGCATATATTAAGATGGATGAGTAAGATGAAAGTAATTGACACAACTAAGAAAGTACACATTATATGAATCTACAGTCTAATAAAAAATGAACAACACACACACACACAAGAGAATAATACCAAAGACAAAAACATTATAATTTCAATATAAAACAACAGAAAAGAAGACCAAGACTTGATGTGAATAAAAAGGCCTTCAATTATTCAAAGACTACAAAACCCTGACTCATCATGACTCATGCACCATTTGAAATTTTAAACACTTTTTGAAAATTATGTTTTAAGGTTTCCCCCCCCCCTAATTTCAATATAAAATAATAGAAAAGAAGACCAAGAGTTTGATGATAAAAGAGCTGCAAAGATCACAAACACTAACTCATCATGGGCTGGCTTATGCACCACCTGAGATTCTGCCGCCCCCACATCCAAAATTGAGCCACTGCCAAATCTGGGATGTAGTGTAGCAGAGTCCCTCTAAAATCTCAGCAACTGCAATAAAGGGTCAATCGTAGGGTCCTGCTCCCCATCAAAACTGCAATTTGCCATTGCCCCCACTTCTGTACATGTGAGCCCCATACAAGGAAGTTTTTTTTTTTTTTTTTTTTTCTACCATACAAGGAAGTTGAAGAGATGAACCCTTCTCTTTTCTAATGTACAGATTACAGATGCAACTGGCTAGTTGCTGTATTATTAGCAGTAGCCATCTCGTTCTTGGGGCTTCTCCATCTACAGATGGTCCCATCATATCAATGATATGTATTGCATGATGGGTCCCATTGCATACCTGAACCTACATCTGATGAATACTGATGCCAAGGACTGGACTTTACATCTTGACCTGAAAGAAAACTGCCACCCACCCAATTGCTGGCTCTGCCTACTTGCAGAAACTGAAGGAAAGAAAATCTTTAGTCAATATCAAGATAACAGGCCAGTTATCTTCTTCTTCTTCTTCTTCTTCTTTTTTTTTTTGACATGGCCATATTCTCTTATCCCTTATCTTTTTTTTTTCCTTTCCTTTTTCACTCCCTGCCCTGTGTTTATTTGTCAGTTGTAGTTTTGAGTTGTATTGTAGAAGAGATGGGAGACTGCTAAGATTTTCTAATCCCAAGTATTAAAATTGTATTGAGCATTTTACCAAGATAAGTGTATTAGGCCCTCTAAGTTTAAAAAAAAAAAAAGAACCTTTGTGATTGATGGTTCATGTTATTATTATTTTTATAAGGGAGAGTGTCCCTGTTAGATCTGATATAGTTTGCAATTCAAATCAAACCTATGGATCTAAATTTATGCATTAAACAATATATGATTTCAAAAATATAAAAGCGTACCATGCACCATGATCTTAATGAAGAGCGGATCTCCTTTTTCAAATAGAGTTTTCTCATATCTCCCTTATCACCCACTCCAATATGCGTGAAGTTGATAGGTACTTTTCAGATCTCGTAGGTTAAGAGAGAGGACCCGAAAACCCATATATATATATATATATATATAAGCCCTCGAGAGATTCTTCCCATCAAACAAACTTAATAAAGGGTAAGTTTCTTTAATTCCCTCAAATAAGCCAATAAGAGTCCTATTTGATTGGGCTTATTAAAATTTAATTCAAGATAAATTTAGTAAAACCAAAAACTAAAAATGAGAAAGTAACTTAAATTAGTGGGCTCAAACCATGGGTCCCAACAGTATTACACATGTGGTCATGAGGACCACTCACATCTAACAGTCCCAACCCTTTGGACCGGACTAATCCCTACTGGCCTAAGGGGATCCGAGTAAATCCCCAGTTGAAAGATCTGGATCAGCAAGTCAAATTCAGTCTGCTGAGCCGAACTCGCTGACTGAACAGCCTGTTGAGTCAAGTTGGCTTGGCTTATTTGAGTCGATCTGGACAATTTTTAAAATGATGATCAAATCATCATAAAAGCCTCTTCCAATAGGTTCAGAAATTTATTCATTTTAGTGATTGCAGTTCGATGCCATCATGGTCTCCCGTTTTCAGCCTTGGGACTGGCATAGGATTGAGTATGTATGTATACATTAAGGGAATGATTGAGAGTTATGTTTTGGATTTAGTGGTTAATTTGAATTAGAAAATAAATTAATATACTCCATACTGATAAGTCATAATTTTTAATTAAGTTGTTATTAAGGTCTAAAATAATCTGAAAACCTCTTAAGCCAATCCATATATGTCCATTATGGATCCTTAATCAAGAAATCGTATTTAGTCTTTTTGTACTGCTAACTTTTTCAATGAATATAACCATTCAATAAAAAAAAAAAGAAGAGATAATTAGCGAAAGGTCCCTCATATAGTACTTGTAAGGCCTTCAATCCATTAACTTTTCCTCTAAGGCTTGTAGTCCAGGCAGCTGGACATATTTCGGCGAGAGGTCCCTGGATACAATTCTCATGACTGATTTACCCTTTCAACCATTTTAGGAATAAAATTTTAAAATTTCAAATTTCAAATCTTGGATTATCCCTCTTCTTCTTCAACAAAAACTGAATGGAGGGGCAGAATCGTCGATCTTGTTTTGTTCTGAATGGAGAACAAGAACTAGATGGCCCAACAGAATCTATCTGGGGAACCCAATGTTCCGGTCTCCACCTCAGGCGACGACGAAAATGCGACTACCCAAACTGCTTTTTTTTTCGATTTTTGCACCCTCGACGAGCAACAGCACACAACGTTTGGGAGTTTGCAGAGAAGGACATCGTTGATCTCTGCTGGGCCACCGACAGTTTGAAGAGGATCTGAACGATCGGTTGTAGAGAAACTCGGATCGTGGCCTTCTTCTCTGCTTCGAACTCAACACCGGTAGTTTGCAGAGGACCTGAACGATCTTATTTGCAGAAGTTCGGCCATTGCAGAAAAAGACCAAAACCCTTCTCGGCCGCCATTGCCGGAGAAGCAGACCGGTGGACCTCCGGTACCAGGGCTGCACATCGCCAAAGGGCGGTAAGCGCGTTTCAGTTTCTGTCTCGGAACCCAGCCGATGAGGAAACAGATCCAAATCTAGAAATCGCAGAATCGCCGCTATCTCCTGTCGTAGTTGGTGAACGTCGTCGGGAAAGTGGTTTCGGTCGGAAGTCCGTCCCATCGGAGAAAAAGAAGAAAAGGCTGGTTTTCTGGCTTTTTGCCAGAATTGGGTTGTTGAAGGGATGAAGAAAGGAAGAAGACGACCCATCTTGAGTGTAACATGTGTCAGGTTGTTTAAGGTTAGGTTCGACCTGCAGCCCAGATATAGAACAGTAAGCAGGCATAATTACTTCTTGATTTTGAGTGGCATACGGACTCTGTGATCGATTGAGAAGGTAGAAGGCATACTGGTCTCGTTTTTTACAAATATATAAGAGTTTATATGAAATTTATCTGAGTTTTTGTGAAATTTATCTACGTTTTTGTCAAGTTTATATGAGTTTTAATAAATTTAAATCAGTTTCTGTCAAATTTATCTGAGTTTTTTATTTTTTGTCAAATTTATTTGAGTTTTGTGCAAATTTATCTGAGTTCTGAAATAAATTTCTCTGAGTTCTGAACAAATCTATCTGAGTTTTTGGCTAATTTATATGAGTTTTGGAACAAATTTATCTGAGTTCTAGACAAATCTATATGAATTTGTGACAAATTTATTTGAGTTTTTGAAAAATATAGCTGAATTTCTGACAAATTTATCTCCATTTGGCAAATTTTAACTGCGTTTGTTCTTTTGAAATTTATTTACAATTTTTGAAATAAATTTAACTGAGTTTTGACAAAAATACATGAGTTTTTGGCAAAAATTTTTGAAATTTGAAAAATTAGTTTATCTTTGATTTGGCAAATGTATTTGTGTTTTTTTAAATTTATTTGCTTTTTGTAATTTTATTTAGGTCTTTTGAAATTTATTTACGTCTTTTGAAATTTATTTACATTTTTTGAAATTTATTTGGAACTTTTGAAATTTATTCATATTTTTTGAATTTTATGGATCTTTTGAAATTTATCTGCGTCTTTTTAAATTGATTTTCATCTTTTGAAATTTATTTATATTTTTTGAAACTTATTTGGATCTTTTGAAATTTATTTGTGTCTTTTTAAATTTCTATGCGTTCTTTTGAAATTTATTGCGTTTTTTTAAATTATTGAATTTTTTGAAATTTATTTGCAGTCTTTCAAATTTATTTATATTTTTTGAGATTTATTTGTATTTTTTTCGTATTTATTTGCATTTTTTATTTTATTTACGTCTTTTGAAATTTATTTTCTTATTTTTAAATTTATTTTCATTTTTCAAAATTTATTTGGATCTTTTGAAATTTATTTGACCAATTAAATGGTAGTTGACCATTATTAATGGCTTATCCCACTAATCATGTGATATGATTTCAAGAAAGGGTAAATTTAGACATTTTAGGTTTTCAAATTTGGAAAAATGACCTATAACACTATAAGAAAAGATTGTGGGCCTAAGACAATAAAGTGAAATGTTCAAGGACCCGTCGCCAAATTCCCAAAAAAAATTATAGATATTTGATTTGCTAGAATGCTTTGAAATGCAGTAATTATAGTTCCACATCACTCCACCACCATTTGGTATTTATGTTTATCCTGAACCATAGAACTGAATCATGATCCAAGGATGAACAGTTTGAACACCCTACTGATGAGATGCTCATGTTACTTCGATTGCGAATGATCCACGTTTGGTTGGATAGGGATGTAAACAAGCTGAGCTAAGTGGAGCTTGAGCATGGCTCCTCAAGCTCAAATATGAATGGCCCTTGCTTGAGCTGGTTCTTGGGCTGGGTCAGCTATATGAATGGCCTATGGATCTAAAAGAAAAAAAAGACAAAAAGCTAGCCAAGTAGATGTTTTCATATGTTTGAACTTTGAACTAGCTAAGCCCATGAAATGACCGATCAGCACGGATAAAAATTGAATGGGCCCCAAACTCCAAGCCGCCCCATCTTCTGTCTCACACAACATCATCTTCATCTTATATGACATTTTTCAAACACAGTGCTACTTTTAGATGAGCTTAGATTCAAACTTTAGTTTGACAATTTTTTGTGGTTTATAGTGTCACATCAGCTTTCTTTTATGCTATAATGCTGCAACAAATAAAGAACAAATGGCTTATACTTGCCATCCAAGATTGTTTTTTTACCAACTATTGGCCTTTTTTTCTTCATCATTGTCAGTTTTGAGGCTATCTATGAGTGTTGTTTCTCTTACAAGGGCATAAGAGATGTGTGTGCTCCTACTAATTTCTATTTTTGGGGCCTACTTAGACCACAGCTAATAATGGGAGGGTGGGGTGGAAAAGCTTAATGATGCATAAGGTTGGAATGGAAAAATCATAGGTTTCAATAATGATGGATCATAATTTAAGGGCACCCAAAGATTTGCTATACAAACATTGGGTGATCAACTAATGCTGCATATTACTTCACCAGGATCAAAACTGAGTCAGTGCCAAAATATAGGTCTCAATTGAATGTGAAGGGGTTGGATTTTACATAATATGAATAATCCAATACTGTTGCTGCTGCCGCTGGTGATGATGACAATAATAATAAAGCGTAGTTGCTCATACAGTAACTTTGTTATTTTATTTTGAAACCTTTTTGAGCAGCCAGGCCATTAACTATTAAGTGTTCATGATTTATGGGGTCCATATGAGCCCACCTATTGTTAATCCCACTGCTTTATGCTCCCTAACCACTCCTTGTCAATTAGCACACCCCAACTTGCCACCCTTATGACTCTACTAATTAAATGTTGGAGTGACCATGCATTAAAATACCATAAAAAAAAAAAAGGAGAAAAAAATATATGCACTAGATGATGGGCTAAAAACTAACTTTTGAGATCCTTAAATCAAAGGGCAGAATGATCCATCGTCTTTGGAGTTGACACATGAAGATTGTTCACAGACACAAGCACAAGCACACCCCACCACTAGATAAAATCTTTTTTTTTTTTTTTATCTTTCTTCTTTTTCTTTTTTTTTTCATCTCACTAATATTCCTCCACTGTGTGGGTCACAAAATCAGTAATTTGGGAATTAAAACATGAACCCCACATTCAGCTAGAAAACTGGTTCCAGATAATACTGCTTGACTTTAGCATTATCATCTCTAAAGATCTCGTTTGGTACTTTACTAATACAATCAAAGTCAAGTAAAGTCTCTATTTTCTAGACAAAATATCACATTAAATGCACTTTATTCAAAACTCCCACAATCTTTTTCATATAAATAGTAAAAAAACAACTACTTTTATCCAAAAAAAAAAAAATTCTATTTTTTCATACATAAAGTCAAAAATTTTTTATAATAAATAACTAAAAATAAAATACCATCATAATCTATTTATATTTTATTCTATTTTTAAAATCAACTTGACTTGATTTGACTATATTAATAGAGTTACATATGGGCGTAAATTCCTTATTACAATTTTAAAGAGTTTATGCACAGAGAATATGAGGAAGGAGCAGGTAAAATAATTAAAAATAAATAAATAACGTTCATGAAGTGATCGTCAGACTGGCATCACTTCCCCGAGGTGGATGTCCAGGCATGGGCCACCCTCTGTCTCTCTTTCTCTCTCTTCCTCTCTCTCTCTCTCTTTCTCACTCTTTTATCTCCTCTTCTCCTCTCTCTTGTGGCCTTATAATCCCATCTTCAGTTTTCTATAACCTTACCTATCCATTTTATCATTCATATCCATACTATCCAAACCCCACTCTCTCTCTCATTCTCTATCCTATACCCTAGACTCACACAACTTTCATTCATCAAAACTCCCTACTTTCTTTCATTTTGAAGAGGTGTTTGAGTTAGAGCCCAAGTCCCCAGGAAACCCCAGATTTCAGTTTTGGAAGTGGAGCAACACGTAGTTAGAAAACCCATGTTTCCATGTTTCTGTTAGAACTAGAAGATAGATAGATTGATTGATGGCTGTTGCCTTATAGGAGATAGAGACCTTTTCATAAAAAAAAAAAAAAAAATAAAGTAAACCCAAAACCTTAGAAGTAGCATGAATCTAGAGGTTTCCATAAGAATGGAAACTATGTCTTTAGTAGGTTGAAGCAGGTAGTAGATTCATGTAGTACCAAAAACGAAAAAAAAAAAAAAAAAGAATCTCTCTGGTCCTAGAACAAACAAAGAAAAGAGAAGAAAAAAAAATTCCATGTTTTGGTGTTTACTTTCTCTTTAAGTAGCTGAATTCTCCATCAAGTTAAAACCCCATTTCAGCTTCCAAAAACCCAAGATCCAAATACATAAAAAAACATCACCACAAACCGTAAAAATCTCACTTTGCTCAAACTACATCATGTCCGCCGCAGCGGCAGCAGCCAACAGCAGCTCCAGCAATTCAAGCACCGAAAACAACGCCGTTACGCGGCCGAAACCGCCGAGCCGTTACGAGTCTCAGAAGCGGCGGGACTGGAACACCTTCGGCCAGTACCTGAAGAACCACCGGCCGCCGCTAGCTCTCTCCCGGTGCAGCGGTGCCCACGTGCTGGAATTCCTCCGGTACCTAGACCAGTTCGGGAAGACCAAGGTGCACTCGCCGGCGTGCCCCTTTTTCGGCCACCCCCACCCACCGGCGCCCTGCCCGTGCCCTCTACGGCAGGCCTGGGGCAGCCTCGACGCCCTCATCGGCCGCCTCCGGGCAGCCTTCGAGGAGAACGGTGGGCAGCCGGAGGCCAACCCCTTCGGCGCCCGCGCCGTCCGCCTCTACCTACGGGAGGTCAGGGAGATGCAGGCGAAGGCTCGTGGCATCGCCTACGAGAAGAAGAAGCGGAAGCGGCCACCGCCTATCGCCGCCACCGCCCCACCGCCCACCGCCATCTCCCCGTTGCAGGTATCCGATCTCAATTCGACGAATCCCAATTCGGGTCTTCACGGGCATGTTGTCGGATCCACCGAGGCCGGGGACTCTCTTCTCATGATCCCACTTCCCGTCCTCAATTAGTAGGGTTGTGGGTGCAAATGCCTTCTTCTACTTTTATCAAATGCATGCATATCTCAGTGTAGTCATGACCAAATTAATGGTATGTGGTTCATGTATATTTTAGGGTTAGGGTTTAAGGCCTCATGGGTCAGTTGGAAACTTGTTGGAGATTATGTACTTGAATGGTATTAGACTGTTAATGATATGATCACTGTTATATATAATGTTTTCTATGCATTGCATGCCATCTTTTTGGTTGAATACTTGTCTTTTTAGCATAATACTGTTTTTTATTTCATATTATATGATTATAGTTTGTGAGTTGGACATAGATGTAGAGAAGTTGATGTTAGCATGGATTGTTAATCAATGATGAGTTATATAACTTAGTGTACAATTGTTGTGGGTTTGACTTTTAGAAATTGTAGTTCTTGCAAGTAAGCATTTTTGTTTATATTATAGATGTTGTTGGGAAGCAAAATGGCTAAACACTTTCTAACCTTTGATTCTGTGTTAGGCATTGATGTTGGTGTGCTTTTTTACATGGGATTTTTAAAAGGTTATATGGTATTGCCCTATTTTGAAGTATGTGAGTATAATTATTTATAAAAGCTAATAGTCTAAATTGCCATGCAATTGTGTCTACCTTATATGTACTTATGTGGCAAGAACTATCTTAAGGATAACAGAAATAAATCCTTTCTATGTGCATATGTAGCAAGGACTATCAAAGGGATAACAGAAACAAATCCTTTCTTTCGGTTAATTGTCTTCATGTGATTGTTCTCATGTTGTTCTATCACATTGCTGATGTTGTGTTTATGAATCATGTGAATTCTTGAGATTTCACTTTCCTTTCTTGAGCCTATTGGTTTCTTTAATTGATAGCGAATTGCAGTGTTCCTATTTCTTGTCATCCTCCTAATTGTGGGTTCGCAATGGCTGTAGACCAGTAACTGTATTCCAATCAGGAGGGCAGCACTTACAGGTAATCTTCACTCTCAGTTTCTTGAAGAAAAAAACTAGTGATCTCTAGGGTTCTCTTTATATGGATATTTTGGAGTAGCCTGTACCCAGCTTGGATTCTCCATGCTGAAACCGGATTAGGATTCTTAAAAAATAGAATTATCCTTAAAAATAGGAAGTCCTTTTTCTGTTAGAGAAATATCTGCTCAGAATACCAAAGTTGCAACAATCCCTATATTGACATAACCTTTGATTCTTTCATTTGGAATCATCTTGGTTGGGTGGGTATTATATTGCATGTTAGGTGTATTTAATTGTTGGGAGAAGTAACGTGTTTGTCACTGTTCTGTGGGTTGCACTGTGGGTTGGCCTGATTGGAGACTGACATGGGTGAGTTGATGGGGAGTAGGGACAGATAAGAGATGTGCTTGTTTTTTCTGTTGGTTTGAAAGAATACTTGTGATCATAAGCTAGAAAACATCACTACTGCAAACCCAAATGATTGGTTATTTTTGGAGAATGTGTTAATCCAAGAAAATAACATTAAATTTCAATGGCAAACTAGGAATAATACATCAGTCTTAATTTCTACATCCATGAGAACTAAATACTAATCAAAATAGAAGCCACAGAGAACATAAGGTATTTTGGTGCAAACACAACTTGTGTGAAATGAGCTATATGGCGGTTGGACTGCACAATGTGGATAGGCCTAATGATCTGCGTCTTGAGGTGGATCCAATCATCAGATGGATCACCATGTATGGTAGTAATAGAAGGTTAAAGAGGAAAGGTTGATGTCCATATGGAGTGTTTCACACATTTTGTGGAGTGTCATCCTGATGAATGGTTGGGATCATTCCCAACTAAGCAACATTGGCACATGTATGTCATAGACCTCTTCAATCTGTCTTCACGCTGAGTAATCTTACACGCTTCAGAGGACATCTTTGTTGGCAAATGAGTTCTATTGTATATCTTCAAGTACAAGTATAAAATAAAATAAAATAAAAAAACCTGATTCAATAATTTATGTGTGTGTCTCAACATGTTCAGCTCAAGTTCATAAAAAGAGGGTTGGCACCCAACATGCCATTGATTTCAAAAAAATAAAAATAACATTAAAAAGGCCTAACCAAAGTTTTTGTTTACTTGTAACGAAGAGCAGCACTTTAAATCCATTGCATGAAAAGGTTTCAACTAATAATGATTAATGTTTCATTCCTGAAAACATCTCTTGATCTTCAGCAAGTGTTGGCGGACATCATTTGCTTTGAAAAATAATACTCTCTCCTTTTCTTAGGTGATAAACATCAATTGGTTTCCATCGTATTGTTCTTTTTTCCAATGGTGTAATGGTTTTAGTAATTAATAGTCTGATTTATTTGTTGGGGGCATGGATGCCATATCATGTTTATAGCAGTTTTTTTTGTTTTTTTTTTTTTTGGTAGAAATGTTTATAGCAGTTGAGGGAGCCTTTCACAGTTACTTTCACCCCAGCTTGAATATCTACTACTAAAGACTGTAGTTATTCTCATTTTAAAAATAGTCGTCTACTTGCCACTCTGGTATTCTCTTTGCAGATGGTGATTGACTAGTCGTATCACGTATGGTAACAGCAGCATGACAAACGACATAACTTCTCATGTGTTTCCTCCGATTCTTTGGCTTTTTTGTTTTTATTGTCCCAAGGTTTGTAGAATGTTTTGATGTGGAGGAACCTTTGGACACTAGACTTATCTCTCTCTCTCTCTCTCTCTCTCTCGATGTGGAGGAACCTTTGGACACTAGACTTATCTCTCTCTCTCTCTCTCTCTCTCTCTCTCTCTCTCTCTCACACACAAAATATATGTAGGTGTGATTTTGGCTGGTACATTAATTTGTTTGAAAATCCATCAGTGTACAATATATTTCTTTTGGATGTTCCATAAATTTATAGACGGATATCATGAAACTACTCAAAAGACCCAAATTTATTTACTTGCTTTAAACTTGTACATTCGCTGGTATGGCGTGATTAGGAATCAATGTAGAAAACAATTTAAGATTCTCAGTATTTGAGCTTATTTTAAACTTGAATCACCAGATTTTTATTCATTGCTATTTAGTTGTAGCAGCTTTTCATTCAATAGAAGTTTGTTTCATTCATCCTCATAGATGGACTTCTTTTACTCCATTAGCTTTTTTGTTTTTTACTGTTTTGCAAAGGTGTGATGGATAGCAGTTTTCCTAAGCTTTTCTACCCTCATTTATCAATCACAAGAACAAAAGAAAGCATTAAAATGTGAAAACATTTCTATGACTTAGGTAAAATTGCTACATGGCTGCCTGTCCAGCAGTCCATGTAATGTCTTGCATAATCAGGACCCATGTCCAAAAGGAGGTTGGCACCAAAGAGACGATCGACCATAAAATCTCACACACTAATAGTTTACTTTTTTATGCCTGTTTGCATTGTCCAAGATAAGATTGTGATGGATGATAAACATTATTATATATCATGCCCCTTTGCTGACTAAAAATTTGAATATTGTTGTGTATTGAATGATGATTTTTTGTTCAAATAAGATGAATATCCGTTTGATCATATTGTAGGCCACTAGGGTGGGCCCGTTACACATTGTTCATAGTATTCCTCTCTAGCTGATGTGATTTTCAAAAGAAGCCCTTAAATGGGACTTGGATTATTTTTCATGATAGAAACAAAGAATAGAAATCTTTTGTGAGGAGTATTTATGTTCATCATGACTTCCAAGTGTTACTGTAATTTACATTTTTGCATGCCACTTCCGAGTCGTCTATAAATCTGAGTCACTCATTTAGTGGGCCTCACTATCCATCTAACATGGTGTAAGAACCAGACTTTTCTCATGAAACTCATTGTAAAGTTCATGCACTTCTATACTTTGGATAACATCACTGACTTGAAAAGGTTTCTGAGATTAGAAAGAGAATATATATAGATCAGACAGCTGAGGTCACCCTACTCACTAGGGTTTTATATTACTTGTATTGGCCACACATGACCAGCCTAAATCAAATGGGATAGTCTAGGTTTATGTTGTACGGAGACTTCTTTCACCTGCCCATGAGTTTAGAATCCACTTTGAACAAAAGAATGGTAAAGTTAAAAGGTTACTACTTTCAAACCATTGGGTTACAAATTATTGAATTAAGCACCTGATCAAACTAACGAGTACACTTTGACCACTTTATCAATTTAAACACACAATTCCATGTATTGGAGATTTGGAGTGTATAAATTTGCCTTGAAATTAGATGGTCCGCCAAAACTATGGTTCCTTCTTTTGATGGCCCTGTGGAGGGTACAATAGAGGGGTCACATTAACATTCAACACAAGGGTCCCATGAGCTTTTAGGTGAAGCCTCATGTCTTCTATATTTGGCTGAACCATAAGCTTGTCTCTTTGTTGGGAACTATTTTCTGGAGTGAAGAAGAATACTAAGCTGTTGAAGTCATCATACCTCCAATTTGCATGGGCCCAAACACAGTGAGGTATCTCACAGATTGAACCATTCCAACTCCCAGAAAAAAAATGGATTGCAAAATTCTAGCCCTGTGATTGGTGGCCCGCAGATAGACGGCAAAATAATGCAATCACTTAAAAAGAAAAGAATGGATAAAAATGATCATTCAATCTACAAAATTATTGCAACATTCCCCATCAAGGCATGCCCATTTATTGTCATGGTCACTGAACTAGTCAAGCATGGCCCAACTGTATAGGATCAAGGGTATCAGGAACTGCGCATCAACCCTTGCGCTTATGATATGAGATCTTCTTTCTTCCTATTTCCTCTAGTTTTAATGGATCTGATTGTGTTGGGTAGATTTATCAATGTTAAGAACTTCATTGACTTCAAGAAATTGCCACCAATCCACTTATAGCTCATGGCTAGGTATCTCCTTCTCACATAAACAACTATGGCTCGATAGTGTTAATGAAGGACTTGTGAATTATGGTGTGTGGCTGCATGCATGAGTTTTACCACGAGCAAAAAGGTAATTTCATTAATCACGTTATCAGTCATGAGCTCAATTTCTCAGCAAGATCATTTCCTATCAAAAGTAAAATCTGAAGATGCCGCAGGAAGGGATGACATTCATTTTTAACCGCTTGAATTATCAATAGGAGGGCCCCACCTGTGGAGTACAGCACATCTCACTCATGGGAAATATGTAGGAGACATTCAGGGGATCCGACTTGGTCAAATTTAGATGAGTTGGCAGCTCTAAAACCCTAAACTCTAAATTTTGACCTTAAACACTATTTTGGTTAGATGGTCTGATTAGGAATACCCACTCCAAAATCCCATTTACATCAACATGGACATAGCAATGGCCCTGATTGGCACTTGATTGGGCTTCCAATTGTTGCAACTTGAATTGCAGTTTTCAATAATCAATTGCTTAGTAGAAAAATAACCACAAGAGACAGATGACTAGCAATGGAAAGAGAAAATTTTCATTTGATTGCCACAAACCAACCATTGATTTGCACTACCCCTTCTTATAGTAACTGCTGGAAGCACAGAAAACACTGATTGGAAGAAGAATTGGAATTGATGTTCCCCCAAAATCCAAATTATAGCATTAAAAAAAAAAAAAAAAAAGTGAGTGATGGTTGAATTGAATATTCAACCCACCCAAGTCCCATCACCCTTCCATTTCTTAGTAGAAAGGCCAAAAGGAAAGAATTAAAAAAAAAAAAAAAAAAACAGAGTAATATTCAATGATATCAAAAGAAGATTTTGGCCATTGAATTTGGGGCATTTAATAATGTAGTTGATTTGACATGGATGTGATGGATCGGGCCCATGTCAGGGGCCTCTTATCGTGCGCACCCACGTTCTTAGCAGACCCTTGTCGCCTGTCACTCGGACAAGGTTAAGTAGATTACAGACATGAGAGGTTAGAAGACTTCTTCTTTTTATATTTTCACAATCACAACAACATAAGAAAAGAGAGGGCTGAGGGAGTGGACGAGTCAAGTGACTCAAATTGAGTGGGTTGGTCGACTCAGGTATTGAGTAATTAAAACCAAAAACCACCCTTGACTCTAATAATGGGCATCTTCCATAAGTAAATATATCTGTTTGAAATAGAACTGGTTAAATTAGTTAGGTCTTTTGGAATATATTTGTTTCAATTAGATGGTTTTGCAAATGGGTTGTTTGGTATATGTCTCATTCAAGTAGAAAGGAGCAAATTTATTGGTAAAAGTTATATGAGCAATGTTTTCCTATAATAAAAGTAATATATGTAGACTTATAATCATCATATGATAAAAGTTAATTTATTATGGTAACGGTATTTAAAAGATAATACCTTAATAAATTATTGATGTAGAAGGGACCTTGAGTTTTTAAGGGTTTAATTTATTATGGTAACGGTATTTATTTTCTATCTTCTCTTAATTCTATTTAAAAAAAAAAAAAAAGGAAGATTATTTTATGCTCTTTTTTAGATATTTACCATTAATTCTCATTTTTGACTTTTAGTGCATTCATTTTTATGTATTCTGTCCAAACGACCATGCCAAAAAGATGTTTGATTGCTTTATGCATTCATCTCTTAATTAATAAACAGTCTTTTTCATACCGTCTAAGAACTTAAATATTTATTTAAATTAATTTTAAATCAAATAGATCAAAATGTAGATATCACAAAAGCTTCCTAAATATGTGAAGGTGAGTTTGTACTCAAAATTCATTCATCTTAAAACAAAGTCGAATATACGTAGCTGAAATCAATTCGGATTTTAAATCCCCAACACAAATGCAATTTTGGAGGTAAGCAAGGTACTCAATCTCCTCTCTATTGGGTTTTCTTTTCAAAGAACATAAATTTAAAAAATGTACATAGTTCTTATAATTATAACTAGCATAATAACCAGTGTTAGATACGGGCATGACCCACTTCGTTCAGGTCCCCCCTCAATCTAACTAATTTCGACATCTTTCTGATAAATAATTGTATATTGGTACTTTGTGGTGTAGTAGTTAGGTTAGTTATTTAAAAAGCAATGGGTCATGAGTTCAAATCTTGCAACCTATATACCCTCTAGCTATAATATATTATAATATGTCTACATAATTCCTTTTTAATGGGTATACATGTTTTATGTATAAGTTGGGCACTGCAAATCAAAGTTGAGAATTTAAAGTCAGTAATTGAAATTCATGATGTGAGTATCAAAATCTAGGCTGTTTAGGTTAAGCATGTGGATTTAGATTTGGACCAACTCATATTGCACCCACTAAAGCCAACTTCCATGCATGCCATTGGTTAAGGAGGGAGTGGAAAGTCCTAGGCATGATTGGTCAGTGCAAAAGATGGTTCTCTCAACATATAAATTTAATGGTCTGAAGATTAGGTTAGGTAAGTTTTTGTGCTTTTTTTAATTAGGTTATTTTACAAAAGAAACAACACCCTTAAAATTAGATATGATGACCATGATCCCAAACTCTAAATATCCATGATAGAGGGCCTCCCACACAATTTTTTCTTTTAATTGACTTAATTTTGCCCCTATTCAAAGATATTAATCAATAATGCCGACATTCAATTACCCAACCTAAAGTAGAGATATTTTCTCATAGGTACTCATGCAGTTTTTTTTTTGTTTGGATCAAAATGCCCTTGAATGATATTACATAAAGTCTCAAATTACACGACATAAATATATTCTTTTTTTTTAAGCCAACAAGAGGGGAACTTTTATGTAACATCGCATAAATTAAAAAATATATAAAATCATATTAACATGTGTTATTTATGCGATATCAAACCAATGAAAGCATTTTAATCCATAAAAGCTACACAAGTAACCACAACCATTAACATAAAGCGGGATTATTGATAGCTAAAGGTTATCGTAAGGCAAAACCCCTATTATTTTTGCTTGATCAATCTAGAATCAAAGGAGTTGAAAATGAAAGGCATGTCAAATCAAGGTGAGGTGAGTGGGTGAGAGAGCAGGATTGGCCCTATGTGGACCCAAGTGAACCCCACCATCTTTTAAGATGCATGGTTGCCGTGCATTGGATATTGGTTGTCTAATAAAACCAGAAAAAAGAATATATATTGTAGCTATGATACCTTATTCGAAGGTGGTGACCACCAATGGTTGGTCAATTAATAAAATTAACAACCATTTTGAGACTGGACTCTTGATTAGCTATCTAAAAAGATTGTGACCCATCTTTCAAAAATTTGAACCCCTCATGATGAAACCATACATGATTCACAATGGGTCCCATATTCACCTTCATATTGCTTGCCTGTCTCACTCTCACATTGAAGGAAGCCTAATACAACTAGGTTAATCACATTTAGAACTTGAAGAAAATTAAAATAATGGGGGTTAATTTCATGTAAAACTTGTAACCAACCCATTAGCCCTAATACTAATTTGAGTGAAATTCTTGTAATAAGGCATAAGTAACACAAGGTTTTATTATAAGAGTTCGGAACAAGGGGCCCACTCATATATATATATATATATATAGAGAGAGAGTTATAGACTTTGAGCAATGCAATTTTAAAAGTATAGTCCCAGCCCAAACAATTGCTAAATTTATATGGACAGTACAATTATTGGACTTGTCATTATCACGTGAGTTTTAATAGGAAACATATTTTGCTATATGAGTAGACAAAAAAAAAGGATCAAATCAGGCCCCCATGCATACTAAAGGGTAGAGAAATGGTAGGACCCATATTTAAGTTGATGTGAGCTATGACATGATAGGGATTAGTTTTAGTCAAAATGGATATTATTTCTTTTTTTAGGTTCTTCTATGGAATCTTGACAATTGGCTGTATTTTGATCAATTTAGGAGGTAATGTATTAGAATTGTTTTATTTTTTTTCTACATTTACTTTTTTAGTCCAACATTTGCTTTTTATATATATATATATATATATATATATGCACTTACATAATATAGTGGGGGCATCCAATTAACATAATTGTTTGGAGAACATGCTGTAACTTGTCAAAATTTAGATACTGTTCTCTAGTTAACGTTTTGATGGTGAGAGACTTGATAAGATGTATTTGTGTAAGTATTTATTAAAGGGCGAAATTAAAATTAAAGAAGAAGCAACCATAATGCCATTTCTACTAAAAAAAGAAGAAGAAAAAATGATATTGTCATAATTTGCACAGCTTGAATTGTCGGCCTTGAATTGTCAGCCTTGATGATCGTTAAGATAGAATTCTTACCAAAAGGAGAAAAAAAGGTAACTTTTTTACACAACGGCGGAACTAGAAAGTTTTCGTTAAAAGAGAGAAATAGCCATCGGTAATGACTGGGTTTGATCCTTGATAGCAATTGATAAGGTGACATTATTTTCTCATACAAATTTTTTTCAGAATGATCCCATCCAATGACTAGAGAGCTGAGTGGCCAATCAAAGGCGCCCCTAAACACCCAAATTAGGAGAAAACTCCATTTTGATCATCTAATGAAGTGTGAGTAGTTGATTTGAAAACCTTATCTAAAAAATTGCTTAGGTTTGGACAAGGGATTGATGTGAAATCAGGCCACCAGGATTAGAGCATTAAGCCTAAATTAAGTGATCTATTTCGATGAGAAATCATAGAAGAAGCATTTTTTTAAGGCAATTTAAACTTTTATATAAGTGGGTCCACAGATGAGCCCTGGAAATTCTCCATCCGGACAAGTTTTCACAGTGGGAAGTGGTGACATTGACTTCTCATACATGAGTGGGGTAAATAATAAAGAAATGGAAGGGTAATATTGGAAAGATGAAATATGGCCGCAGGATCGGACGGTGGTGAGGTGAGAAGAAAAGAGCAGAAAGAAAGCGTGAAAGTGACGTCGGTTGGATTGCGGGATTTGATGAACTGTCAGAATTAACTGACGTAGGATCTACGTTAGAGTGGCAATCACACGTCACATCCTAATTTACTCTTCCCATACGGATTCTTTAGATTGGAGCTTTTTAGGACTAGCGACGGCTAAGATTACAAACATACCCCTCTAATTATTAGTATATTGCATAGATGGCCAACAATGAGAAAATTTTATTTTATTTTATTTTATTTTATTTTATTTATTTATTTATTTTTTTTTTGCCATGGGTGTTGTGAGGTCTTCGGCCCAACAGGACTAATCTCTGGGAGAGGAACCCGCAAAACTCATACAAGTGCATGCTGGGTAAATTTGGGATAATTTCGAATTCAAGTCGTGGGAGGGCAAATTCACGTCTTATGTCACTGCACTAATTCTAAAGTGTGTGTCTAAAATAGGAACATAACACTTGGAAATATTTATAAAAATATAATCATAAGAATTCAATTACACGAAGCAAAGAGACCATTAATGTTAGAAAATGACATGGACATAGGGATTTAAGTGTACTAAAAAGTACACTTCTTTTGAAATCCAAGCATCTACATGTATCTTACAATGTTTTTTAAGTTTCTCTATGATAAAAGTATAAGGTTATAAAATGTGTTGAAGAAGATCTAATAATCATTTTCGTATCAGTGTTATTTTTTTTAGCATGAAAATATATAATTATTTAAAAATATCTTTACTAGAAATTCAAGAATAAAACGCAACTGAGAGAGCGCCTGATTTGCCAATGAGGGAGGGTGGGTACCTCCTCAGTCATCATCCACAACCATGACACATTGACATTGGCCATATAAGTGGGTTGGATCAAGCAAAAAAGAACCAACATGGGTTCAATGGCTTAAACTCATGCCGATGGGTGCCTCCATATTATCAGCAACGTATGATCATTTATCATTATCATCATCAAAGCCTTATCCTAATTATGTTGCACTTCTTCAGATATATTTAAACTATCTCCATTATTGTCCTTTTTGGCCTACCCCTTCCCGTTAGTGGACCATCAACCTGTATAATCAAAATTTTTCACCGATGTCGTTGCCGGCCTGTGTTGGACATGCCTAAACCATCTCAAATTGGTTTTTTTTTTTTTTTTTAATTTTATTCCCCTATTGATGCTACCCCTAAATGCTTTTGAAGTCGTTCATTTCTAATTTTATCTTTCTTAGTTTTACCAGACATCTACTCAACATTCTCATCTACATTTATTTTGTGCGTATTTTGCTTCTTTATTGGTCAACATTCCGCTTTATAGGTCATTAATGGTTTAATCACTATCCTATAGAGTTTTCTTCAATTTTGTTGACATTTGTCGAGATTCGCTGGTCATCATTATTATGATCAAAGCCTTATCTAATATCGCAGAAATCAAGTAATTCTAGCTAGCCCTAAATTCCAAAGTCTTAAAGTTTAATGATTGTAGATTGAGCATATTTATCTATCATTCATATGGAGTCAACAAATAAGACACAATTAGTGGCCTACATGCTTATTTGTAACAGCACTATTATCTTCATTTAAGCATCTTTGAAGCCAGAATCTTGTCATCTCAATCCGAGACAAAACTGGACCAAGTCTTGGGTCTAGTTCCCACATGAGATCCATGTGATGTGAAATCTAAATCCAAATCCGTAGTTCTTATCCGGGGCATTGAGTTTAGACTAAGTTATTACTCTACCCTGAATGTGTCCCGAGATGGCCCACTCTTACAATCCTTAAATGGAGATCAGATATGTGGCAATTAGCACTTTCAAAATTTTGATATGGAAATGTCTTTTTGTCAATAAAGGAGAGTTTTTAGTGGCGACAATTAAACTGCGGCTAAAAATGTTGTCAACAAAAGGCAACAATTCCTTGAGGTATATTTTTAGTGGCAATGTCAAGTTGCCGAAAAAAAAAAAAAACTGCGATTAAAAGTAATACATCTGAGCAATTAGTACTGATGAAAATAAAGGCTGTTATTAAAATCCAAGACCATTAATGTCGAAAAACCAAAGCTCGCCACTAAATTTTTTTCCCTCTAAAATCCCACGGCACTAAAATGTCCCGCCGTGAAATTAGTGGCAAACTTTAGCTGCAACATATGAGTTGCCACAAGGTGGTCACAGTAATACCTTTAGGAGCAACATCATATTTTTGTCACTAAAAGTGAGTGTTTAGTGAAGAAAATTAAACCGCAGGCAGGCCGTCGCTAAAAGCAGACTTTCTTGCGGTGAAGTTGCTAATCCTATAATAGTCAACCTGAATTAGAGAAGTAATCCCATTCAGGATGTATAGGATCACTTGCAGTCTCATGGAAACAGGAGTAATAAAGCAGTCCAGCCTGTTTAGCTATTTTTAGGCTAAATTCCACCCAACCCATTTTCTCAACACTAGACGAACTTGGCCCAGGTAAACTATATTGAAATAAATTCATGCAGCAGTTCCTCCAACGAGCAAGCCATTGTTAAAAAAGAGTTGAGTCATGCTAGTGCAACGAGCATGCCATTCATTCCTCCACTTGATTCTCATGTGGTGTGGCCATCAACAAGAACCTTGAAGACCACTGGAAACTGTTCATCTCTCCCCAAACCAGCTTCTGTGTGGGCTTCGTAACAGATGCAGCAAAGAACCCAACTTGGGGTTCTACTCAGTGAGGTTGAAGACATGTTCAAAGCCTCTTTTCATCATGATCTCTCAGGTGGGGAACCTCTGCCAAAAATGTTGTCATCTACTCACGGAATGCAACCGGCAAGAGGCTCAGAGAATCCTTATTGGATCCATCCCTACCTCCTTGGGCAGCAGAGATGTAAAGACTAGGACTTGAAACCGCCCTGATCAAGCACCTGAAAGCAGGTTGTCTTCAGGAGGTTTTCGCAAGCTGGGATCCATCTTTCTCTACTGGAATAGCTGACTAAGACTACTCTGTTCTGCTGCCCTTTTTACTGGTGTTGTTGCTGTATTTCTCTTTGGTTCTTCTGATTTTATTTTATTTTTTTTTGCTTTTCCACTTTGCCTCCTTGCAAGGCTGCGAATGGGGTTGATTTTCCTGTTTTTTTAGCTGGCCTGGCTTGTGGGCTCTCTCTCTCTCTCTCTGGCTTTTTGGTGTATAGCTCCACTCTTTGCTTTTCAACTGTTGAGAGTTTGTTCTCTCTCACTGGCTTTTTGGTGGATAGCTCCACTCTTTGCTTTTCAACTGTTGGAGAGTTAGTAGACGATTTTGGAGCTCTCATACCTTCTTTTTCCTCTTTGTAATTTCTCTTTGGAAATACAAATACGGAACTTTCCATAAAACAAAAAAGGTATGACAATCTGTGGGGGCTCACTGAATTAATGAAACACAAAAGTGCATGTATGAACCATCTGCCCAACATGGGCCATTGCCACCCATTGGTTGCAAGCTTTGAATTTGAAGGCTAAAATAAAATTCAGATTGCAATAAGCAATCATCGCCTTATACACAAGATGACTCCTTACTTTACAGGGGCCAGTGGGCTCCACAAATGCATCCCACATTTCTGGACATGGCAAGTAACACCTATACAGGAGTTGTCTAACAAATATCACAAGATCAAATATACAACAAAACTCAAAAAGTTTACATGGGAAAAAGTGTGGAAAATTGGACGATGAGTTGGGGTCCTCATCCCCAACGTGCTGAGTTGATTGCACTCCATTCTTAGCTAATAAGATGCATATATCTCCCTAAGACAAGGTAAATTCAGTTAGCTTCAAGAGCTTTTCTTTAATAGGAAAAGCACACCATTATGATTTTATTCCTAATGTTGGACGTTTTCAGAGGCTAGTTCCATTTGCTCTCAATGTTTAGAACTGTTTAAAGCTGCCTCTCTAACTTGAGACATCTTTTGAGGTTGGTCTGTTGACAAAATGAAAATGAATGGCATTAATATTGCTTTTTTTCTCTCTTATAGTCTCTTTAGCTCTTTCCTCTCCTAAAGTAGTGGTAGAGAAATGGTTTTGCTTTATTAGGACCCACCTAAAAATGAGCTCCAACACCCATCATTACCGATAGTGGTAGTAGTTTAATCATTTGTCACAAGTTCGATTATCTGATACCTTTATCTCCTTTTCCCTTTAATTGGATCTCAATCTTAACTAATACCAATGAATTTTTTTTTTTTTTTTCCTTGAGCTTCATCTAATTACTTTTCTTTCACATAAATGTAGGTATACAGAACTCCAATCTGTACATATGTATTGGTGTATACATCTCTACATATATATATATATATATATTTATATATATATATGGGGAATGTTCATGTGCATCCATCCCTCACCATAGGGTGAGGGACACTTCCATAAATGGAATTTCCAAGTACAAAAAGTAAGTTTTCAAGTACATAGGTGAGGTACACTCATTTGTCTTCATGTGCAAAAAGGGGAAGTGTCCCTCACCCTATGGTGAGGGATGGATGCACATGAACATTCCCCTATATATATATATATATCTATAAGAAAAGACAAGACAAACAGGCCCCTTTTATATAATATTAAATATGTTATGAGACTTGAGGTGACATGCATGTGTCATTATACCGGTTCATGGATTATTAACGGTAAAACCCCGGATACACAACACTACCCAGTGTTAGCACTATGTATCGGTTAAGGTCTTAAACCCCAAACAGTTTCGACGTCTAGCTCATTGCTGGACTTCCTAATGGCTTGAACAATTTAAGTGTGGCTAAATAATTTAAATGTGGGTAACAATTCAAGAATGGGTAGACTTCACTCAGTTGCTCCAAAACTTAGATTCTAGTATTCATAAACCCTTGTACCGACATGTACAGACAAAAGTTCATGGCTAGGAGCTTTAAATTTGTATATGTGGGGTCCAAACTGTTTGTGTGATGGATCCTAGTGCAGATAGACCATGCTCAACACAGAGAACCCAGCTTTAAGGCTCCTACCCATCCAACAATTACCCACTTCGCTTAAATGTCAAATGTTGTTGCATTTCTTTCTTAGCCATCTATTCAGGTCATAATCAAGGACAATATGCTATTTTAAAGGTCTTTCAGGCATTCATGGTGGGCTGATCAGATGAACAATCTGGACCTTCCAACTATGGACCAACGTTCACAAAATGAAGGAGTATACAGCCTACTCTCAGGTCAAGGAATAATTCAATGCATGAGAAAATCATTAGAGCAAAGGGGTCTTGTCAGCATTGAGTTTTTCTTGTATCTGATCTGGAAAGCATTAGAGTGAAATGATATTGGTGCTTTGCATGATTCCAAAAATCTACTTCTGGGTTGGTTAGGTTAGAGGACATTGTCATACCATGATAGCAATGTATCAGCCAAGTTCAACAAGACATCAGGGATAAGATTCACCACCCATTATATGCCTTTGCTATAGTAAAGAAACATGTTTTCACATCTTTTCCTTCACATTTATTCAAAGGCAATTATAGGATCTTGAGCCATAACAAAGTCTACAGTTTGCTGAGGAAGCCGTGGATCAGATTGGTGCTCGATTGGCAAAGGACAACATAGAGTTCTCCCAGATTGGAATGCCTTAATTCTATGATTGGTGGTGTAAAATATATGTTCAAAAAGACAATAGAGCATGGTCCAGACACTTAGAAAGGGAAGAAAGGAATAAAGGTCTGCAATCTTTGAATCTAGTAGAAATTAGAGCATATGCCATCCAAAGTTATGGCCCAGCAGATAGATGTCTAGATTGGGGAATAAAGGCCCCACATAACAAAATTGGAACATCAGCAAATTATAGACTCGATTGAGAAAAGCGTCCTATTTTTATTTTGCTACATGGGGAATTCAAACTCACGCTCTCACTCTCTCCTAACCAGCTGAACTACAGCTAAGCTAAGGACAATGAGATAAGTGTCCTATCATTCCTCAATACTTAAAAAATAAAAAAAAAATAAAAAAAATAAAAAAAAAAAAAAACTATGTATGGTCAATATAAAGGGACCAGCTCTCCTGTGCTCAAGCTTAAGATAAGGTAAGCTCAAATGTGTGGTGGGGCCCACTTGGGGACCCACATGAGGATAAGGATGGGGGAGATTTCAAGGACTCCCTAGAATTCTCTTTTCTATAAAAAATTAGCCCCAACCGTGATTTCTATCATTTTCATATAAGCCCAAAAGTTTAATGGTCAATAGTCTATTCGGATCGATATATAGTCGATCCAACAATCCAATAAATTCTGATTTGACCGAAAGTTGGTGGACATGTGCAATTTAGGGGGGTCATGTGTTTGGTTTATTTAAATGGACCAAAGGTGGCCCCACAAGCATGAGCTTATGCAATTTTCTCCTAAGCTTGAGCTTAGGAGAGCCTTGCTCCAATATAAATTCACATATAAAGATAAAGTTGTTGAAGGTTCACTCAATCAGGTCTGCAAAAGCCTTACAGAGCAGGTTTTATATATGATCATTGTTGTCATCTATGACAACTAGCAGTTGGAAACCCATAAATGAACAGTTCAATAGAAACATGGATAATAAGCATATCAGAATAGATCTGGTCCACTTCTCCACACCTGCAGCTTAGAGGTTCTGCTTCCAGTATAAAGTATGTATCAATTTTTATTATGCCCTTATCCAGTCTGCTTATCTATTTTCATTATTATCAAGAGAGAGAAGCACATGTACTTGTTTCATAGAGAAATCAAACTAAGGGTCCAGTTCTACAGAAAAATACAGTTTGGTGCACCTCACAATTCCATATCCACTGTTCGGTCATTGGCAATCCAGAAGTATTATGTGATGGGGCCAAGTGTGGATGGAGGACAAGACAACACAAAAATCTCCCTGACTGGAATACCCTTACTTTTCAATCAATCTTCTACAAAATACAAATAGAAGGAATGGATGGTGAAGGATAGAATACAGCAACAGCTGATGGGCAGGATCTTCCAGTCTGGGCCTATATATGGTGGGCATTACATCAACAGACTAAATAACCAAATGGTGGTAGTACCACATTTATTGCATTTGCGGGGGAAAGGAAAAATAAACAGTACATCTTTTGCAGCACTGGACCATGTAATTCCTTTCTTCTATTTCAGATGCTTTTCCGAGGTGATTTTTATGGTCCTGTCTAAATAGTACTCATTTACAAAATGCTGCATAAAAATGCCCAATTTAGATCAAGTGGTTTTATGCCCAAACCAGATTAATTGACAAAGGCTTGACTTTATCAAATGAGAGTGTTTGGCCCACTGCTAATGACCTGGTTGTGAAGGCAAGGAAATTCAGAAATAACTCGAATAAGGTCATTCCTTTTCACCTTTGAAATTTGTCTTCTACAAAGGGGACAATCAAATCAATTTCTGACATTAAAGAAGATAGAAAGATGAATAAAGGACATAAATCTCACCAAAACTGCCAGATAAAGCAATGCATATAATTATGTATCTTGGCAAAGTCAAAAGAGATGTAAACATATTTATTAAAGAAAATCACAGTCACGTGAATGGGTCTCGTAGATCTTTATGTCAGGAAAATGGTACATGGTGGCTTAATTTCGAGCAAAAGATTCGATTCAAAGGCTTGTCAAGTGGAGGCAACTCAGTGCAAGTTGTAATATGATTTCGCAGTCATTTTTTTAGAATCTAAGAATGCATTCCATACTCTTTTTTTCTCCGTAAAATAAGACTAATCCACCAAAATATCACATAACAGTTCACCTGAAGTTGATTTTGTTGATACAGTTTTAGTTACCAGGACTCAAACCTTATTCAAATTTCTTGACTTTTACAATCAAACGTATGGGTTCAGTCCATGCCGTAATCTCAGGGGTTCCATAGATGTTCATCTTGTATGATGCTTTTATATATATATATATATATATATATATATTTATTTATTTATTTATTTTTCCTTTTTGCATAGCCACTAAACTGGTTAGCTCACAGTACTTGGGTGGTTTGCCACTACGTGAGCAGCACTCGAACTGCGAGTCTCCCCTCTAGGAAGGATATGCCTTTACCATCACACCAGGTGCATGAAAAGGCTATGATGCTTGAATATGGACAAAGAAGTGAGAATTCATCAATAATCAAAGACCCAGTGGACTAGGGGGGTTAGTTCAACTCTATAGGCAAAAAACCAAAATTCAAAACAATCTCTAGCTTCATGAATTAACCATCACACAGAATGAAACAAGACCATTGCCATCATGTTCACTTTCCTCACATAACCTTCTCTTGTTCAATTTTGTTCATATTTTACATGTTTTTCTTTCTTTCTTTCTCTTGAACAGTAACGATGAAGTTTGTCAAAGGAATAAGGAAAACAAGAAAGGTCCAATGCCCAAGAGGAGCATCAACCTTAAAAACCAAACAGCATCACAGATCAAAACACTAGCATAGTTCATGAGACACCGTCCTTGGCTATAGAGTTGTTGCTGAGTTTGCCGCCCTTAGAACAAATAGAATCCCTCAAGTTATTGCCAGTGTTGTTGAGTTGTCGTGAGACACTTTTCATTCCTTCTAACAAAGAGAATCCTTAAACTTAACCAATCAAAGTCATTCAGTCATTGTAAAGGAAATCTAACAATCTGTAGAGAACCACCCAAATAAATACAATATATATATATATATATATATATCCAAGGAAAAAATTGATAGATAAGTGAGGGATGCACTACACACAGTTGCATAGGAATGGTGCATGATGCAACTCATGGGCAGCAGGCCTACTGGGCCTGGTTTGACTGGCCAGTCCTTTTAATTGGTCTGGTTTGGTCAGCTGCGTTCTAGAGGGGCTGATGTCCTGATCAGTCCCTTCTTGTGGCTAGATCAAGGCCCTTGGGCAGTTGGGCCGTTGATTTGTGGCTAGCTCAAGGTCCTTGGGCCGTTGATTTGTGGCTAGCTCAAGGCCATTGGGCCCTTGATTTGATCCCATGCATCCATGTAAGCAAGGGCCAGTTTGCCAACCTGCATCATTCACCCACAAAAACAAATGTCGTTACCCTTGCATCAACTGAATTGGGGGCCCTTTGGTCAAACGCTTCTTTGATCTTCCTCATTTCCCATCATATGGCCTAGTAGGAGATTGAACTCGACATGATTCTCCAGCCATTTGATCAAACGCTTCTTTGATCTTAAGCTTCTTTGATCCTTCACTTTATATTTAGAGCAAAGTACCCTCTTGCATAAGACATCCGTACAATTACTGAGTCCCCAAGAACCATTAACTACAGAGAACTTCACTCAATATGCCTTACAGATCGAATCCGTAAGCTGCCTCAGTCTCGAGGTTTGCAGAGTGAATCACATTGCACAAGGAAATACTATGTCTCTTTTATACCATGCAGAAGGAACATCCTTTCAATTCTTTCAATGACTGAAATTAAACATTGGAAGAGTGACATGTAGTACATATGTCTTTGGATCCTTTCAATTCTTTCAATGACTGAAATTGAACATCGGAAGAGTGACATCTAGTAGATTGGCAGAGTGCTAAAGGCAATTTGAAGCCCCCCGCACCCCTACGGGGCAACCCCCCAATGTCTTGCTTGTCACATGCATAATGGAAGACCTAGATAGGCAGATGACAGAGATCTTACTGCACCGCAGCATGCTTTGCTAACTATAATCCCTATCAATTTTATCTTTGGAAATTGATCAAGCTAAAAATTGCTGGAAAAACACCTCAATACCACTTTGATATTCTGGATTTTGTTTGGCATTGCTGATGAGAATCCAGTATTTGCCACAATATAAACCTACATATAGATTACTCGTGCCTTCTCTACATTCTACAGAGGGCTTCTCCCACTATCAAGAAGAGAAACAGCGATAAGGATCTCCTTGCCTTAGACCCCATTTTGCCTGAAGAATCCTTTCGCAGACCCATTTTTTAAGATTGAGAACCTAGCTGATTCCATGCATGCCTTAACCCAGCTTCTCCATTTTAAACCAAACCACGTATGTAGAGGATATATTGAAGTCAGTCCCACTCAACTCTGTCTTAAGCTTTCTTTAACTCCAACCTACAGATATACGTAGTTTCCTTGATTTGTAAGTGGAGTCAGCACACTTGTTAGCCACTAGTAAAATGATACCTATAAGACTGATGGGTCTAAAATCTTTCACCTGCACCACACCTTTCTATGAAAGAAAGAGCAATGAAAAGGCACTCATGCTTCTCGATAACCAAGCTCAAAACACATTTATGTATGCCGTTACTTCTTAACGAACACCTACCCAAAAGGGAAAAAAAAATCTGGCCTTAGCACTCAATTTACCTGTAATCTAAAAAATAGCCCCTTTGACCCCTTTTTATTCAAACTTCCACTCCAGCAAGGAAACCCTTTCCTATCACGTCAAATTCTTAAGTTATAAAACTTCTGTTCAATTCTATCACGCTCCCCATACAGGCCTCGGGAGAAATTTACAAAGGTCCTCAATATCTCTTCTTTGTCTCGGATAATAGAGCCACTTCTTCCAGTGAAAAAATGCAGTTGATTCTTTAACAAGCTGAAGCGCTATTTTGTGGAAAACTTCAGTGTTCTTATCCCCTCAGCCACCATTTGACTTCTTCTTCAATAAGTTTGCTTCCTTAAATTTCATGGAGCTCTTTACATTGGCTTCTCATATCTTTCGAGATTGTCCCATGTTCTTCTTCCCAAATTATGGATTAGATCTCCACCATCGCGGCTTGTTTCAAAGACTCTATTGCCCCACAATGGTGAACAAGCTAGTCTAAATATTAAAGCTTTTGGACCCCAGCTCTTTATCTTTGACTCCAACATAATCAAACAATGGTCTCACAGGCTTGGGAAGCGCATGAACAACAACTAGTGAAAATAGCTCCGCCCAATCATCATCGATGAAAAATCTATCTAATGGCAACAAAGTGAGTGGGTCTTGGTGATTAGACCAGGTGAATTGGGCACTGGGCCACCGGCTAAAGGAAGGTCAATGAAAGTTTAATGGTCTATCTAGTGGGAGAACTCCCTCATTACACTTGTTATTCCCTTCTCGCCCCCACCCACCCACACACACAAAGGAAAAACCTCTCGGAAGAGTATCTGATGACCATGGTCGTAAGCAGCAAAATGATGCAACTCAACAATGGAAAGACCATAGATATGGCCATGGGTGCATGCAATCTGTAGGCCTTCTATGGTACCGTTGAATTCAATAATCAGATGGCACTAGTCAACATCGATACACCTGTGGACTACAGGGTGTTGGATAGGGAAGTGAGATTGAAGGCATAATGATATTTCTCTCAAAAGTAGGAGGTAAGACTTCCTGATGAAAAGAACAACTGCATGTCCTGAGACTTGAAGATAGCAAATAGTTTTTAAATCTAGATTTTGACCTTAGACATCAAAAAGGAAATTGATAAAAGAAACACTATATGAAAAAACTAAATAACTTTCCCCTTTCTTTAACCCAATGTGCTCCATTGTAGAAGCATAATTTTGTTCAAGAACAGAGGCTTATAAGAGGCCACATCAGCTTCATTTTGGCTTTAGTATGTATAGATGAGTTAGAGCCATATTTTGTTAGTAAAGTTTTAGAAGTCTTCTTTGTTTTAGAAATATATCAAGGGGAGCGAGTCCAGACCTTGTTCTATGATATATTTCTTAGACACACAAATATCAAAAACCCTCATATACTATAATGTGCAACACTAAAAGAATTATTGTAGAATGATATTTTCATGAGTATAGCTTTTGACTCTCTTTCTTTGTATGGTGATGGTTCCATGCAACCGTCTAAAGTGATGACTCCAGGACCCCTTGGTGATGACTCCAAGAACCCCCAGGTAATGACTCCAGAGTTCTATCCCAAAAAGAGACTCCAAAACTGCTAAGTCCAAGGGATGATCCTGAATCAATGTGCGGATCCATGGGGAAAGGATTTGATCCAACAGTTTATCTAAATCTAAGGAGGGCCAACAAAATGTCACATGCACTTGGGGCCTTTTGTATCATGCTGGTTTCCCTTAATATAATGTGTCGTTACCAATAAAAAAATCCACTTACATCTAAGGGTTGCTTCAAGTCAAAGCAAAACTACTTCACTTGGATTTATGGCTCATACAAGCTACTAAATTAAGTGTGTAAGCAAGAGACAGAAAAAAACAAAGTTGTGCCCAACTCTCTCTCTCTCTCTCTCTCTCTCTCTCTCTCTCTCTCTCTCTCCACCTTCTTCAAGGTCAATTGATTCCAAAAACAAAGAAAAAATGGAAATATAAAATAAAATAAAAAGAAAGGATAGAACAGTGTTTAAATATACACACAAGTAACTTATTAAATATATAGAGAAATTAGGTATCTTATAAAAACACATAATATTAAAAAATTGGGTAATGCATTGAGCATACCATACAACAGATCTCAGCTCACTTATTTTTTCACAAAAAACATCATGTTAGTTTCAAAATATCATTGAGACTATGACACTGACTTTAAATATGTGATTAAAATTTTACATAATAAATTGCATTCTAGAATGCTCAGTGCTGCTCAAGGGTAATGAAGGACGAGGCCTAACCTGGTTGCAGGAGCTCATAGGTAGAGGGTAAATGAGGTCAGATTTGGGAATATAACCAGCTACTCTGAGTTCTAGGAGTAGATGCTTCAATAAAATGTAAATCTCTGGAGACTGCGGATGACTAGTATCTGCTGAAACAAACATATGAGTGGCGCCATTAACCTCAGTCCAGCTACAACCTGGCAGCTTTTGCACTCCTCTTCTCTTCATCAAGCTTCGTACCTTCACAACATGCTCCCACTGTCCAGCTTCAGCATGTGTATTTGACAACAAGATATAATATCCAGAATTTTGAGGGTCCAACTCAAATAGGTGTTTTGAGGCAAGCTCTGCGAGTTCAACGTCTCCATGAACACGGCAAGCACCTAGCAGTGCACCCCAAATACCAACATCTGGCTCAAATGGCATGCTTGTTATAAATTCAAGAGCCTCACGCAGGCATCCTGCACGTCCAAACAGATCAACCATGCATGCATAGTGCTCCATCCGAGCCGCAATTCCATATTCCTCACCCATGGAACGGAAGAGTCTGAAGCCTTCATCAATGAGGCCTGAATGACCACAAGCAGATATTATTGCAAGAAAGGTGATATGATCAGGTTGAATTCCCACTTCCTTCATTTCTTTGAATAAAGAGAGGGCTTCCTGAACCAGTCCATGGGTCCCATAAGCAGCAATGATACTATTCCATGAGACCTCATTCTTCAATTGCATCAAGTCAAAGACACGGCGAGCAATGCACAAATCCCCACATTTTGCATACATGTCTATGAGAGCACTCTCTGAAAAAAGATCCGATTTCAAGGAACCTTTCATCATGAAACCATGAATCTCTTTCCCATGAAGAAGTGCTGGTAGATTTGCACAAGCTGATAAAGCAGCAGAAATAGTGACGCAATCATATGTAATGCCTTCTAACCCCATCTGGCGAAAAAGCCGGATTGCTTCCTCAGGCTGCCCATTTTGAGAGAAGCTTGTTATCATTGTGTTCCAAGACACAGCATCTCTTTCAGGACTTTTCTCAAATATGCATTGACTGAGATCCAATCTCCCGCATTTGGCATACATATCAGTCAAAGCACTTGCCACATAACATCTTCCATCAAGAGAGTTCTTCAAAATGTAACAATGTAGCTCCTTTCCCAGTGTGAAAGCAGCCAAATCAGAACAAGCAGGCAAAAAACTGGCCAATGTAACTGCATTGGGCTTCATTTGTGCAGCTATCATACGACGGAACATTTTTACTGCATCATGACTCATCACATTTAGCACATAGCCCGAAATCATTGCACTGTAAATAACTACATCTACGGTGCCAGTTGTATTGAAAACCTTACACGCAATATCTACATTCCTGCATTTAAAATATATATCAATGAGTGCACTCTTCAAAAACGCATCCAAACACACTCTGTTTCTTACAATGTAACCATGAATCTCCTTACCTTGTTTCAGACATGTCGAGTCAGAAAACAAAGGAAGAAAACTAGCGAAGGTGATTGAATCTGGTTTGACTCCAGCTGACTGCATCTTGCAGAACAAATCCAAAGCCTCATCCTTGAATCCATTCTGAACATACCCAGCGATCATCCCATTCCAAGTCACTAAATCAGTCCCAGACATCATGTCAAATAACTTCCGTGCGTCAGGCAAGCATCGGCATTTTGAATACATGGATAACAGCGTGTTTGCCACCGATGATTCTAAGTCCAACCCACATCTAATTGCAAGCCCATGAAGCTGAGAGCCGTATTCATCTTTCCCCTCTGAAGCACATACAGACAGTACGCTAGCAAATGTCACTGAATTGGGTTTAGTTTCCGATTTTCTCATGACACTAAAAAGTTGTAACGCCTCACTCGCACCCCCACTTGTGACATATCCATGAACCATTACATTCCACAAAACGGAATCCCTTACCGACATTTTATCAAACACCTTACGTGCGTCTTCGATAGAACCATTCTCAGCATACATCTTGATCAAAGAGCTACCCACAAAGACATCCATCTCTAGGCCCATTGAACAGATTGTCCTGTGAATCAATCTACCCAATTTCACAGCAGATAAATTATAGCACGACTTAATTACATACGGGAACGTATATCTATCAGGAGATACCCCAACTCCCAACATCTTAAAATAAAACAACAACGCAAATTCAAACCAACCCATCATAGTAAATCCTCTAATCATCCAATTCCAAGGCAAAGACCTCCATTTCTCAATCCTCAAAAACACATTCTTTGCATCTGCAATGCTTCTACAGAGAACATACATGCCTAAAACCCTTGTTCCTAAGAAACCCATGTCACAGAAACCATTCACAATGATTTGAGCATGGACTTGGGAACCTTTTCTAAGGTCTGAAGAATCAGAGCAATCTTGCAGGATTGACGAAAACCGACCCGCCAAATGAACATCCAGATTTGAGTAATACCCAGGAAAATCTGTGATATTTGGAGCTGATTTTGTTATGTATCTGCAGATTATTGCTTTGGGTTTTGAGGGAAGTGAACGGATGGGTGAAAATCGCTTACAGACTGGAAGGAGACATTTGCTGTTGTACATTTCAAGGAAAAGCAGAGCATTTCTTCATTAGAGGAATTTGAAGAAGTGATTTCTTTCAGAAGACGCGTATGGAATTTGAAAATAGAAAATTTGAATTTTCTTCATCGTTTGGAGGGAAGATTGAACTGTTAGACCGTGAACGTGTGTTCATGTAGGAGCCAAGGGACTATAAACGAGCGGCTGCATTTCGAATGTGTAGGGTTACACGAATAAGGGTATTTTGGTCATTTAAGATTATTATATATAGCGGCTAATGTCACAGCCCAAGCTTCTCTCAGCATAATTCCTTTTTTTTTTTAATGCCTAAAGTGAAAGACGAAACCATAATTTTCCGACATGCCTTGGAATCACCTAGCATGTGTTTTCATCGAAATATAAGTAACGATTGCACCAAATACAATTTGCAATGCGAAATCCGCTCAGAATCCCACGAGAGTACTCCTTAATCCCCAATTTCCATGGAACTCGTTTTAAAGGAAAAAAGATATCCCTGAATTTTCTAAAGTGCGTCTTTCTGCCGCGAATTGCATGAAACACAATTTGGAGCGAAAATTTTCCTAGAGCCGCATAAAACGCGATTTTATATTAAAATAGCCCTCGAATTGCCCGAAGTACGTGTTTCCGTCTTAAACAACCCTAAATCTCATTAAAATAGTTTCAAACTGTACAATCGTCTGAAACCAGTTTTTAAATAGAAAAATATCTCAAGATCTCTAAAGTATATGTTTCAGCATATAATCACATGAAACACATTTCAAAACAAAAGACTAGACCAGAATACCCTTAAATATCCTAGAATGATCCAGCGCGCAATTTTATCTAGTTACAGGCTATTGATCGCACGAAATATGTTGTTTGTTCGTTAAAAATGGGTTTGAATCCCACGAGATTAGTTATTAAGTCTTAATTTTTTTTAAACATGTTTTAGAGTAAATAAATATCAAAGAATTTTCTAAAGGGCGTCTTTGAACCGTGAATTGTGTGTAGCGCAGTTTACCTCCAACACTTTCACAGAGGCGGCTAAGAAATTTCCTTCAAACTACTCGAAGCATGGGTTTCAGTCTTAGACAACCTTGATTTCCTGCAACGCGTTCCTAACTATAAAATCGCGTGAAATTCATTTGAAAGAAAAAAACGTATCTTAGAACATCCTAAATTACATAACTACCTAATGACAAAGTTCTTATTAATTATCATAACTTATAAAAGTTTATAAAATTATCTTACTTTAATTTCATTAGAAGGTAATTCACACATGACCTTAGCCTTACCTGTTGCCATCAACCTGATTGTATTTTATATTTATAAGTTTGTATTGACTTCGATAGTTCTTTATCAAGTCTAGAGATTATGCTAGGACCAGTCCATTGCATATGATTCAAATGAGTTTAAAACTTAATAATTTGTTCAATGCATTTATTATCATTGGATTGACCACCATATTTCTCTCCTTCAAATCAATAAACTTCTTAATTTATTTACAAATGTGAATGTTGTGACCATTTTTTCCCAACCATTATTATATATATTATATATTAAAGTTGTTATGTTTTATAGAAATTGGAATCTTATATAAATTTTGAATTTTCTCCTTCCTTTGGAGGGAAGGTTGAATTGTTGAATGTGAAGGTGTGCTGCTGTAGAAGCGAAGGGGACTGTAAACGCACGGTTACATTTCGAATATATGGGGTTACACGAATAAGGGCATTTTGGTCATTTAAGATTATTATAAAAAGGGCATTAAATTTTGGGAGTTGCAATTTGCACATCCATCCATGTAACCCTTGATGGACCCCTCTGAATAAATGGATGTGTATTTTGGAGATTTTTTAGAGGGGTCCAGCAAGAGTCCCATAGATGGATGTGCATAGAGCAATTATAGATGGAATTCTCTCTTTGTCTTGGTAGTTGTTACACAACAAGAGAGAGGTTGGTGAGTTGCACAGAAACCTAGGGTTTTGTTGCTCCGGATCCCATGATATCATGATTAATCTATAGTATATTATGGCGAAATTTTTGAGAATGATAGAATTTGAGAAATCAGGCTCAAATGTTTTTTTTTTTTTTTTTTTTTTCACAAGATGCCACCTTTCGTGTTATGTAAAAATCGAATTTGTTTGTAAGTTGCAAAATAAAAATTGGTGATATAGAAACGGATAAATCCCATGATATCATGGTAACAGTGAATCCCATGATATCATGGCTTTTCTGTAGTAGATTAGAGTGAGACTTTCCAGTATGATAGAATCGGAGAAATGTTAGTCAAATGTATATCTTTTTCACAAAATAATACTTAATACTACTTTTCATGTTTTGTTAAATAAAAAAAAAAAACCAACAAATTTACTTGCTAGTTGCAAAAAATTGTTAGCATCTTCTAGTTTTTACATTAGGATTCCATGATATCATAGGATCTTGGGCAAAAAGTAAAAAAAAAAAAAAATGTTAACCACTATCAAGCAACTCTAGTGACATTATTTGAATTTGAGTCATGAAATTGAAAAAATCGTATTTAAGGAGGATTAATATGTTAAAATCTCTAAATTTTATTATTATAAGGGACATGAGATGAGGATGTAAATGGGAGTCTCTAGGGATGGCAATGTGGCAAGCGGGTTCGGGTATAGACGAGAGCCGAACTCGAACCAATTGGTATTTGTGTTTCCCCATTTCCGGGGCGGGTTTTATGGTTCTCATGCCAAAGTACCAACTTAAATGTATTAGGGAAGATTTGAACTCAAGACATCTAAGAAATGTGGATCCTTACCACCACTTCCATTAATGAGAACATACAAAATCCAAATTCGAACCCGCCCTGAATCCGATTTGAGTTTGTGTATTTTCCAATACCCAACCCAAATCCTACCAACATACTACCAAATCTGCCCATAATAAGAACAGGTAGGGATGGGTCCCCGTTTGAACCTGACACATTGCAATCCCCGGGACTCTCATATTCTCATGCATCAAGATGATCATTGCTGTGCTACTTGTGGACCTTCACTTATCAATTCTAGACCATTTCAAGTCCCCATAGAAACACTACTTAGAATTGTTAAGAAATTCAATTAGGCAGATTTAAACATGTCCTAATAAATCATATCAAAACACAAGATAGAGATTAGGAATGACAATGGGTTAGATTTGGTAAGGTCGACCTAAATACAAATCTGAGCTAACCAACACATACACACTCATACTTGAACCAACTCATTGCAAATTTAGGGTTTGGTTGGGCTCTCTTAATCTGAGTATTTGTATTACATCTAGGCACCTAAATGTAAATACAAATACTTGACTAGTTAGGGGGTTGAATGCAATATTCAGGCTAAGGTAACCCAACTAAAAACCCATAGCTCCAGTGTTGCAGACATGGCGTCCATGAATTTCCGCTCTCTGCTGCTGTTCTCGGCTCTCATTCGCCTTGTCCTGATCTTCTATGGCGAGTGGCAAGACACCCACATGGAAGTTCGATACACTGATGTCGATTACATCGTCTTCTCCGACGCTGCTTCTCTTGTCGCTTCTGGAAGATCTCCCTACGAACGATCCACGTACCGCTACTCGCCTCTCCTCGCCTTCCTCCTCCTACCCAACTCAATTCTACATCCATCTTGGGGGAAATTCATCTTCTCCGCTTCAGGTAAAATGGGGTTCTCTTCTTTTTGGGATTTTACCCATAAATTCATTTTGCATATCTTCACTGTCGCTTGACTCTCTCTCTCTCTCTCTCTTTCATGGGAAATGGTTTTCAATGGAAAAAGATTGTAAAGTTTCCTTGTTAAAGTGTGTTGAAAACATTTTCAATTCATCCCAGAAGCCATCAATTAGTGACCCTTTTGCCTACTTATAGAATTTAGTACTTGGGAGTTCATGGTTAAGGTGGTTTTTGTCTAGGGAGTGTTAAAAGAGAGAAGGGTGATGGGTTTAAAAGGAGATGTTGGTAGGAGTTAGGACCATTGTGTTTGTAGTATTTAATTTACTGGCACTTCCTATCAAAAAGGGGAGACTGTTGGGTGATGCCTTTTGATCCTCGCCTTTAATCCTTTTACTTTCAGCCCCTTAAATAGAAATGCATTGCTGAGAAATCCTAGGAGCTTAATCTCCAAGAATGTCTTCCTATACATGGGGTGAAAAGTGAAGGGTTGAAGGGTGCTTGCATGGCATGCTTGGTAGAGTAGGGAGGATCATGGTGCAAGCTGGAGCTGCTTGCTCAGTGATAAAACATCACGAGAGCCGCCGAGCTGTCTACTAAAACCAAGGTGAAGATCCACAATAGGCCGGCAAATATTACCCCTTTTGATAGAAAATGATTATCTGCCTATCACCCTGTTAAATTAAATCCCAAGAGAGTGATGGTTCCATCTTCATCTCCACCTTAGACCCTTTCACTCCTCACCTCTTTAATACTCCTTCCATAAAACCTTGCCCCTGAATCTATGAATTCAATACCCAGTGGCAAATGGTCTCTACATTAGAAAAATATGGAGTTAAATTCAATACACAGTGGCAAATGGTCTCTACATTAGAAAAATATGGAGTTCGAGATGTAATATATCGAAAAGACATGGGAATGGAAATTAGAACCGTTGAACTTACACATATCGATTGTGGGAAAATTGAAATGGGGTGAGCACTTGTTGAGGCTTCATTTTGAAATGAAACCACACAAATTGCATATTGATTTGGACTGTTGATTTGTTGGGTCACTGCATGGATGAGCAGTGTCCTAACTATGTAGTGGTTGAATTACTTAAGCCATCCAGTTGAGCTGAATTTGTTTATTTAATGTGGGTCGTTGCCAAACTTCGGCTTGACTTTGTGTTGTCTCATGGCTGTCATGCAGTGTACTGTTATCATAGTTGAATGACCTTGATGTTTGGGCTAATTAAATGATAGTGCAACAAAAGAAGTTCTCGTGCTGTTTGCCCAGTGGGTTGTCTTGGATTTCTGATTATTTTCATAATTTTTTAGTTGTCTGGGTGGGTAATATTTTTGGGATTGTTAGTTTTATTTTTTTTTATTTTTTATATTCGAAGTTAATATTTTCTTTGTAAAAAGATTTGGCAGTTTGCTTTAACTCATTTGTGCGATGTTGTAAATGAAAGAGTTGGATTTATTTATTGCTTGATTTCTTGTTGAGTATTCCAAACAGAAGATTCCTGATTATGAAAATAACATTAAATCTAATTGACACAGTTGGTTATCCAAAATCTGCAATGCGATTTGTTTTGTTCATTCTTTCAAACCAAGGCCATAAAATGGATTGTTATATAATTAGCACTGTGGTTTTCTTTTGATGAGCAATGTGACTCGAATCTACAACCTTGTGGTTGCTACAATGAGCACCTTCCAGCTTTGATATGGGCTCATCTTAAACTTTGTTGTAATTATCTATTAAAACCATAAAGTTGGTTGATATCCTTATTTTCTGTGTTCTTAGTATGAAAGTACCTTCTGATTGTATTGTGTGCTTGTTTTGCAGATTTACTTGTGGGATTTTTTATTTATTCCATTTTGAAGATTCGAAAGGTTGCCAGAGAGTGTATGTCTGTATTCTGTGGCAGCTTGGTTCTTCAATCCATTTACTTTCACCATTGGTACCCGAGGAAACTGTGAGCCCATTGTTTGTGCCATGGTTTTGTGGATTATAATTTCCCTCATGAACGGTGTAAGTTCTGCTCCCTTAGGCCTGTGTATTAAACATCACCATGAAAAAGTTCTTGTCTTTCATCTAAGTGTGCAACTAGCTTTGAAGCTTTATGAATGAGAAAATGGAAAATCTAGAATTTAGTAGTTGCATTATGTTGTACCATAACTAGTAGCTATGTATCCATACAGTGCACGCACTATAGTATCTTTATATTTGAACAATATATAAACGATGCATAAACGGGTGTAGTTCCAATCAAGAATTCTAGTAGCTATGAAACAAGGTTCAGGATGTATGAGATTCTCAGGCGAGAATTCCAGCATGAATGAGACAAGGAATTCAATAATGACGGGATTCAGCAACAGTCCGAATTCCCCAACATGAATTCTAGAAACTCCCACAAAGAAATGGGCTCTAAAGAGAAACCATATTCCATCCAAATGGATTACCAATATCATACTTCTATTATTGAGTAGTGGATCATTTGAATCAAATGAAGTCTAATTGTATGGAAGGCTTGACAATTTGCTGATTACTATTGATCTCACATCAGAGTGATTCTGATTCATCCATGTCCTTGATGCTAAGCCCAATTGGACCGAACAAACCTGGTCTAGGCCCGCGTAGCCCAATCCAGGCAATGGAAATTGTCCAAATCCAGTGTAAGCCCATGAAGCTCAGCTGAGCTAACCCAAACCTGTCAGGCCCAGAAAATCTATAACAGGCCCAAACGTGCCCTAGAGGCCTCGTGGGGCCCAACTTAATGGTGTGGAGACCCTGGAAGTTCCTCACATGCAGTCTTGGATACTCAGAACTTGAAACGGTCCCAGACGTTTTTATTTCTTCTTTGTTTGAGCTTAGTATTTGAGTGCAATTAGATGATCATTTTGTGTTAAAGGAGTTCTGTTTGCAGTAAAATACAGTACTTTAGTTGCTTAGGGAAAGAATGCAAACTTTAGTTGAACACTTATAAATAACAAATTGTATTAAAATTTTTATTAATAAAAATTACTGAGGATTCATCTCTACTGTCTTTCTTCTATGAGTATTGAGTAAATTGTTGGTTAGCTGTAAAATCTTGATTCAAGAATTTCTCTTCTTTCCATCCAATCCCTACAGTTTTGATTATTTAAGGTACTTGTGCTTTTTTTTTTTTTCTTATTTCTCAGGCCTCTTTCCTTACCTCTATTCCTTTAAAGCCTTTTCCTCCTCTTCCTAATTTGAAAATGGCTCTCTCAGTGACCGGTAATGAAAAAATTTCATTATCAACAAAGATATATATTTTTTTAATGATAACCTATCACCAAAGAAGTTCATACAAAAGAGCCAAGAAAACACAAAACATCATGGGGTAAAAAAACATTATACCCCCACCAGAAGACAATAACATAATAACTAATAAGAGCAATAAAAGGGTTCGCCTTATCCACCTATTGATTTTCAAACATATCCACGATACTATTGGCTGACCAAATCACATGGCAACATGCCGCCTGGAGTTGAGAAGACAAAGATTTGATAACATTAAAGTAGAACATCCGCCACAGTTATAGATCTTTATGCATACTACAAGAATTCACATAGTATAGTTGTTCTCCATAATCAAACCTCTGTAAAAGAAGTTGAGTAAAATCCAAAGAGCCTCGCCCACACACTCATGTTTGAGTGGTGTTGGGCTCTTGGCACATAGTTTCACACACATGCCCAGGGATCGATCCCTAGGTCTCCAAGTTGAAGGTGGCACTCCGGACGTGTCATCCTACATAGCAGGGGGGGAAAAGAAGTCCAAAGAGCCTCTAAAATTGCCAAGACCTATTCCTCATTGGATTCCTTTACTCCAATGTTCTTGGAGAACACAAGCAAAATTACCTCTTTGCAATCACAAAGAAAACCCTTCCAATTCCAACCGGACCAGGCTTGCCTCTTTTACAAAATCAACATTTGCTCATGTCCTCCTTGGCATCAGGATTTAGGAAGTTTCGAGGAACTGGGAAAGAAGGTGGGAAGAAGGGAGAGGAGGAGGAGAGACAGATTCATAATTCCAACTTGGATTGGATCATTGCTAATAATTGTGTGATTAGTTTACAACTGTGCTATGATGCTCAGATTCTGGTATGAGAATTGGCGCATATATTGGATACAACCACTCCATTTCCCAAGATCCTGGGCACTGATATGGATTCACAATATGCGAGTATGCAATTGAAAATATTTTTAAGTAATCGTAGGGTAAGTGCTTAGATACAAGAAATGTATTATTAGTGAGGTTCCTGTGGTTTACTGGTTTTATTCTTATTAGCAGATCTAATGAGGGGCAGGGGAAACGTTTGTTAAAGATTTTCTGTTTTTTAGTTTGAGAAACCTATTGTTGGAGGGATTTGAATAATGTTATTGGGGAAGTAACTGGACTAATGTTAACTTTGCTATTTCCGGTCATTATGTACTGATATATCCATTGAAAGGCAGCTGCTTTTTATCTGTCCTTTGAACCAGAAGACTAATGCTCGCTTTTGTTTTCATTATCATTTTTATAGAAAATGGAATAATCTGTTAAATTACTTACATGTTGATGATGCCAACTTTGTTTTTCATTTACAATCAATCTTCTGTTCATTGTTGTTGGATAATAAAATAATTCCAATCTCTCCACCTGTATCTCTTTTCTTTTTTGGATTGGTTCCACCTTTATCTTTTTAACAAATAATAATTTCTATTATGGAGACCTGTATCTTTTTGACAAATATTGTTCTCTTTGCAGGTAAAGTGTTGCAGGCTGCATTTTGGTATGGGCTTGTTGTCCATTTTCGAATCTACCCAATTATATATTCCCTTCCTATTCTCTTAATTCTTGATGCAAGCAACTTTCAATCTGGTAAGAAGCCCATAATTGGGAATTGGAATCTTAAAGAACTAAAATCATCCAAAAGTTGTTCCACAAGACCCATGAGTCAATCAAATGGAAACAAAAGGCAGAAATCTTCTTATCTATGGTTTCTTTGCAAAAGCTTGGTAACAAGAGAAAGGGTTATGTTTGGTTTAATCTCCGGGGTCATGTTCTTCTTCTGGACTGCCCTTTTCTTTTATCTCTATGGATGGGAGTTCTTGAATGAGGCATTGCTTTATCATCTCACGCGTACTGATCCAAGGCATAACTTCTCGATATATTTTTATCACATCTATCTTCACCATGAGCATGGGTTCACACTGGTAGAGAAGCTCAGCTCCTTTTTGCCGCAGTTGATTGTTCAGCTGGTTCTCATCTTCCACTTTGCACAAGACCTCTTATTTTGTCTTTTTGTGCAGACAGTTGCATTTGTAGCATTCAACAAGGTATGAAGTTTTTTGTTTGGAACTTTATGTGTTGCTTACTATATGAAAACTGTAAAAGAAAAGTACAGCTAATATCTCCAATTTGGTCTGTTATTTTCTACCACTCAGGGTCCTGATGCATTTGGACGTGCACAGTATCCTATGCATCTCTTCTGTACAAGATAGGCCCTTATTCTAGTATTTCAAACAGTTCATTTGAATGACCCTACCATGATTGGGTATTCCCAAAAGTTTTCAACATTGGAAGATCTTAGCATCAATTAATAGCCCGTATTATACTCTCAACCATCTATTATATGTGGGTTCGGAAATTATTTGCTCGCCATCTTTTATATAAGGTCCTGGGTCTTGATTCGGAAATTATATGAACGCCACAAATGGTATTGTCCTATATGGTGATGAATTGGGGCCTGTGTGCTGATGTGGAAATTTTCATTTCATAATTCTGTTTGGTGGATAGAATAATGTTTTAAGAATTTTGTAGATTCCAAAAAGTGCCTTCTACCTGCTTTTCACCTCATTTCTGGAATCAGTTTGATGACAATAATGATATTGCCATCAGATGGATTCCACGAGAGATTCCCAATTTCTCATTACATGGAATGTTTCCTATTAATTCCATTCCACTAGTTCCTTAACCAAGCAGACCTTTGGATGTGGGTTATGGGTTTGCCAAACTCATTCTTCTAGGGTGGGCTGACCTTATAATTAAAGGGGCCAACGAGTAATGTTTTTTTTTAGGCTTTAGTGTCTTTCATTTGGTGTTTACATCCTAAGGAGAATTGCTTCTAGATCAATGTCAGTTTGTATTGCCTGCCAACTGTTGGAATGCCCGCTTGTGCTGCGGGAGTGCGTGGGGAGGTCCACTAAATGGATGATTAGAATCATCCTATAGGTGTACTTGTTGCTAACTGACCCATCTATGACAGACCCTCCAATTACATGGCCTGGAACCAAAAATTGGCCCACCTTTGCTGCAGTTCTGCTGAGCAAGTTGTAGGGAGCATCATACACTCATTTTAATTGATTGCCATAACTTCTGTGTTCGTTTTCAGTATTTTCATCTTCTGGTGAGTGATGGTTTGAATCCATGGCTTTTGCAACAGGTTATCACAGCACAGTACTTTGTGTGGTTCTTCTGTCTGTTGCCTCTGATTCTACCTTGGAGCAATATGAAGCTGAAATGGAGAGGTTTGGCATGCATTGTATTATGGATGGGAGCTCAAATTCATTGGCTGATGTGGGGTTATCTGCTCGAGTTCAAAGGCAAGAATGTTCTTATTCAGCTGTGGTTGGCGAGCATACTTTTCTTGGCTGCAAATACATGGGTTCTTTTCATGATTATTCGACACCACAGGTTCTCGCCAATCTTCTTACGTGTTGACAAAGATTCAACATATTCTAAGAAAACCGAGTAATGGCTCTTCCCATGGTTTTCTTCATTATAAAATCTTAATCACTATTCCTGTTTCATGTATTTTATTTTGAGGTTGGAAGTTCAGTGGTGGCTGGGTTTTTTTTTTTTTTTTTCTCCCGCAGTTTGCTGTAGTTTTGAATTTGCATCTTTCCAAGCTACTGAACTTACTGTAATTTTAGTGAGGAATGATAAACACACTGATTTTCCATTGTATTTGCATACCCATGTGATATTTTGACGTTCATCATGTCATAACCAACTGATGAGAGAGAAGCCCACGGATCTATATAGACCATGCATAGATCAGATCATAGTTCCAGCAGCAGCAGCAGCAGCAGCTGTTATAGATGCCCATGAACTTTACTGTGGAGTGTGGAGTATGGAGTATGGCCTGAATTTACCGCCCAACTGGAACTTTACTTGTGCTCAGTTAATACAGGAGTGGCCCACCAGGAAAGTATTCAACTGTGCACTTGGGCATTGAACTATGTGCAGCCGGACCGTCCCCAGAGGTAGGGTCCACCTTTGAATTTCATGTACTACGACGTGAGAGTGGAGCGCAGGTGAATGTTTTCCTTGCCATAATCATCCGATTGAAAATTTACCGTGATTGAACTTCGCTGACATTTACCTGCAGCTGACAACCGTGAAGGGTGGATATGGTCGAATTTCCAACATGTTTGGATTGATTTTCAGAAGGGCAGGGTAAAACCTTTAGCATCCATTTTTCAGATATGGCATGTCTAGCCCTTAGCTTACTGCCTTGTGACTTGGACTTGATATAACAATCTATAAGATATATTTAGAAGTTTTAGAAGTAGTAATAGATGAGCAAGGATTAAGGACCTAAAGAGACTTAGGAGTAAAACAACAATTGTTAGCATATTAGAATTGGGAACTTTAGATTAATATATTTAGTAATCAATCTCATATTGCTATTTTGCATGTGAGGTTCATAATTTTATTATATTGTGGCCATTGATAGATCAATACTAGTGGATATAAAAATGATTCAAAACTGCATTAGTGGAATTGTCACTAAATGCATCACAAGCACAAACAGAAAAATCTCAACAGCTCTCTGCTGGTGAGCTATTGGCATTTGGTCTGCAGCCTCTAATACCCCTTAAAACAATCTTTATATTAGAATTAATAGGATCCTACTGTGAGTCATTAAGGGCAGAGTGGTGGGGTACCACCATTTTTAATATGCCTTAGCAGAGTCCTCCTAGTTTGTTATAGTAAAAACTGCTCCTCAGGCCAATTTTTGAATGTATGGTATCAACTCAGAGTTGACTCCCCTCTGTATGCTGAGTGGAGTCAACTCAGGTTAGTCACCGAGTGGATGATGGTCTAGCCAGTAGCCAAGCTTGGCTCTTTTTAGATTTCCCCGAAGATTCAGAAATTCTCAATTGCAGACAAAAGCACCTTATTGTTGCTTGCTGCTCCCAACAAAATGGAGCAGTGCAGTTCATTCACATGTCTTGTTTTTATTAGGGTTGTCAATTCATTGTTTGTTGCCCAAGGCTTAGGCTTAGGCTTATCCCCGTGGTTGGTTTTGTTTGTTTTAACTTTTATGCTCAACCCTATTTGCAGTGCATGGGTATCAATAGATTCTCACAGTCTATTCCAAGTCCACTAGGGTTCACAATTTTGATGGACTGTTTCACAAAAGTAAGGACTGCCCACTGTAGAGTCAGTCCAATTGGTGGCACTGCAGGCTGCCTCAAATCTGGAGAAAAAGGGGTGGACTTTCTGGATTAGAGAAAGCTCAATAGTGGCTGACAGAAGGTGGCGGACTAAGATTTTCATTTGGGTGGGGCTAAAATTCTGCTGGACTTAATATTTGAAAAAAAAAAAGATTTGCTAGACTTTACAAAACTTTTTCACATTACCAAATTGCACCCACAAGTTTTTCTTTAGAAAATATCCAACTAGTGGAACTCAACTAGATGCATGATAATTATTAAAGATTAGGCAATGAAGATGTTAGGAATTAGGATGTTAATCAGAAGTACCAAAAATCATTAGATGGATAAAAAGTTACTCTAACCTTAATTTTAGATACTCAAACTCACATTATCATGTTTCACTAAATCTATATGTCAAAATCAATGCCTAATGGAGATTGCTGCAAGTTAAGGTGAGTGAGTGTGTGAGAAAAAATTGTATACAAGAACATTTTGAGGACTCCCATAATTTCCTTTTTCACTTTCTCAAGCCTCCAACCTTTGGATAATGAGAGTGAAACTCTATCTTTGAGTCATAATGGGGGTAAGAAGAGATGATAACGAGAATGGATTTGGTCATTATTGGATTTGTTGATATGCTCAGATTTGATGGTTTGGGGCTTAGGACTTGGATTAAGATTTGGGTATTCAGAGTTCTGAATTAGGGTTTGGAGATTAAGTGTTCAGATTTAGGTATAGAGTGATTATGAAGGATTATACTATATGTGTTTGGCAGATGAAGAAGCAATAGTCTATACTATATATAGGAACTGGCGACGAGGAGCACGATTGACAATCAGTGCGAAGGGATTTTGGAAATAAGAGGTTGAAGAAGAGGGAACGCTGTGTTGATGCAATATTTTTATTTCTTTTTATTTCTTTTCTTCTCTTTTTCTTTTTTTCTTACCAACATAGCTTTACATATGTAGGGCTATCTTTAGATATATGTAGAGCGACAAGTTTAGACACATGAGGCATGCTCTAAGGCCCATTCAACTCTATGGGGATTTCAATTCTGACCTAGGATAACTGCCAAAATCGCTTTAACTTAAGTCCCGCTTTAACTTAAGTCCACCCTTACTCCAAGGCTCCATTCAAATTTCATGATTCTACCAAAGAAAAAAAAAAAGACCAATTATATTTGATTTAAAACCTAGGTCCCCCCCGGACAGAAGAGGGAGTCTGTTGCTGCATTTTGATTCTTAAAGAGACACAGCTTTCATTTGAGGCAGACACCAGAACCATCTAAGCTTGAAAGTGATTGTCTGGTGCATTGTCAAGTGTATAGGGCCACACCCAAATCTATTTAGCTTGAGAAAATTGACAAGGTGTGTGGTTATGGTTGTGATCACACTCATCCCTAATTTCGGGGTACTTACTACTTAGACATGTGTGTACCTACTGGCAATTGACAGCACCGACTTCATTTTCTTTCTTTTTAGGGTCCACATCATCAATGTCTCACAGGTATTATTATACTAATAATGTGGTATACTTTTTCAATCCCCCTAGAGAGGAAATAAAGGAAGAGAGATGGTATTAAAAGAAAAAAAACTTTTTGAAAAAAAAAACCTAGATAAAAGGCTCTACAATAACTTCTTTTTATAGGGGCGAGAATAAAGGGATAGCTTAGTGGTTGAGCGTCCCATTCTCACCAAACTTTCTAGAGTTTGATTCCGGGGTTCTCTCCCGATGTGTGCGGGGGTTCATTTCCGCGTCAATTGGATCTCTATATGATCCAACCAGCTTCGCCGGTAAAATATAAAATAAGAAACTTCTTGAGGGGCCCTTGCTCTGTTATTCTCACTGTTGATAGGATGGGCTTTGGTCTGCTAGGAATGCTCATGCCTAGTGGAAGAGAAGCACATTGGGATGGATGGATGTTTAATAGGGATGTGCAGTGGTGGACCCAAGATTTTTATTTTTATTTGAGGGGTGCGGACCTTAATAGATAGTTTAGTATTGCGGGCAAGCCGATGATTTTCATATGGATTTTGAGGGTGCATTCACGACTTTTATTGAATTTTTTAAAACACATCGTGATTTAAAGGGTGCGACCGCACCACGTACTTGTGCCTCGGTCCGTCCCTCGAGATGTGGGATGGATGAATGTTTAATAGGGGGTTGTGGGGTTGTCTGATAAGGTTGTGAAGCACAGTTACAGACTTCATAAATGGCTGTCAAACTGCTGACACATTGATCTCCTCATTTGGAATTGTTGGCCTTTGATATGTGATTTTATGTTTTTTTCTTCATTTTTTTATGTCAGTATGTTGGAAGGTCGTTGGAGTTTGATCACCAGAAGCTTTGAATTTATGGAGTCCCTCCCAAGTCCCAGCTCACATTTTGTTCTGCCGTGCAAACATGTTCTCTGCTACTACTTGTGGTATTCTTCTGTGATTTTCAACCTTCTTCCCACCTGCATATTTCAAAATAAAGGGGGAAATATAAAGGAGAAAGGGGAGATATTTGAAGACCTTAGAGAATCTAAGCATCATTAACATAATCATCTTTTTCGCGATTTTGTTTAACAATTCTACTTGATTATGTTAAAATAACTGAATGATGATGTTTTGATATGCACTTATTGTGAGTAATAGATTATAGTGGGTGACACCATGTGTGTAGCTCATTGAAGAGGAAAAAAAAACTTTCTAGGTGTAAAACCCAATAGTCAATGCATACAGTTCATATGGATAGTGGGTATTAGCCTGTTAGAGGAAGAACATAGATGGGCCCCACAAGAGTCATTGGTCAACTAATGTGAAGGAAAATGATACTTGAATCATCTAATCATGGTTGAAAAACACAGTTGCTGAACCCTGTTTTTTCTCAAAACTTCCAACTTGGGACAACTACTCAAGCTGGGGCCACCTTTTTTTTTTTTTTTTTTTTTTCTTATTTTTCTTCTGATTGGGATTGAGAACACGAACTTACAAGTGGGTATAAAATTATGAAGGCGAACCCAAGCACTAACACTCGGGTGCGGTCGCATCCGTGTGACTTGGAAAACCCGTTTTATGAGACTTCATAAAAAACATGAATTTGAAAATTCTAAATCTAGCCATTGCTGACTGGTGTCAGTGTCTCCCACGTGTGAATGATCTGAACTGTTCATCAGATGAAACCAATCTTTTTATGGCATGTGAAAAAGTTGTGGTGGGTGTATTTGAAGCTCAGGATCTCTCCCATTTCAGACCAATAGATGAGGTGGGCCCCACCGTGGATGGATAGCTTCTCTCCCGCTTTCATGTGCCTTTTACTTTAACTTTCCATGACCCGAGCACAACGACAAATGTTCTCGGACCGAGTATTTCCAACGCTTTCTCTTCCTGCGATAAGAAAGGAGCGCATTAAGTGGGCCCCACGCGGTTTCAAACGGTTCCACTGAAGCAAAGTCACTCAGCTCGAATCTCCATCCACCGTGCATATACCACCACGCGTACGGTCTGGATGCTCAGATTCTAAAAACGCGTGCACAACTTCTGATTCTCTCTTGCCGCCCTCATGCATGGATGACGTGGCCACGTATCATTCGTTAGCAATGCAATCACGATCTTTAATTAATTAATCTTTCTGTTTCAGTAAGTGGGCCCCTATAAATGCCACGTGCCAGCCAGACAGCTGTGGACAGGAAGTGGAGGTATCTATCCGGGCCGTACAAATGTCGAGGTTCGGTTTCGATACCGGCCACAGGCGGCAAGGAAAAAGCTTCAAAAGACTGCAACTTCGTGTACACGTCAGCATGAGTTGGTCGACGTTTAACTCTCATTGGATGGGCATTAATTAGCAATGGAAATTATCTCTTTAAGACTTTAAAACTTTTTCTTTTTATGGCATATTGACCACAAAGCCCTCCTTTTCTTAAAAATGATACTTTAATTAGAAACTTTATTAATTCTGAAATGCCCACTCTTTTTTTTTTTTTTTTGGGTCGGTTGAATTCTGAAGGGCCCACATACTGCTGAACTTTTCTTGCATGCATTTTAGAAATTCATAATTAGTGCCTTTAATTCAGGAGTTTCAATAAATTTTTCACATAATAGTCATATCTAAACTCAATTACCAATAAAAGGTGATGTTGCGTTAAAAACCGGGTATGGATCCTTATTTAAGCCCTGATAAGTAAATAGGTCAGGGTTTGGTTCCACCTTGGTTTGGACCGGTGGACTCGAGACCCGACATATTACCTCACTTTTATCCTAAAAACCTTCTTTTTTTAAATATTATTCTCTCCCTAGGTTTGAACCCAAATCCAGACTCGTTCCATATATGGCTTTGGTTTCGATTATAGAACCAAGAAACTGGTTCCGAAACAGTTTCAGATCCAGATCTGGTTTCACATTCTCCTTAACGGTTTCAGTTCCGCATCCACCATAGATCTGAATAGGAACCGATCCATTTACAACCCTATATCTACACCAATACAAATTTAGAATCCCATTCCTAGACCACAACTCAAGTAAAGGGTATTAGAATGCCAATATCTCCTTCGGTTTGTAGAATGTCGCAAAATAACAACAACATGACTCTTTTCATTAAGCACGATAGTAAATGTTTTTTTGCAGCAATGTAAGAAATAAAAAAGTGCTTTATTTTTTCTTTATAACTCAGTTAGTTAGAGAAATAGTGCATGAGCAACTTAAATAAATTTAATCCCATCGGGCCAAAAATTCCTATAATTGCACTAAATGAAGCAAAGAGGGTCATTGGCTAATTGCTGCACACAGACAAGCAACACAAATTTTTTTTTTTTTTCATGGGTACCTGAATTTCACATGATTTTGCCCTGAATTAAAAAAAAATTCAAATATTGAACTGTACCTTTTTTCTGTCATTTCTGGTATTCGGGCTTTGTCCAAACGAAAGTGGTCTTTTCCAAAAAAAGGAGGGGCTTTTAAGTAATATCACTAACCTTTATTTATTCGATTTGAAAATGCCACTTTCTCTTTTGCTGTCTGAAGAAGATTGGAGAAGAAAAGCGTTTGCTCGAGAGTCAAAAGAAAAAAAAAGAAAAAGTTTTTAAGGATCGTGAGAGCAATCATTTCAGAGTCGGAAGACTTCGAATTTCTTTGTTTCGTACGCCATCGTTTTGATTCAGGTTTGAATGTTTCAGTCCTTTCAATGAATCTTCGATTGAATTTGGTGCAGAAATGGCCGAGTTTATGAAGATTAGTGATTTTGCTGGGAGTTATTATGATTTCGTTGATTTTTTCAGGGTTTCATCGTTGAATTTGATGTAGAGATGTGGGTTTGGGTTGAAAAATTAGTACTTTATTGTGTTTTGGGAGTGGGAATTGATGCTGAGGCTAGGATTTTTTGAAGTAGTGGTTTGAGATTGTTTAAAGTTGTTATTTTTTCTGTTGCTAGGGTTTTAGTTTGATTGATGAATTTAGATTGGGGGGTGGAAATAAGATATGATATGGTGATTTATGGATTTAGATTGGTTTTGAAGGAATTTTGATGTGGGAGGGGGATTTGATGTGATATTTTTGTTTATTTGCGTGTGGTTTAAATTTGATACAGGGTCAAATTTCTTTGGTGAAAAGTATCGAATTGTGAGGTAATTGATGGATTTTGGTAGTTTTATCTGAGTAGTTTCCTTCTTTCGGAATGATAATGGTTATGGAGACAAGAATTTTGGGTAAAAAGTAGCGTTTTTAGTAGTCGTTGGTTCTTTTCAGGTTTTAGTTTGGTGAAGAATTGAAGACTGTGGGCGAGTAATTTGTTGACTTCGGTTAATTTTTTGATGATGGGGGATTTTTCCATTTCAGAACTTTTGGGTTTTTTTTTTATAGATATTTAATTGTCTTAATTCGGTGAAATGAAGTGTATTTCCTTTGAAAATTAGGTTTTCAAATGATCTTTTGGTGAATTTAGTCTTGAATTTAGTGCCAGATGCAGCATTTCTGGTGAGAAATAGAAATTTTAGGCAACCTCTAAATTCTGGTTGGTTACATGTGGTTCTCTAAGCAGTTTTTTAAAGGTGGGATGATTGTATGAGTTGTGTTTGTTTTTTTCCTTTACTAGATTTTGGGCTGCTTTTAGGATTTAGCATTGATTTTGGTACAGTAATGAGGTTTGTGAGGATTTTTTAACGTAAGATTTTTTAATTTTTTAATTTTTTTACTAAGGCTTTGTCGATGTTTGTGGTGATATTTGGCATGTGACTGAGATTTTCTGGCAAATGCTATCTTAATTTTTGAAGTGATGAAGACTTGTGGTGAGTGGTGACAAAAGAAAAATATGCAGTGAACACAATACTCATAAATGTCCTCTGGTTTTTGTTTGTTGTTGCAATTTCTTATTGCTTTCAAAAGAGATTAGGTTTTTAGCATTCGATGTATTAAGGGCAGGCGGTCTGGGCAGTCTTTGCACTTTAAATGCCGTTTTATATAATTTTTAGAGATTTTTTAGTTTCAATCATAATCATCGTCACAATCTGTGGTTGGCATTTTTATGGCGCTCAATGTTCTTCCTTTTTTTCTATCTCTAAATGGTTTTTAAGGGTTGGATTCGGTGAAGAATGAGATTTGTGCCAAGAAGGCCTTCATCATTTTTTTTTATTAGTTTCTATCATTTACTGTAGCCAGGGAGCTACAGTACATTTGGGAACACAACATTTTCTATTATTTTTCCTAAATGTTTTATTCACTGAATTGTTTTCTTGCTGGTTCCTCATGCAGACTTGCAGATGAACATAATGAACTCATAGATATGTTATTTGTGAATTTAGATTGAAAAAACGAAATCACAGACGGAGATGGTGAAGATATTCTGATCAAAATGGATTCTGCAAGGAGCTGGTTTCATCGATTCCAGCCTAGAGGAGATAAATTGAAGTCTGGTCAGTCGAAGAAGAACGAAACTGGGAATGAAAAGGATGGGCAGAAGCCTCCCATTGATGAGGCGCCTTCAACCATCACGAAGCAGAAGGTTGCTGCTGCAAAACAATATATTGAGAACCACTACAAGGCTCAGATGAAGTGCTTGCAAGATCGAAAGGAGAGGTACCTTTTTTTTAATAGTTTATTTTATGTTTTCTATTGAATTGATTTGAAGAAATTTTAATTTTGGGCATGACAAATTGGTTTGAAGACTCTTCTGGTTCGGAGTAAAGGAAAAGATTAAATAATGTGAAAGGTAACTCATAAACTACAAATATAATTGCTTTTGTGATTTGTAGAATCTTGTTGTATTGCAGCTTCTTCTTTGTTGTGGGAAATCGGATATGGGTTAACTCACAAACAGTATGCATTTAGACCTTTTAATCTTATAATATGGACTCTTGCAACAAAGTTACAATGTGTTAAGAATAGATAGATATAGTAGTAGATGATCTTTTCAGTTTTCACCAGTGCTTTTTGTGTCCAATAGCTTCATTCATCTTTGCAGTATATGCTGCATGAGTGTTCGCTTTGATATCTTTAATGATTTTGAAAAGTCTGTCCCCTTTTCATTTATTTCTAACTTTTCTATTCTATTCTATCTTTATCATTGAGTTCAGGCGTTGGGTCTTGGAGAGGAAGCTTGCTGATGCTGAAGTTTCGGAGGAAGATCAGAACAATCTTTTAAAACACTTGGAGCAGAAGGAAACTGAATATATGCGTCTTCAGAGACACAAGATGGGTGCGGACGATTTTGAACTCCTAACCATCATTGGAAGGGGTGCTTTTGGGGAGGTCTGTTTGAAATCATTTTATTCCTTTTTTATTTTACTCCTTCATACACTTGATAGTTCATAATCATATCCCCTCTCATTTATTAGCCTTTAGATTATTATTAAATATTTGCCAACATTACATTGGGGTATATATTCTGCAGTGGACCATACTACTTGGTATGTCCCAATACCCTCATCTTCTTGTGAGGGTTGTAGAGTACACTCGTCTTGTTTTGGATTCATGTTGATATCTATGAGCTTCTAGTAAGGTTATATCTATCAAGCATAAACTATTTTGCTTGATCTTTTTCATGTTTCAGATGTTAGTCACCATCAAATCACCATCACAACTCAGAAAATCTTTTAAAATTTCATCAGCAATGTTTTCCCACTCAGCAAATTGGTGACATAGGTTTCTATTAAATTTATATCTACATTCCTATACATCTAATTTGATGGCTTGCCATTTTCTGAAATAAAATGCCGTCGTAATACAATTCTGTATGAATTGTATTCTCCTTCCATGTTGCCTCTCTCTCTCTCTCTCTGAACATCCCCTTTTGATCCGTATCAGAAAACTTTATTAATGAAAGAAGAGGGAATTACAAGAATAGATACTTGAATATACCCTAAACCAAATATCTTACAAAGATGAGTTAGGTTCCATAACATGCAAATTTTTTAAAACCCCTCGGGAAGCAACTTAGCACTGACTTTACTTCCTTTCTCACTTTATAAATGAAATAGAAGGCCCTTGTACGTCTGCAAAGATCTAGAGATTATTTAATGATATCTTTTCACCATGATAATTTGGCATTACTCTGATTTTTGTTATAATTTCTACTTCTTTTTTTTTTTTCAGATTAAGAAACCTTTTAAGAACTTTCACTTCTTTATTTAATGACAATATTTAATTCTTATAACTGATTTTCTGTTGTTGCAGCTAATGTGTTATCTGAATGTTACTAGTTGCAGTTACCCTTTCTTTTTTTTTTTTTCCTTTTTTTTCTTTCTTTCTATTTTTATGCTAAATGTATCTTTTCATATGGTCTTCCCATCCAAGTAAACATTACTAAATATTGTTAAAAAGTTACTTCCTTTTTGGTTTATCTTAATGATATTCTGGCTGGTGGAGCTTTGACACTACTCCATTCCCCTTCTCTGATGATCACTTTAAATGTGTTATATGAATGTAAAACTCTCAGTTCTTTTACATCTTGATTAAGAGAAAATGAGTGATTGTGTTTTGTTTAATATGCTTCATATACAGGATTTCTTGAATTTGTTCAGTGAGGGGTTTTTAGTTTAGGTCATTGTTTAAGAACTTGAGAAATCAACTTGAAGTTACTAAGTTGAGTCAACTCGAAACCCTGGTTGGGTCCAGGTTGAGTTGTCTAAATGAAATTTATTAGTATAAAAATATACAACTGAGACCATTATAAAAAAAAAAAAAAAAAAAAAAAAAAAAAAAAAACAACAACAACTGATTGTTACTAAGTTCTCCCGGAGTCTTGCGGAGTTTTAACCAAGTCTAGGCTGAGTCAACTGCATTTTGACTGAGACCTGATGAGTCGTGACGGCTGATTTTTTCGACTGTGACCAGAAATCTGTTTAGCTTCACCGAGTTGGGTTGGGTCTTTTCAACTTATTCACTACTTGTTATATCCTGAAACTTATCCAGGTTAGACTTTGTAGAGAAAAGACCACTGGCCATGTATATGCAATGAAGAAACTCAAGAAATCAGAGATGCTTCGTAGAGGCCAGGTATATCATTAGATGCCTTTCTCTTCTTTTGTTACTTAACAGTTTCACTTTGGCTCACCGAGTTGTGGTTACTTGTTCTAGGTTGAGCATGTTAAAGCTGAACGAAATCTTCTTGCTGAGGTTGACAGTCGCTGCATTGTCAAACTTTACTGTTCCTTTCAAGATGAGGAGTTTTTGTATCTCATCATGGAGTATCTTCCTGGTGGAGATATGATGACTTTACTTATGCGCAAGGATACCTTGACTGAAGATGAGGCCAGATTTTATGTTGGGCAGACAGTACTAGCTATAGAATCTATCCACAAGCACAATTACATTCATAGGTCTGTTCTGTTTTATTATTAATTTGATTTTTTCCTTAAGACTGTCTTGGCACTTGGGTGGTTTGTGTCAGATGCAAAGGTGTTACCATAGCTTATCTTGATAACATAGGTTTATTGTAATTTGTAGGGATATCAAGCCTGACAATTTATTACTTGACCGTTACGGCCATATGAAGCTTTCAGATTTTGGACTCTGCAAACCCTTGGATTGTAGTAGTTTTCCAAATCTAACTGAGAATGACTGTTCAATGGGGGGAAACTACAAACCTTCATTGGAAAGTGACAAGCGTCCATATGTACCCATTGCCCCAAAGCGTACACAGCAGGAACAATTATTGCATTGGCAGAAGAACAGGCGAATGTTGGTTAGTTTGCTGCATTTCCCATCTATTCTTTTGGATGGCTTCTCTCAATCCTAATCTTGGTTGTGTAGTGGTGCAGGATGAAAGTTGTCTCCCTGCATTTAAGATTTTGAAGCTGCATTAATGTAGATTTTAGAGTGTGTCAGTCTCAAATGGTTGTGGAAGCTTTGTTTTAATGAAAAAATAGTGAAAACTGTCCAAGCATGTTAGTAGAATTTATGAAATCTGTCTCCCGTGGGTTACTGTTCAAAAGTTGAGACTGGGCAACAGAGTAATTTGTCGAGCTGAGCCAACAGGTCTCATCCAAGTTTTATCATTGAGTTCCAAAAAAGAAATTTCTAGAATTTTGCTTTATGGGGTTGACCTGACACATTTTGGCTGAAACCTGAAGCAAGATTTGTGCACCTGTGTATGTTTTATGCATGCATGCTTTACTCGCATTGTTGTCTGAGTCTGCATGTCTACTTGCATGTGTGGATGCATGCATGGCTGGGAATGGCAGGAAAGGGTGCCTGTTCTTTGTCCAGTTTTGCATGTGTTTGTGTGGTTGGATATTTTACCTGCATTCAGTTGTACTCATATTTATTTATGGTGACTTAATGTCATACTGTTCATGATTTGGCTGTATGCATATGCATTCATGTACTTTGCCTGTGCTTTTTAGCTACATTGAACCCTCACATATCTGTGATGGTTTTGTTATATATTCTTGGAACTCATTCATGACTCATTTTGTCTTAAGTTCAAACTGCTGGAGGTCTTATTATTATTTTTTCTTGGAAATGCAGGCTTATTCCACCGTTGGCACCCCAGATTACATTGCTCCAGAAGTTTTGTTAAAGAAAGGCTATGGAATGGAGTGCGATTGGTTAGCATGTTAAAATTTTCTTTTTTTTCGAATAGTGTAAATTTTATTTTTTATTTTTTTAAGTTATTTCCATTGCCTAACCTTGAACTTTCTTATAGGTGGTCACTTGGAGCAATCATGTATGAGATGCTTGTGGGCTATCCACCATTTTATTCTGAAGAACCAATGTCTACCTGCAGAAAGGTATGCATGCTTTGTGGGTCAAAACTCGAAAGTCCCACCTGTTTGTCTGCGAGTAGGGCTTCTCGTCAAAATGTTGGGTGTCAGCCTGAGTGCATGTGTTTTTTTTTTTTCAACTCCCTCTTCACAGATCATTCCTGTTACTCTCAAACAGAAAAAAATGAGAGTGTAGAACTGAAATTTTGATTTGAATAAACAAGTAGATTAATGGTACCAAATTTCAATATAAACCATTGTTCCTTTCCTTTCTACTTGTTAACTAGTTTGGCTTCTTTTGGATTTGATTTCTATTTTACCTGGTTGCCCAATTTTTGTTTATAGAGACAGAGACAGTTCCTGGAGAGGCAGTTTCTTTTAAGCTGCTAAAGGTGGTCTAGGCCCACTTATAATCAGTTCTACTCCAACAGCTTTATACCCAAACCCTTAAAACCTCAAACAGTTGTGAATTGTCACCCATCCCACTTAAGGTTGTAAACAGTCTGGGCCGCATCAATGGCGATCCTGGAACTAGATACATTAATCAGGACAAATAATACACTAAATGAACCCCAGCCCAAATAACTTACTTGATTCTTATAAAATATATTGTATATGCGTATAAAATATCATATGCGTGTAAATGGTGTATTATGTGTACTTATTGTCTTTGTCATAATAACATGGTAGGCCATTATATACAAAGAACATGATCTAATAACTCGATGTTGATGCAGAATGGGCCACAAGTGGTCCCGCTCACGTAGTTTAAGAATTGTTTATTTATTTTTATTATTAGTGGTCTTCTAATTTTATTGTAATTAGAAGGTTACCGAAGGTTGCCAATTTATTTAGTTTCCTAGTTTAATTAGAATTCTTAGGCTCTAAGTAGTTTTGTTTCCTATATATAAGGCATTGTAGAGATGAAAATCTCAGACATGGTTATTGAATAGAATTACCATGGGTTTCTTCCGTCGGAGAGGCGCTTCCTTGTGTTTGAAGTCCTCGATGGAGACGAATTAAGGTGTTTGCGGATACGTGCTTCAGCACCCACGCAAGCCCTAACCCTAGGGCGTGCATCAGTTGGTATTAGAGCTAATATCCACATCACTTTGATCCATCTATGGTCACCGATCGGAGTCTATCCATCCACACTACCCATCCCATACATCCCGGACCCTATCCATCCCATCTCCGTTACATCGTCCCACCCCCACCCACCATTCTTGTACCAGACCCAATTTCACTATCATCAAACCATTATCCACCGTTATTCATAAGGAGACCTTTCCATGTACTCCACCCAATTAATAATAAGAAGGCATCTTAAGTGGGCCCCATGAGCTGGACTGCATACTGCTTATATGTAGTATGCTCGTAGGACATTCTCCCCATCTATATTTTTTATATATGTATATATTTATATTATATCCTTGGTTAAATGGGTATTCAGCTATGGACCATATTGGGCCTAGACCCGATTATTAATAATGACTGAAAGTTTTCCATGCCTAGATTTTCCATGTTTTTCCGGGTTGGAGCCGTTTGGCAACTTGGTAATCGTGGCCCTGTTTACCCGCTTGATCTGACTGCTACTCGATGTTGGATTAAATTGAGAAGCACTTATTTAAATGTAAAATATTGTCAAAATGAGAGGCCATATCAAGGGTAGGATTTAGATGGGATCAAAATGCACTTTATTCAAGTTTAAAAAATTATTGAAATTTGAATCCATAATCAAGGTTAGGATGATGTACGATGAGAATTTTTTGGCTCACCCATAATGTACATCAATAGCTTTCTCCCCCCTCCTTGATTAGCATGCATCTAGGTGGGCCCATAAGCGAAAGAAACTTTAGCTTGACAGAGATGTGGCTTCTCTATATTATTTCTACAATCGTATACGCACACGCACACAAGCGCGCTTCGTGGGACTCACCTGGGAGCATATCAATCATGGGAACGTAGAGGAATGTGAAGGTAATGTCTGTGCAGGGACTAGGCCCCAAAGATAGGATAATTGAATCCTTGTAGATATAGATTTTGAGGCCCCAAATATTCAATGGTCAAAATATCTAAAGAAAAATGCAGGTTTCAAACCAACTGTGTAAACAGGCTGATAAGTAATTTGGGGTGAATATCAATTCATTGGGTGGTTTTCTTTGGGGAATGATCCCATGTTCATTACTTTGTTGGACTCACCCCCGGATCTTACCTACAAAGGGTCCACCACTCCACCTTTGTGTTAGCCAACCTGCTTGTATCACATGCTGCCACATGCATAGGCACTAGCCTAAATCTTACTCCATATTGAGTGATATATACAGTTAGGTAGATCTTATTACACATCACTATATGCATTTGGGTCAATCAGTCAAACAGTGTACATCACTTCAATTGAAGTGAATATGCGCTGCAAGCAGGCTGGGTCGAGCAATGGTGGGCCCCAGATGGGTGAAATGGTTGGTGAGTGATGGTGGGTACGATTAAGTTGTATGTACATTTAAGATATCTTTTTTATTTATAGAATACGAATGTTTAAGCTGCCATACTCCTTTTTTTTTTCTTTCAAAAATTTCTTTGTCAAAAACTTTCTTTACTTTGTGCAGATTGTTAACTGGAGAACCCACTTGAAGTTCCCTGAAGAGGCAAATCTGTCAGCAGAAGCGAAAGATCTCATTTGTAAACTGTTGTGCAATGTGGAGCTGAGGCTCGGCACTAAAGGAGCACATGAGATAAAGGTTTAAATTTTCTTTAATTTTCATGTCTCTTTATATTTGTTATTATGTTTTAGAATTTGAGAAATTGGTGTTTGATATTGAAACTGATTCCAGGCACACCCATGGTTTAAAGGCATCCAGTGGGACAAACTATATCAGATGGAAGCTGCCTTTATACCAGAGGTTAATGATGAGTTAGATACTCAAAACTTCGAAAAGTTCGAGGAGGTAATGCTTGCTCTTTCTAAATGAGATGTTGCTATTTTTTTGAGCTTCTTATTCATTTAGTCTTACCTAATATCCCTAGTGTGAATGTTCTATAACACTCAAAAACGAAAATGAAATCAAACACGCCAACACACTCATGGGTGAATGGTGTTGGCACTTGAGTTTGAAACACAGGCTCAGGGATCCTCAACTCATAGTGTACACTACAGGACCAGTAGCCCAACTTAGCAGGAAAAAAAAGGAAAGGGGTGGGGCGGAAGCAATCACATTTTAGTAACTGTGAAAATTAAGGAAATCTGTTTGGGTTGCATTATTGTGAACATATATCTTAGTAACCTGCTAGGGTAGTCATGCTCTATGTTCATGGGGACCTCTTGCCTTGTTATTCCTTCTTTTGACTGATTAATGAAAATGTACTGGCATTCCATGCCACATGGTGACCATCTCAGTCACAGTTGCACGTGGGAGGATCAAAGGATAGTGGGTTCATCTACATGCCACATCGTCACATTACCGAAAACTTCTGTGCATGAAAACTAGTACATAATCATGGGCATGATTCTATTAAGAATTGAACAATTTTTTATAAACTTGAATTCATGATTTTAAAGATTTGAGTCTATTTTTTCTAGCCTTCCTGTAACTGAGGCCATCTTCTTGTTGATACAACTGGTGGAATAATCCAATGATAGAAAAACTTGCATGGTTTTTATCATTAAAGAACACCTATGGTAGGTTTATATTGTTAAACAACACCTATGGTAGGGTGCCAGAGTAGTAGTTTGTAGTAATTGAAGAAAAAATGCCTGCCCAATGTATATACCAAGATTGTGCAAGATATGTGTGAAAAGGATGGCAACTGGCAAGTAAAGGAACCATATGTTTGATGAAATGACAAAGTTCCTTGTTGGAGTTATGCTTCACCAAGTGTCCACTTTGAGCCATATTTATTTGTTTCAGACTTTTTAAATGATCTAGGATGAAGTTTTATCTGGTTTGCTGTTGTAGTTCTTATATGATGCTGCTAGTTTGTAGAAAAAGTTTTGATTTGGTAGTTTGTAGAAAAAGTTTTGATTTGAATGAAATGTTTGATAAGCTACTGGTGATATGACAAAGGTATCAATATCAATGCCGGTGCATATAACATGGGTGCTTATATATTCTTAGTTGCAGCTCAATGGTCACCTATTTTGAAAGATTTGTAACTTTGTAAGCCATGGTTTTAGAAATCATTCTAGCCAAAGTCGAGTCAATTACCATTAAAAAAGAACAAAGACGTTGAGTCACACCCCTCCCTCCACCTCTCCTTGACACTGGGACATGGCATTTGTTGGGCTGACTTTCCCTCCAGAGTCTCTCCTCTCTTTATACTATAGAAGAAGGCTCAACACATCTTTTACCCCTTAATTTCTTGTTGGGAGAAGCATTTGTTTTGGGGTTTGATTTTAGAAAATTAGAACAATATTTTGTGGAAGATCTACACATCCGAAGACTGGATGCACTATTTTCTTGATTGAGTGAAAAAAAAAAAAAAAAAAAACAAAGGGTACAATAACACCTAATTGGCTTTTTTTTTATTTTTTTTGTTTATTTCTTTTGGAGTAATAAAATTTACCATTTAAAAAAAAAAACACCTATTTATACTTGATACTAATTAATAATAACTAAAAATGATGTCTTATATTTGTGGGACATAATTTTTCAACTTTTTAGAGTTTTTAAGTTTGTATTAATCTTAACATTCAGAAATGCTTTCACATAGCTTGATATAGATTTTTCTTATTTGGCATCATGGGTGGCCTTTTTTGGTCAAGGCATCACAATGTGTTACTGTTGGCAGACTCTTGGGGTTTGCTCCATAATCAACACCAACCTTCTCTCCACTTACAAGATGTGGAGGCTGTTGGGAAGTCCCACATCCCACATCGTCTAAGGCTTGACATGTCTTATTATACCTGTATGGGGCTATGGGCCTTTCACCTACCAGCCTAAGCTTTTGGGTTGGTATATAGTATCTTACATGGTATCAGAGTGGGTTTCGATCCTATTGTTCTTGTGTAGCTTACGTTACTAGTCCGTCCATGAAATCTGTTGGGCCTGCACGTGGGGGGGAGTGTTGGGAAGTCCCACATCCGACATCGCCTAAGGCTTGACATGTCTTAGTATACCTATATGGGCATTTCACCTGTCAGTTTAAGCATTTGGGTTGGTATATGGTATCTTACAAAGGCAATGTCTCCAAAACTAGAAATATGGATTTTTCATTGTAAATTAGGATTGTAGCATTTGGTATTAGTGAGGGGTTCAACGGCATGTGAAATTGTGTTGGCGAGGGGTTTTCTCTTTCTTCCACCTGCCTTGGCGGTGAAATTCCCAATTGCCCGATCCATATACATGACCAAGCATTGCTAGAAATTGGAGTTGTGTTTTGTTTGAGTTTCTTTCTGGTTATTTCTTGCTGTTGTGATCTGTCATTTAGCGGTATGATATGTTCTTGTTTTTTCCAGTCTTAAATGCTCGCTAATTTTTGCCCTCATTTAATAATCTTACTTTTTTGCTGTTGTGAGCAGTCAGGGGCCCCAATGCAAACTTCATCAAAATCAGGCCCATGGAGAAAGGTGAGTTCTGAATTATTGGCCTTATGCTGTTGCAATAAAGCTGGGCGTTTCGGTTTCATAGGTTTTTGGTCTCCGCCTTTAATTCAAGGGTCCCGCTTGTAGATGGATGGGATTTTTTGGCCCTTAACACTCCCACTGTTATTTTCATCTGACAATGCCCTTGGAAGCTTGTTCCTTAGCTTGCTTTTGTGCTGACATTTACCATTTACCTTGCCTTTTTTCACTCTAAACATTATTATTATTATAATAATAATAATTATCATTATTATTATAGATCACTCTTAACTTTTTAAAAACAGTCTACTGTTTTATGCTTATGTTTACTTTAATTTATGTATAATATATCATCAATTATGATGGTATCATATCTTATATATTATTCATAATTGGCATACTTAATCCATAGTTTATTTTGATTATCACATGAATGTATTGCTTTTGATGCATGTCTAGAGCAAAACCTACCTTTTATCCTGAAGGTCTTGAATTTCATGGGAAAGTATTAGACTGATCTTATGCATTTAATGTTTACAAGAATATATTGCATGAATAATTGAATACAGGCATAATCATTAGAAATTTAGAATCCTGCACTGGCATAGGCATTAGAAGATATTAATGTAGTTCTTTGTTCTCTTTTCCTTTTCTCTTTAAAGTGGTTACTAAAATCTCATTAAAAAAGAAGCAACATCACGCATACAAGAAAAAATTAAATTAAATTAAAAGTTTCTTCTGAAATCCTGGATTCTGGCCAAAATCTGGAGTTTTGGATTGATACTCCAGCTGTGGACCAAAATCTGAATAAGAAACATTTTATGTGGTTCGCTTTGGTTTGAACCAAAATTGTTCCAGCCATTTCGGCCAAACCGAACCTAAATGGGCAACAATGCTTTGTAGCCTCCCGAGACTCACTACCATCAAAATTAAGCTTAAGAAGTAAGAACCATGCATGGAGGAAACCAACACGGGTCTGAATGGATGCACCCAAAATGAACTACTTGAGTCCTACCGTCATTGCCATAAATTGGTTGGATGGCCATGGAACTCTTTCTACATATAACCTTGTACATGAGAGCATCAATAGGGTAAACTTGGTTGAGGAAACCCGATTTTTTCTGTCAATCCATTAAGACCACAACATCACCACCTTAACAAGCCTCCAAACAAACTACCTTGCTGGTACTGCATAAAACCTAATCATCGCAACATTGCTGCCATAACAATCTTCCAAACAATATTGCCTTGCTGAGACTCTGCATAAAACTTATCATCAAGACTCAACTAGCATCAACCCCATCATTAGTCATTACCCAATGTGTAATGGACAGATGGAAAAACATCCCACACTTCTGATGAGAACCTATAGTGCAAACAGCATATGATTAATAATCTCCGCACCCCTAAGGAATGGAGGCTATCTGTTTGCAATGATGTGCTTCCTGCTAAAAAAGATGGTCGTAATGGGGGTTCTTATGCAGTAATCGAACAAAATGCAATGACTCCAGGCACAGTTTGTGAATGCCGTAGGAAAGAGAGAGCATTATATTCTCTGCAAACTTTGTTGTATTGATAGGGTTTTATGTAACACCCAAAAGCAATTACTTAAAAAATAATAATTTGTTGCCAGAAGCTTTGGTTCATCCCCTTTTCAGATTTCTATGCTAGCAAAATAGATGCTTCAGATTCAATTATCTTCTGAAGCTATTTTCATACTTCTCTTTGTTGTCTTTCGTCTTTGATGATAGAAGTGGTCTCTCTTTGTTTTGTACCCCCTACATCACCAGGGGATACCAACAAAATACATGCCTGACGTCACCAGTGGAAACCAAAAAAATACACCCTTGGGTCTAGGAGGAATACGTACCAGTGAAGATGAGGGAAGTTACATACTCTCCTCTTTGTTTTGTCAAACCATTTTTCCCTCGTTTTTTCTGGTCCCCACAATATATATATTTTTTTAACATTAAATACAAGGAGCTAAGAACAAAGCACAAGGGTATAAGAGCTAAATACCCGATGCGAAACTCCAATCCCACAATACCCTCTCATAGTTGTTTCACATGCGACCTTTTGTAGATCTAATAGATTAATCTTTTTTAAAGTCATCTTGCATGGCTTCCTTAGTTGGGGAGTCCAACTTGATACTAAATAGCTTCTCGCTTCTCATATCTATGAGTGACAGAAGTCTCGTATCATTTTGTTAATTTCCAAGTCTTTTCCTACTTCAAAATTTGAGAGTTAAGTTGTTTAAAGGGAGGTCCTACAATGCTTGGTTGTGGGACCTTAATGGCGATTATAGGCGGGCCTCACATGATGAGAACAGCAAATTGACTCTAGGTTTTCTAAGCATGCCCCCATAACATCTCTATTCACTCAAGGAATCCTATCGTGCTTATAGTTGGGTTCCATTCCTTCCTCTTGTCTGCCATCCATCCATCCATCTACAAAAACAACTGCAAGATATCTCAGAAGTCAGAACCAATTTTGAAAATTATTTGATGCCTACAAGAGTAATATGTTCAATGAATTCCTGAAAGTGAGCTCACACACATTTAGTTCCATGGCAACATGTGGATACGATGTTGGGTTGCATTTAGGCCTTTTAGCATCCTCATGTTATGAACCCAATGCTTCATGTTTGTCCACTATCTTGTCGAATCATAGACATCTCAAAGTCATTAAACTTGGAGCAATGGAGTCCTACATTTTCAAGTCTAAAGATATATCCAAGCCAAAGCATCGGCATATCATCAAACTGAATATTATGGACCTTGGTTAGAGATACAATGTAATGTATCCAATGTGTGTTTATCTGCACTCCTATGTGGAGAGAGTAGCATCTGTTATCCATGCTGATAAATTATTGGTACATGACACCCAAGATTACCACCCAATCGAATTGAGTAGCCTGGAACTCAACTCGCAGGTTATGGAAACCTTTTAGGTACTCATGAGCTGTAACTTACATGTCTTACTAGCATTTTTTTCATTGGTTTTACTACCTATTTTCTTTGGGGACACTCAATGACCTATGAAGAGTCCTGTCCATTAACCCAGGTCCAAGCCAGTCAGTTAGAAACCACTAGTTTATTTTTGCAACTAGAGCAGTTTTCACTGGCACGATTGGGAAATGGACAAATGGACCATTTCCAGATCAATCATTATATCCATCTAAATGAAATGAGAAATGACATAGCACCAGTTTAAGAGATTGGGTAGAAAAGAAAATACACAAATAATGAATTTGCACTTATGTAAAAACAAGATAATCAGTAATCTTGTACTTCATCTGACAATCTTATTGATATAATGGAATTTTACATCCAGTTGTGCTGTAAACCTTAATTGAGATTACAGATGAAATGGTTAACATAGTGTGTGTGTGTGTGTGTAGAGATGTATATATAGATAGAGACATTTTTTGTTTTTGTTTTATGCATTGTACAAGTGGCATTATATGCAACCTGTCAACAAGGATGTACTATGCATGTGGTTTTTGATCCTTGATCCAAAATTTGGCTAGGACATGTCATATCTCTACCTGAATATTTTGAATGTTCTCGCCATAAATGTTCTGTCAGTCTACTACAGATTTTGAGTAATTTTCCTTTCTTTGTTAAATATGGGTTCCATTTGTTGTGCTGTTGGAGTTTTTATACTTGTATTAAGGGCTTTTTATCCTTGCAATTATTATACTTGGAAATTTTTGGTGGATTTTTTAATAGTAATAGTTACCTTTGATCAACTAATGTAATGTGCTTGTTTTTTTCCCAGATGCTTTCTTCGAAGGATGTGAATTTCGTCGGTTATACATACAAGAACTTTGAAATTGTCAATGATCATCCTGTGCCTGGCATTGGTCTCTCTCTCTCTCTCTCTCTCTCTCTCTCTCACACACACACACACACACACACGCACGAATATCACGAACACACCTTCCTAATCCATGGAAATAATTATATTTTTTATTGGTGTACCTATTCATCTGCTGGTGATCTTATTGGATTTTAATTTATTCAATGCAGCGGAATTAAAGAAGAAGAGCAGTAAGCCAAAGAGGCCATCGATTAAGTCATTGTTTGGTACAATCTCTAATCACTGAGAACTATAAGGTCCTGAACCTCAGCAAATGCATAGTTAGAGAAATGAAGCGTTCTGCTCACAAGATGTCACTCCTTTGGTGATCTGGACTGTTGACTGAAAGTGGATGCTATCTTCTTTTCTTTTATATGTGTGATCTGTAGATCCAGTAGTAGTCCAAGGTGCATCAGTTGTAGGTAGGGTCTATCAATCAGTGGTCTGGATCACTAAACTTTTGGCCTCCTATATAGAGTTCTACCCAAGGCTAAGTATGCATTTCCTGACTCTCTGGATCATATAATGTTCCCAAATGAGCACAAAAATGCTCTGAGCTTGTTTTTGTAATCAATTTATTCAGTTTGAAATGCCCTTGTCTACATGGTCCTTGTAGATTCAGATACTGCTCAGAATCCACCTGCTCAAGGTAGTTTTCTCAATCTACTGCCTACACAACTAGAAGTCTCTGAGAGCCCGGAGCCATCGCCTCATGCCACTAAGCCACCACCTTATCCTCACCGGTCTCAACGTAGATAACAATCTTCACCAGTAACTGTCCATAGCGGAAGTAGAAGCAAAATAGATTTCTTTGGTTTCTTGTTGGTTGTTCAATACAAGCGGTTGCTCTTGCTCGAAGAGAGGTTTATTTTATAGCAGATGATCCATTCCTTGCTGTCACCAGTGCAAAAGAAGAGGTGATAAAGAAGAATGGGGTTTGATTCCTCTGTAAATTTAATTTTATTAACACAGCTTCTCTAGTTTGTGTCATACATGAAATCAATTCCACTGCTTGGGAATGTTATTATTCTTTTTGTTTGTGTAGTAATAAAATCTTAACATGTAGATGGAAACAAGATCAAGGTGAAATTGCTGTATGTTGAATGAATTATATCATCCTCCATGTTAGGGACATGCATCACATATTTGTGCCTTGAATTCGTACATGCGGGGGCAGCAGTTTCATGGCCCAGTCTGTTTGATGTGATCAGAATAAGTTGCATTGGTATATCTTACTTGTCCAATTTTCGGTCTTCTGCACGGAAACATAGGCAATAGTAAGTATTCCCTTATATAAAAACCATTGCATAATGTGAGTTGAAGGTTTAAGATCGTCTGATCAGATTGGTTCCAAAATTGGTCTGGCCAGGTGGGGTGGGGACTAGATGGAGGATACTATTCATATTCATGGCCAAGGATCATATATATCATTTAACATGGTAGGAAAAGGACAAGCACTAACTAGTAGCACTTTTTGGGTGCAGTGAGGGGACTGTGGATGTATGGATGGTGAGGTCAAAGAGCACTCTGAATAGGGAGGGGGGGGGGTGTTGCTTTGCTTCTGATCTCTGCCTTTTCCTCAAAAGGGCTGTAAATGGATTTTCATTTGATATCTCACTTCTCTTCTGTTTCGCATTTTGCATGGAATGGTTGGGGGATGCCATCATTCCATTGGTGAAAGACACTTCCCGATGGGAAGGACCCACTGCCTATGGGAATCAGTGGTTGGGATGTAAGAGCCCACCACAGTACTAGATTCGATCAACTAGAGGTGAAAAGTCAAGATCAAAATGCCATTCTTTTTCCTTGATCTATAATCTAGTTTTGTTTTGGTCACTTTATGTAAACACCAATTCTGCGGAAAAGGATTTTAAAGAATCCTTTATCCCTTTTTTCATCACAGCAAGCAAGATCATTTTGTTAGATGCGAAAGAGGTGATAAATGCAATGAATGTTCTATGAAATTTGTCCTGTGGTGTCTAGTCATATTTCTTGGAACCTTTAACATTTTGGCTCATCACTTGGCTAAGTATGGTTTAGCCTTGGTGCCCCAACACCAATTCTGAGGAAAAGGATTCACTTTTTCATCATCGCCATTTTTTCATGGTTTGTTGTCGCGCACTCAATGGATCAAGATGATCAACAGGGCCAAAAAAATTTCCCCACATGGTTGTTAGTTGTTACCACAGCTGTGATGTTGCCCAGAAGAAAATTCTCCTGTATGTGTATGAGTATACTGTATAATTGGGCCACTACTTGAGCCAGGTTTTAATATCACGTCGGGTTCTTTGGTTTGAAATTTGGTAGGGATATGGATCCTTCAACCTAGACCCGAGTCAAAGTAAGGGGTTAGATCTAAGCATTGTTTTGACCCCAACTGACACCCATCTTCACTCATCTCTACCTATATATGTTGTGTCATTTAGATTGGTCCTATGACTTAGATAGTCAATCCACTAATTCTGAAATATGATTACCTGGGTCGACAAAAAATGCCACAAGTGGAAAATTCCACTCATGGAGAAATGAGTGAAAATTCTCAAAGTAGTGATTTTCTAATGTGTTTGGGTTTATATGGGGAAGGCATGCAGGGAAAATCCATTTTAAAGTTTTTCTTCAAAGATCAAAATTAAATGATGTATATAAATAGTTTAATTAAAGGAAATATTATTTTTCATCCTTTTTTCTCCTACATTCTACCAAAAAAATAGTATTCATAAGTCAACAAAATTTCTCCTCTAAAATTAATCCAACAGGGGGAGAAGTTTTCTCCTCACTTTTCTGCCATGGGAAAGAACTAGAAACATAGAAAGAGAAACACCAGCTACAAGGAAAGAAGCCTGCCCTCACAAGAAGAGGAATCCAACCCAAGACAGGTATGTGACAAACGGAGTACCCAACCAAGGCAACCCCTTGTTCTTGGCCTCAAAGAACCCAAAGCGATGATTAGATTATGGACGTTTAAAATTTAATTCATGCTTAATGTGGGGATACCCCAAATCTCAAATCCCAGATGGAAGTGCTGTCTTTACTCAGAGGAGCTTGGGTGGACACACAAAGTGGGGAATGTTACAAGGTCTGTTTGCCACCTTTTCTTCCATCGATTTGGGTGCTTAAGACATCCTGCTTTTCATGGTATCCAACGTAGCTTTTGCAGTTGTACCAAACATTTGCAAATCATCATTAGCAAAATCTCTCCAATAAGGAGAAAAACAAAAAATAAAAATAAAAAAGGAAAAAAAAGAAAAGAAGAAGAAGAGTTATACATATAAATTGGACAAATCCCTCAATACCAGTTACACTGCCACTGCTTGTTACAAAGATGAATGCTATTGAATCATCAATCGCTATGAAACTTGTCATACTTCATTCAACCATTATATAACTTATGGGATAGTAGTTATGCTGTTGAATGTGATAGGAGTACTAATGCTGTTGTTTTTAATGATGATGATGAGACTGCCATGTTGAACTGATCGACTTCAATATAAAGGTGAGCATCACTAAATCACTACTATGATATGAAGGACAATTTGGCCACTTACAAATTCACTGGGTTTTGATTTGACCCACTGCTGGTCTACATTGATGAGTGGTCTTATACTGCAGATATTGCTCACTTAAAACCATAAATTATGGCAGTGTTGGCTGCATCAAACATGTGCTTCGTATGTAATGTACGAATTAGTGCTGCTACTTTTCAGAAATGGTATCTGCAGAAGTTGGTTTTTGATTTCACGAGGATTTGGATATATAATTAGTCTTGATCCCTTTGATTATGAGATTGAGAAGATCAAAAGATGAAATAGGAAATAGAAATATTATCTCTTTGATGATGGGATTGATAAGATTAAAAGAGGGAAATAGGATCTCATTTGCTAAAGCTATATGTGGTTCGTTATGGATATTATTGAAGTGATAAATAATGCTATCTATCATTATTATTATTATTAGTGGGTTTTACCTTTTGAACATCCCTTCTTTAGCTTAGATTCTCCTCTGACCCCTTGGGTGAACATGTTGCTGACTAGCTTGAAACAACTTTTTTTAACAAGTATTAGAATTATTGCGCGCAGAACCATTGACTATCCTGTGCTACTGTTTCAGTGAAGGTCATTACTCAATGCAGACCAACTGTAGAAAGATCAAACATTTAGTAATTTTGCGCAAAGTGACTGCACTTAGGTCTTAAACTTATCATTTATGGCACCCGAGACTTTTATCATTGCACCAAAGCAATGACCCTTATACCACCGTTTCAAATATATATATTTATATATATATATATATATATATAAAAGAACTATATTAGACAACATTTTTTCATTTCCAAAAACTTGCCGCTAACTATGTATATGCTTAGAATTTAGAAATATATTGATATGTGATTTTTTACATTTTCCAGTTTGAGTTGAGGGAGTGTTGCTTTCAGATTTCCTAATGAAATTAAAGGAAAAAATTAGGATACCTGTATCTGTATCCGCGTCCTAGATTTTCAAAAGTGAGGAATTGTATTTCTGATTCTTGTATCATTGTCCATATCCGTATCTGGGCATCATAGGGCTGGACCATTAATATACTTTGACTTTGGCCTTGATGCTTCAATTGCAAATTTGGAAGAGCGAGATATAGGTAGAAAGCCAAAAAGAATCTGCGCCCAAACCTCACCTCAAAAAAAAAAAAAAAAAATGAAAATTAACTTCTGATGTTTAGAAATATTTCATGAAAACTGATGTTAAACATGCACCAGAGTCCAAAATTTGCAAAGGAGACCTCTTCTAAATGGTGGCCAGTGTCTTTTTCTTATCAAATGCATGGTTAGTTTAGGGAGAATTTCTTATCAAATCTCTCCTTATCTTTTTTTTTTTTTTGTGGGGCAAATCTCTCCTTATCGAGGAGCCAAATTCAGAAGATCGCAGGCCCACTTCAGATGGAACCATCTGCAATGATATAATGTCATGTGTTTTGAGAGCAATTCAAAACTGTGATCTGGTGGGCCATCATGTATAGACTGCCTTCATTCTTGTCATCTTAACATGACTAACTAGCTTTCCAACCACTAAACCTTTTTTTATTTTATTTTATTTTGTTACTCCCTCTCTCTCTCTCACCATAGGGTGAGAGATATATAATTAAAAATATTCATGTGCAAAAGAGAAAAAGCCATATATGATCATATGCAGAAAAAGAGGAAAAGCCATGTAGGTGTACTTCACCCTATGACGAGGGATGGATGCACATGAATATCCCCCATAAATATATATATATATATATATATATCAATCATAGTGACTGAGATACACGGTGTAATGTTGGGGTCCATTGGCCTAATCGGATCCAAATTTTTTTCATTATTTTTCTTATGTTATGGCCCACCAAATAAAAGGTCCTGATCAATCATCTCTTCTCCAGCGAACGTGTATGGATGAAATTAAGATGTTTCCATTCTATTGCGCGCGGTTCCATCTTTATCAGTTTCCACATGAACAAACATTAAAGAAGTGTCAACATGGTTGGAATGGGCTGTTTTTTATTTTCTAGATTTTCTATTTTCTTTTGGTAGGCTGTGGGGCCCACTGTAAGATGTCAAACAACTCATATGTATATGTATAAATTATATTGTAAGTAATGCTACCTGTTCTTCTATAACGTATTATATTTTGACAAACTAGACTTAGATGTGATCTTCTAGACCAGTTCTCACATTTTTAAAGAAGTATCTCTGCTTGTCTGTATCCTCGTTTAAAATTCAAAGAAACACACCCAAATACTAGCTCAGCTGATAAGGGACATTAAAGTCTTCGAAATAGAAGCACCGCAATATTTAGGTTTAGGTTTAAGCCACTATAGAGATATATATTGGATAACCCTTGACATTATCAAAAAAAAAAAAAAACAAAACCTGATTCAAATTCAAAGATTGATCTAGTTAAAGTACTATGCAAAACTCATTCTACTTGTTCTATTGAGGGCCATTTATTTGCATAGAATTGAGTTCCTAAGAATTCTAACAAATATATTCATTAAGGTGATCAAAATTGAAGAAATGAAGGTGAAAATTCATAAATAGCTATCGAGTGATCTTTCCTTTAATGAAAAATGAAAGCTCATCCATTACCCTAATAAATCAAATTTTAGGAAAGCTAGGTCTCATCTATACATCTCCCTCTTCATTTGTTAATGAGTCTTTGTTAGTTCTCATTTTACCACGACTAATTGATTTGAATAAATTTGGCCAAGTCATTGATTGAGTTTATAATTAGAGTTTTTTGTATATACCCCCCTAAGGTTTGTAGGATTTGTAAATAGGCCCCTGAGGTTTTAGTATTTACAAATAGGCGCCTGCATTTTCATTTTAATACCTTCTTTGTCCTCAAAATCAATAGTCTTCCAACCACCATAGGATTTTAGAGTGAAATGATGCTTTTATCCTTCTCTTTTTTTAATCTTTATATGCATAATTTCAAAAGCTTGGACTCAATTTTTTTTTATTTTTTTTATAAAGCATGTAACATTAACAATTGCACTTAGTGGGATAGAACAATCCTACAAAAATTCATTTTTTTCTTATCAATACAAGGCTCATTTCATTAAATTTAAATTGATCATGACGACAATCAACACCAGTACTTATAACTGGTTCTGATTTATCCAATCCACACATGACCTACCGTTGGATTGATGAAAGTTTCAAAATACATGATTATGATTCATGTGCAGGGGTGTAAAAGAAATATTGAGGGAACGGAATTTAAAAAATAAACATTAACTTTTAAAATTTGCGCAGGGGGGAATTTAAACTTTTCTCATATATGGGTGGGGGCTCTAGTCCTAGGTCCACCCTTAGTCATGTGTATGAGAGAGTTATTGAGAGAAATTATTGGGACTTGAGATAAAATAATGATATTTTTATAAATAGTAATATACTCATTTTTATTTAATGGATGTAGGGGCGAAATTGTCACTTATATAAAAACCAACACAAATATTATGGTGGCTATCCATTCTTGTTAAGATTATTGATTTTGGGGACATGAAATGTATTAAAAAGAAAACATAGGAGCCTATTTACAAATACCTAAACTTCAGGGGGCTTATATACAAATCCTACAAACCTTAGTGGGGTATATACAAAAGGCTCTTATAATTATTGTCTATAAGTGAGCTCAACGGTGCACGTACAAGAATCATTGGCATGTGGGCTGCTGGTAGTCATCATTATCTAAGGTTTGTCCCAACTATGTTGAGCCAGCTACATAAATTCCATTTTTCCTTTTGAATTTATACTAAGTCAAATCCCTAAATTCCAAAAAAAAAAAAAAAATATTCCCTAGATAGACATCGGCACTTCCTCATGATATCTATCCTTAATAATTTTATCAATATCCTCTTCAGCCTAACCCATCTCCTTTGTAGGCCATGAACTTGTATAGAAAGACTTTTTCTCAATAGTTTCATGATTGTCCTATTTGGACATGTTCAAATAATTTCAAACAAGTTTTTCTTAATTATCACTTATTAGTCCCGTTGGGTCAAAGACCTCAAGAATACCCATGTCATAAAAAAAAATTATCAACTATTAATTTTTCCCTAAAAGCTTTTGAAAGTGGTTGATTTTTATTATGTCTTTCCTAATTAATTTTACCACATTTCATCTCAAGTCTCAACATTTTCATCTCTACTACAGTCATTTTGTACACGTGTTACTTCTTGATTGTCAACATGTTGGCCACACATACGAATTAAAAGAACTTACAGCCCACATGATCAAGTTTCTTTATCAATTTTCTATGCAATAATTTATCATAGAGATCTTCGCAGGTGTATTTTTCATATCCTAATTTGACAAAATTCTTTGCAAATACCATTGATGTTTCTTGTTAAAAGATTGGAATAGACATAAGAAGTTTTTTTTATTATTTTCAGCTACATGACCAGCAATAGAGTTGAAGGAAATTGAGATTGAAGGCTGCAGGTTGGAGCTTTGAGGGGAAACAGGTGCACCCAAAATGGGAACATGATCTCTCAAGCTATCAACAAACTCCACATAATTCTACCAAAAAAAAAAAAACAAACCCCACATAAGAAGGCTGAAAGATTGAGTTCTCATTGGAAGTAAAGCCATGAATCACATGGGATAGGGCCACGTGCAACACTTCCCAATGCTTTGTAGCACCTAACCTAGTCTAGTCATTTACAAAGATGGTTGAGAAGAGCTTGGATTTGGAGTTTTCAAATTTTTTTCTTCTTCTTTTAATATTGGGGGTTCTTATGTTCTCAAGGCCTCATATTATCATCCTAATAGTGGTGGGATTACCTAGGGAAGAAGCTGAGTTATTTAATACACATGCATGTATTTAAGGGCTGTTCTAAGAGTTTGAGGTGATCTTGGAAAGTTGTCATGGTTACATCTCTAGTATAGGTTTGTAGGTGGTGGTGGGGAGTAGGAATCCCAAAAAAAAGGGCCACCAATAGGCCCTAGAGTTTTTGTGCAAGGATCAAAATTAGAAAAAACAATTCCATAAAGATTTGAGAAAATTAAAAGATAATGTGGCATTTTCACTTCCATTATATGGACCTCAATAAAATTTGGGTTCGGGTTTGAGTCCATGGATCTCATATCCGATCTCATATCCGAGGGCCTGAATATCCAATGCCATGACTGTATTATAAATGTATAAATGTATATAAATACGTTAGATTAGTGTAAATGTATTTGGGTCTCAATTAATTTGAAAAGTATTTTATTCTCATTATCCTTTATATTCTTTTTTCTCTCATAATTATTCAAATCATTTATGAAATAGATTTATATTTCATCTTTTACGATATTTTTCTTATGATATAACATTGAAATTTAAAACAATCCAGACGTTATCCCTCACTGATATTATCCCAATAACGATATTTAAAACATTGGTGAAAAAACGGAAGAATATGCAATAGTTAACGCATCATCGTAATCTAATCCGACCATTGAGGTCAATCAAGACCGTTGAGATTTTTACAACTGGCGTGTGGCCATTGCTCTGCGATATTGCCATGTGTCATGAAATCGACGCTTGGAGATGGACATGGTGTCAAATCAGGTATGACTAGGAGGCCAAACATGACTCTAATCGCACTTTAATAGTACAATTTGCATAAACAAATCCATTTCTTGTCATCAGCATTGGTAAGGGGTTGGCCATGTATTTTATCATTTTAATAGTCATTAGATAATAGTCCTGATCACATGGGAGGATGCTTCTGATTCCTGTGGATCAACTTGCTAGTGAAGACAATATCTGAAGGTAAATAGCTCAGAGAATCCCAGTGGGAGTTTGTTGCCTTGTGGGATTGAATGGCTCTTCATGCAAGAAAGTGGAAGAAGAAAGTTTTTCAAGCTAATCAATGAATTTTTCTTAATTAGAGTTTAAATGGGTTGGACCACTGACAAATGCCAGCCATTGAGATTCATGGCATACCCTATGAGCTTTGTTTCACATATATAGGTCGTTTTTTTTTTAAACCCAAGTGGTTGATGGTATTGGATAAAACGACAAGTACTTAATCTTGGAGAAGATGATTAAGTAACCTTTTTTTATGACCATTGTTGCATGGGTCTTTATTGTTTAGGCTTAAATTTGATTCCTAGATCTTACGATCATGAAAATGTTACACTTTCAAGGACATAACTAATCTCCTTTCTGAGAATTGATGACAGAGAGAGATGACATCACCAACCTTAAACACTAGGGAAGTGGAAAGATGTAAATGAAGTGAGAAGTTGGATGGGGGTGTGTTGGGCATCTATGGTCTTTTGATATATCCCAGTCCAGAAACTTAAGTGTATAGAGAGAGATTCTGTAAAGGTCCCATCAACCAAGAAAAAAGGTCGGTGATTCCCTCAGTGATCATTGGGCCATTGAAAACTTCAGCTCCTCCCAAACACTTGAAAATACCCATTTCTCCCTAGCCCCACACCAACACCCATCCATCCTCCACTTAGTAAAGAATATATATTAGAAGAAAACTACAAACCTTAATACCATAAAATTAAAGGGTTGACACCAACCCCAAAAGTGTGGGCCACTGGATCACCCCATTAATCACTTCTTTATTAGAAATGTTTCAATCCCTTGAACTTCCAAACACATTTTTTTTTTTTTTTGGGTAGAAACATCTGGTTGATGTTAAACTTCCAAACACTTAGAAACAGAAAAACTTTCATACAAAAATAAAAAAGCCTCTATTCTTTACAATCAAAACTACCATCCCCTTATTTAAAGGTTATATAATTACGAACTACTAAGCTATGGATTTATTCAACCACAAGGAAGTACTAAAAGGAATGTTGCTTAAGCTCCTCTAAATCTATATTGTAATTCATGGGACAATGTTTCATAAGTATGGTTTTAAAACATGATTTCAGATGCCAAGCGGCTAAAGTCAAACTTATGTATTTTAGTTGGTAAAAGAATTCAATTCCATGTAAATAAATGAGCCTTAGAACTTGGTGCAATTGCAATTTATTTTCTTGAAAATTCAATTAATTGCATCTAACTGCCTTTACCTACAAGTAGGTTTGGCAAAGAATAATACAACTGTCACTTGCATGTAACTTTGGTAACAAGAAAGGTCATGCATTGATGCTTATAACCATAGTTACTCCCTTCCCATTTAAGAAGTGAGCTCAAACCTAGTCTATTTATAGTGTGAGCCTTAATCTATATCATGTCCAATTTCACCCTTTGTTAAGCTTGGGCTCAAAAGCATTACCTTAGTTCTAATGATTAAGAAATTTGTAAATTAATCTTTACCTTTTTCAAAATTATATATAGAGGTGCCTCTAGCTATTTGAATTTGGTCCCATAATGGTTTGGATGTCAGATTCTCAAAGTTAATATTTAGTCCTAACCTACTCTTAACTGGCCTATTTTTATTGAGTGTGCTTATGCCCAAGCTCGAACCTAGCTACTCTTACCTTCTCCTAAAAGATTTATACAACCATTATCAACTAAGCTATACATGCAGATATTTAATAGTGACTATTAATTAGGGGGTTTGTAGGTAAAATATAATCAAGTGACCAAAGTTTAAATTTAATTGATGACAATAAAAAAAGACCAAAATGGCTATGATAAAGATAATCAAGGCAAAAATACTATTTTAAAGGCCTCAATATCCATTAAATGAAATTGGATGAGTATCAAATTTTACATGCCCAATTGGAAGACCTACAAAATTCAAATAAGTTAAAAATTTTGTGTGTACAAAGGGCTCAGCTTGATTATAGTGTAAGCTAGCTAGTTCCTACAAGGGTAGACCTCTCTGATTCTAGGAATGCCCGGGAGTTTGTTAAAATCTCTCTTCAATCTTTCCCTAGGCTACTATTTTAACTCTTTAAATCAACTTTTAAAAATCCTTTACACATCTTATAACACTATGATAAGAGGGGGAAAAGAAAATTATATATATGAAACTCTAGTTTCTACCTGCCAGCTCAATCCACTAGTAGCTCAGTAGTGAGGTACCTCTCCCGCACCGATGATGAGGAATTTGGGAAGGATACATGTGTGGATGTGCGAGTCTTTACCCAAACAATTAATATTAATAATAATAATAACAAAAACAATAAAAACAATTAAAAATCTGGCCAGGGTTTTCCTGTATTTTATAATAATAAATAAGGCAGTCATTTGCATATATATATATATTTATAGGAGAATATTCATGTGCATCCATCCCTCATCCTCACTATAGGATGAGGGACACTTCCATAAATGAGAATTTTCAAGTACAAAAGTGAATTTTCAAGTACACAGGGTGAGGTACACTTCCGTCTTCATGTGTAAAAAGGAAAAATGCACTCACCCTATGGTGAGGGATATATGCACATGAATGTCCCCCATATCTATATATTCTCGTTGCCTTGGGGGTTCCTTCATTTTTATTATTTATAACTCTCTCTCTCCCCCTTGAGAGGAAGGAAAAGATCTTTTCATCATGATCTCTTGAGAGGAAGGATAGAGAAGAACTAGATTTCTATCTTTATCAAACCAAAAGCATACAAACAGTTGCAGAGATTTTGAACACCCACCCCCTTCTTCCTTTCATTGTATATTATATCATATACTCTCTCTCTCTCAATTGTAAAAAGTCAGCGTCCAGAGGGGATGAAATGAGAAGAAAAGCTTTCCCTCTCTCTTACTAGTCTATTTTCAATCCCTCAGCTCCTCTTTCTCCTAGAGCAACACCCATGATCTCCTCTCAAGTCCTCTCTCTTACAACCATCCCCAAGAACCCAAGACAAAATTCATGGTTTTGATTTTTTTTTTTTTTTTTGGGGTGCAAGTCCAGCCAGACCAAGTTCAAAGGAAGGAGTCTAGGCAAAGATTAGTTCTATTTGTTGTCTTTAGAGTGAGGTGAGATGTGCAGCCTCTTTTGGCAGGGGATGGAAAACAATCAAGGAGACCTTGCAGATATAGTTCGAGCAGGCGGCGGTGGAGGTGGAGGAAGCATGAGCAATCCAACCATTGACTGGCAATTTCCTTTGGAACCCACTAATCTTCCGTTGGGGATCGAAGAACACTTCGACGATTTCGGCGATCCCTTCTTAGACATGCCTGATCCTCTCCTGCATGAATTGGACTTGTCTGGTTCAGTGTTCTTCAATGGATCGAATTCTACGGCGACGACGGGTCTTGTTAAAATGAATATTGGAGAAGATGGCAGTGGCGGTGTTGGCTGTGGTAATTTTGTAGCTCAGAAGATTGTAGGTGATGAGATGAAGAGACCTTGTAATATCTTCTCTAGGATGCTTCAGATCTCGCCGACTAGTGCAAAGATGACAATTTCCCCACGCAGCAATTCGCCAATGGTTGCAGCTTCACAGAGAGGAATTAAGTCTCCATTAGATACTAATGACATGATCAAACCAAATAGCACAGTGCAGATCTCAACACCACGTAATCCAGTGATTAAACGAAGGTAAGCTATGGAAAATTAAGTATTGAGAAGGTTGTATTTGCTCATTCTTTTATCAGATTTGTAATTAGTTTCATTTCATATGATAACAATCCAAAATGTTGGATTTTTGGTTTAACATTTTCCAAAGTTCTACCCCCAGATCGTTTTAGACAGATTCAAGTCATGGGATGCTAACAATTTTCATGGATTTTAGGGAATTACTATTTCTCTTTGGGACTTGGATCTTTAAAAGCTCATGCTGAAAATTTTGTAGGACTTGGGTTTTATGTGAATCTGTTGTATCAAGACTTGTAATTAGGAATTGACTGAAGATGGGGTTTCCTTGTGTCCGGATATAACATTGACTTGGTTTCCTTGTGTCCGGATATAACATTGACTTGGTTTTCTTAGAGTTTTTAGGCTGAAAAGATGGTAATTTTTGTCATGATAAAAGAAATAGACTTAGCTTTCATGTAGTTATCTGAAACTTTTCGTGTCTAGCTCACCCAAAAAAACTGATATTTTTTCCTTCGTTCCCCCTTTTCTGGGATGTCTTCTGGCCTTGCACTTATCACCCTTTGGTTTTCATGTTGATTGTAAAATAATATAAGCTTTTGCTGATGAATCAACAAACAGAGCCCAGAAATTTCTTCTTCTTCTTCTTCTTCTTCTAGTAATACTACCAGTTGAAAATAAACTCACTTTGTGTGCTCAGGAAGAGCCAGGCAAAGCAGGTGGTTTGTAATCCAGCACCAGCAGCTGCAAACAACAGACCTAGTGGAGAAGTCGTTCCATCTGATCTTTGGGCTTGGAGAAAGTATGGACAAAAGCCCATCAAAGGTTCTCCTTATCCAAGGTACTCTTCATTATCATATGATCAGGCTTTGAGAAAATGAAAGATTAACGGTTCTCAAAAAAAATATATATATATATATATATATATATGCTTATCCTGCCCTATGCAGTTCTGTACAGGAAAAGTACTAAAGAACCTAGACTTTCTATAAACACCATCAATTAATTGGATTTAAGAAGTCATGATTGTTGGAGCAATACTTTCCAGTCTTCAGCATAATCTTCGATAGTACATACCCAATAATGTGATCTACATACTAATATGGAATAAAGAAGTTAAGATTGTCGCTCAAAAGGCATCATCTTCAATATTACAAACTTCAACAAGAGTATAAAGAAGAACTTGTTTCATTATCTGCAGTACCCACTTATGTCTTCATAAGATAAGCTTAATTATCATACATGTTCAATGAAAGCACATCACTCTCTCTCTCTCTCTCTCTCTCTCTCTCTCAGAGTCACAAATTCGATTTTGGCAACATTGGTTTTTGTTAATTGATGATATTTTATTTTAATGTCCAGGGGCTATTATAGATGCAGCAGCTCCAAAGGATGCTCTGCAAGAAAACAAGTGGAGAGGAGTAGACATGATCCTAACATGTTAGTCATCACATACACCTCAGAACACAATCATCCATGGCCTACACAAAGAAACGCGCTTGCAGGTTCAACAAGGTCTCAGCCGTTGAAGAACAATGCTGCTTCCAAGAATTCACCTTCCACTCACACCCCAAAACTTACAACCTTCAAGGAAGAACACAAGGAGAATGACGCCGACAATTCATCATCGGCCATTACCGTTGGCGGGTCGACAACAAGCGGGGGGACTGTGAAGGAGGAGATGGGAGAGATGGAGAAGGAGAAGCTTATGGATATTGTAGACCACGAATATGAGCAAGGCTTCGATCAAAGTTACAGATCTTTGCTGCTAGACTCTAGCCATTCTGATGACTTCTTTGCTGATTTGGGAGAATTGGGACCTGACCCACTAAATCTCATCTCCTCAGAAGGCTTCTCAGCAGAGAAATCAGATGAAGAAAGAGTAGACAAAGCCTTGGATCCATTCAACCTCTTTGATTGGTCAGGGAATTAATGTATAGAGACTAGGAGGGGTTTATAGCAAGACCTTGAAAAAACACACCATTTGAAACAATGGTAAATGATCAGCATTCTACAAGGTGAGCCACACATACTAATTAGCATCCAAAACTATGGAAGAGGGTAGGCCATGCGCCCATGCCTGACCTACATCTCTTTCTCTAATAAACATCCTAGCCATTCAAGAAATGGAAGATAGACTGTTTATCATTATATGATTTCAACAGCTTGTTGTTCTATGGTTAGGGAAAAGAAAGACCTGAAGTTATCAAAGGATGGACTCAAGTCTGAACGGTTCTGGTCACAAGTACATATAGCCCAACCCCAAAGTGGGCCTCCAAAAGTTCAACTTGTGTTGTGTAATGTCATTCAAGGTCTGGCCATAAACCTTTATTTCCAGTTTCAGTTTGTAATGGGGAAGTCCAATGTTCTATTTTATTTGTTGGGATTATTTACCATAGCAGTCTGCATATTAGGTAGATAGAAGATAGTGTTTGGTGGATTGACAGCTGTCCATGAGTTCCATATTCCTGGAATATTGAGGGATGGGACAGAAAGCTGAGGAACAGAAGCTTTCAACTGTTAAGAACAAGTGCACTTTCTGAGAGAGATGACTGTAAAAGCCTTGCAAGGAAGTCGATCTATGAGATGGCCTTTTTTTAACCTTTCTCTTCTCTTCTTTCTTCAAAGTGGAGGAAATAATTCAAGGCATTTGGACTTGGTGATGTGGGGGATTCTGCAAAGATAAAGAAAAACCAGGTTATAGCTTGCTAGGGTTGAGAAGAATCATTAGGACAAGATAGCAAGAGAGAGAAGAAAAAATAACTAGACAACCCTCCCCTTGGGCGGAGATGATTCTAGCTTGTGGGTTCCTCAGCTTTCTGTTTCTTGAGCCCTTTCTCTCCAACATGCCACCAATATTGGAGGTTTACTTTCATTGTATAAGCTATTGAAGATTGTTGTCATAAATAACATCTTAGTACTACTATTCCAAATTCCTCCACTTTGGTCCTCTTGATGGGTACTTCTCTTTCATTTTTTCCTCTTCATTTCTGAATAATATAAAGATGGTAATTAGAGAGGTAGGCTTCTTTTGAACTTTGGTCACTCATACTTGTTAAAACAGATGAATGTTTGGCATGTGAATGCATGAGTTATTTAATTATAGAACTTTCACTTGGAGTCATCTGTGCCTACTATTTTATTGCAGTGTCTAAGCATTTTGGCGGGATTGATTTGTGGCCTACACTTGCCGCATCTTGGAAAGAAAAATCAATAAGATCCATTACCTTTAGTCCCTGAAACTTATTTTTGTTTAGAGAGAGAGAGAGAGAGAGAGAGAGAGAGAGAGAGAGAGGTGGTGTGAAAGAATCTTAAAGCATAAAGTGCCCGTTGGGTAGCAGGCATACATGCAAGAGACATGCAGTGTACCAATGCAAAACCACAAGCATGGATGTGTATACATGAGTGACAGCAGCTAATGCACTCCTATTCTTTCCTCCATATATACTTGACAGCATTGGATGATTGAAAGTGATATGGTACACTAATGTCATAGGCACATTGTAACAAGAAATTCTATATAGTTTAGGCAATTCTTTTGCCAATATATAGACAAGTTAATTTTTTATTTCACAAAATGAGAAATTTTCTATCGAGTGTTAATGATGCATAGTTAAACTTTTTTTTTCTTTTTAATTTGATTAGGAGTATCAACAGGAGCTGCATCTCTACCCACACGGTTGGTTTAGTCAAATAGGTTTAGAAGGAGAAAACTAGGTTAATATCAATGAAAAAATATCCAGAGAATCTTACATTGGTATATTATCAAATGTCCACGAAGGGAGAAATCTTGTTTATGTGAGGAAATTAAGAGCTTATGTTCTTTGTCGAATTGTTGTGACCCCAAATTTTGCATTATTAAGTGGCCTATCAAATGTTTGATTTGGGCGAGAACCATGAGACAGCCCAAGTGGTGAAGTAGGATCTACACTAGCACTAACAAATTATAGAGGTGGAGGTCCTATATATGGCGGAGCACTTGTCGCGGCATATATATATGCTGGTGGAACATAGATAAAGGAAGTCTTATTGTAGAGCAAGAAAGTGGAAGCATGGAGTGGAGCACCCTAGGGATGATCCCTAGGACTTTGAGTAGACTAGTTTGCTATTATCAATTTATATTAATGATGATTTTGGTTTCCAAACAAGTAGATTAAAAAGTTGTTAATGTCTACATGAAATTAAAATCGCTTGATTTTTATTGATGTGTTTGAACTAATAAAAATACATCTATATATAACATGTATGTATATATATGTGTGTGTGAGAGAGAGGACCAACTTGGTGGATTTTTTTGTGGTCTTTGAAAGCCAGAATGATTTTTTTTTTTCACAGAAATATTTAGTAGCCAAAAACGGGCTTCAAACCGGCCTTTCGTACTAAGTGACAAAAAGTGAAGGATCAAAGACAAAAATTCACAATGGGCCACCAAATATCTCCCCATTGTTTTACTAAATTGATAATTGAACTGTTACTAAAAAAAAAGGAGCGAGGACAAAACAAACAACAAAGCATAAACGAGAGATGAAGGAGAGGTACAAAAGACTTCTACCAACACACTCCTTGGACCCAAAAAAAAAGCCATGCACATACACAAGAGATCAAATAGCTTTCTTGTCCACTCCCTGTTAAAATAATTGCCCACCAATTAATCTAGTATAACTTCAAGCTAATGTTAACCCTATCTAAATATCCACCTTAAACCCTTCTTTTCAACTCTTAATAGTCCTTTAATAAAACTCTCTTTTCCATGAATTCATAAGATTTGATACAATGTAGGCAAATGTGCCCAAGAAGCAAAAAAATAGTCCTTTTTCAAGTCCAGTTAAATGTTGAGCATCACTGATCAATGTTCATTGGAGCTACGGAACTTGACAGTCAGACCCATTCGACAAATGGTCCAGATCTTCTCTTCACATGAATGACCCACATTTGTGGTTTGGAATCAAGGACATAGTTTCCAGTGTTCCTCAGGACCCAACGACAGAAAAGCCACTGCACCTAGTATTTGATGAGGCAGTTGTGCTAATAATAGCAAAACAATCACCCCACGTGACTTCTAAAATTCTTGTAATGTGATCTATTGAAGAAATCAAATGCTTTGAATGGAATTAGCAAGCATAGGAAAGAAAAGATGTTTCAAAACTTCTGAAACCCTCTCCCACTTTGATTGATGAAGTGTTCCACACCATAATCTAAGTCACTTCCGAGTGACCCAAAAGTCTAAAGTTCATTCATATAAGTGATGGATCGCTGGTTTTGATTGATGGGAAGAGAACATCATATATATATTTGAGGGTAAGTTTGTGGGCAACTGGTTCAGGGCAAACAGTGGCCACAACTTCTGCACAAATGGAAATTGAGTTGATATGAGCCATGCAAAAGGCTTGAGTGACTGTTGTGTATTTTGTTTTGGTTTGAGTGAAAAGACCACTTGACATTCATGGTTTCTAAATCTCTAATCTTTAATGATGAGTGACAGATGGTTGTCTGGTTAGTCTTGGGCATGGATTGGACTAGACGACTCTAAAATGTAATCTGTGATGGACATGTTTGATGGGATGTCAATGGGCCGAGCTGCACTTTTTTGGCTCTCTCTCTTTATTTTTTTCTTTTTTGCCCTTTTTCTTTAGGTTTGGGCTCAGGCTTATGGATTTTTTATGTTGCCCTTTTAATGAGAGCATTGACCAGCATAAACATGTTTTGTGCTCACTTTTCTATGTGCCCCACTTGGATTTGGGTCATGCCAATTGCAAGGATAAGGCCGGGAATGGTCTCATTATAAATGAGCAAATGGTAGAAACCAGCCTTTTTAGATTTCCTGAATCCAGATCCTCTTAGGCTTTAACCTAGAGAAGTTCTTAGGCGAGGAATTCTGTGGGGCCCACCTAGGTGTAAATTCCAAGGATACTCAATATACCGGGTGGAAATGATTCGGATTTCAATAGGCGAGCCCCTAAGTGTAGTTCCACTCCTTGTAACTCAAGATATCTCTAGGTTAAAGCTTGAGAGGATCCAAGCTCTTAACTAATGATTTAAGGGTCTCAAAGTTTAGTGTTATCTTAACGATGTTTTATTGTTTGGATTGAATCACATGGTAAATATAAGATGCATGATTGTCAAATTGGAGTTGACATTAATTAAGGTGGAGGGGTAGTTAGTGATTAATTGATCATACATAGGTGAGCCTCATTGCATAGAATAAAATATAGAAGACCAATTTTTTTTTTTTTTTTAATTAACTCAGGTTGATGTTATGCCCAGTTAGTAAATGGTAAGGGTCAAGCTCTTAATTCACCCATTGGTGTCAAGCTCAACCTTTATTTCAAAAGCCTATCAGTCCAGTACTTAAGCCTATTTAGGTATGCTACACTCTTTTTTAACCTGAGAAAGCTATCAGTGGTTGATTAGTGGCTAAAACTTTACTTAACATCACACAAAATGTTTCAATAAATTTATATTTCAAAAAGGTTCCAGAGTTTTTGAGACACCTTTCAGCTAGGCACATGTGGTAACTTATCCTGATGATGTGATGAACAGTACTGTCAAAGTGACTAGATGAAATGACTTGAATGGCTATCAGCAGGAAAGCCTAAAAATAGTGTCATATCTTTTAGATGTCCCTGGAAGATATCAATCCGTCCTAAGTTAGATAAACTTCAATTCATGGATCAAACAAACAAAAGGAGGAAATGTAAAAACATTGATCTAATGATGAAAAACAATAGACCAATGACTATAAACATCTGGAGCGGACCCAAAAACTCTTCCTTGGAGGAGGCACCATGTAGAAAAAAAGTTTTGGGAGGGCCACATATAAAAAAAACGCTTATGGTTTTCAAAATATTTAGAGGCTTTCCTTCAACTTAAGAGGGTTTTCTGAGAATCTTGATGAAAACAACCTTAGATCAATGACCAAATGACCAAGAAGGTTAATCATGTGAAATATGGTGGAATTACTTCAAGAGATCACCTATCCAACAATATAAACAAACATTAATCTCATAGTGGATAAGCCTAGGATCATCTATTAGAAAGAAAAAAAAAAGTATAGATCATCGATCCAATGGTGAGAAGCCTCACATCGTCGTTAATCTAACAATAGAAAAGATAATATATAATCGATCTAGCGATGGATACGACTCATCCCTCATGCCATTGATTGAATGTATATATATATATATATATCTAACGATGGAAAGCCCATAATAATTGATCTGATTTGCGAAAAGATGTGAATCATTGATCTAATGTTAGAAAAACATCAGCTAGTGGAACGAATGGGGGAAATAAGTGGATCATATATAGATCTACCAATGGAAAATGCTCAAACCATCTATCTAATTAAAGAAAGAGGCGAGTAATTGATCTAAATGATTTTAAAAAAACTCCTAGCTAGATTCATCCCAACAACAAAAGGATGCAAAAATTGAAAGCACCAATTGTTGGCCCAATTGCAGAAATGATGAGGATCATGAAAACAAAGGTCGATAAACCTCAAATAGTTGATCCAAATGCAGGTGTAAGGTGAATCATCTATCTCTTGCTGAAAATGAACTTCGATATATAGTTAATCCAACAACATAAAAGAATTGACCATGATAAAAACAGTGGAAGTGCCTTGAATCTGGATCGAATGGTGGAAGCATCTCAGATAATGTATCCAATGATAGAAAATAAGTGGATCATCTACGTAATTAATAGCGGAAAACTGGGATCGAACAGGGCCATGACCCCCTTAAATAAATAAATAAAAAAAAAACAAAAAACCCCTTAGATAAATGAAAATTTAAAGTCATTTTTAGCAATAGTCCACCAAGAAATGTTTTCTTCATAATAGCCCCGCCCCAAGGCCTATATGCTGGTTCCGCCCCTTTCGAGGAAAGCCTCATCAGTCATCAATTCCTTTGTCAAATAGACAAAAAGATGTAAATTATTAATCTAACATGAAAAAAAATAAAAATAATAAGAGAGCCTAAAATCATCAATATCCATCCAACAGGTGAAAATATATTCGTTGTCACTAATGATGAGAAAAAAAGGCATAGATGATTATTCAACAGGTGGAGATATGAATCATAAAAACTAATGATGTAAAAGCCTCAAATTATCATCCCTATGATAGAAATGATGCTGATCATGAACTTCATAGATTAAGTATATATACCTGAAGCAAACAATCTAACAGTAGAAAAGATTTGGATAATCAATCTGAAGGTGAATTGCCCAGGTGTCTTGAGTTTTTTCCACTTTGGAAATGGATGGGTGAAATCAAAACCAGTAAACAAACAACATAGGAACATCAATTATGTCAGCAATGACTGTCTAATTGCTTTAACTGTTTTTTTTTTTTTTTTGGATGAAGAGGTGATCCACAAACATAAATTCTATGATCTCATGAGGATGAATAAGGTCTGGCTATTTACTTGGCCTGTGAGCTTGTTGAGTTAGCTCGAGCTCAGCTTAAAATATTAGCACATGAGCTGAGCATGATCCTTAGCACAATTGAGCAGAATCGAGTGGGCTCGTGAGTTCACTTAGCTTTTTTACGGTATGTGGCAGAGTTTGTGGAATCTATTGACTTACCAAACAATCGGACTCTAGGATCTAGCAATTTTAAGGGAAAAAAGAAAGAAAGAAAATCCAAATTCATATATGCTGCTAGTTATTCTATTTATTATAATATATTAAAGGCAAGGGTTTTGGATTCATTTTTTTACCATATTTCTTTCAATTTTGACCTTTTTTTTAGCATTTGTAAAAAGTGAAGATTGTATATGTCAAGAGATTTAAACTCATGACTTTTCGCCCTTTTTAATAACTAATCTAACCACTGCACTACCTGATACTTAGGTTTATTTATTTATCGAAAAAATGTCAAAACTAATTAGATGGAGTATGGACCCAGTCACGTGGGTCATGACCATACTTAATTAGTACGGGTTGTTGTGCTAGTATAGAGATGAGAGCAAGTCAGATTCGGGTTTATCATGGATTTTCAATTTCTATGGATTTTGACATCAAAAAGTCTACACAGCCCGGGACAAAATCCGGGCTGTGTAGCACGGCTCTTTTGACATGGACCCGGACCAACTTTGATTAAATGAATATACCTAGATCAGAGCCTGATTCCATTGATCCAAAGTGTACCCAGACCCAACTAAATCCATACATTCCTTTAAAAAAATTGACCATGGAGGGATCTGGAGTCACATAACACTTCAATCACCAATGCTTTTCACTGATTTTTTATTTATTTTTTTATCGGTAACGAAACTCATATTAAAATAAAGAAAAGATCAAAACAAAGAAACCCAAAGAACGAGGAGAGGTACAAAAGTCTTATATCAAACCTCATTCAAAAAGAAAAAAACATACAAAAAACCAGCACTAAAAAAATCAAATACCAACAAAAGGACCATCCCTATCCACTCCTTGTTTAGCTAGCAAATCGGCGGTAGTATTAGCCGATCGGACAACATTCTTTGGTGATAACTTGATTGTGGAAAGTGATTCATCTAATGCGGTTTCTTGGGTTTTGCTAAAAAGTAGGGTTCCTTGGAATTTTTTTTTTACATCCTCAATGAGATCAAAATTTTGTCTTCTTCGATGCAGATGGTCTTCAAGCTTTGCACTGATTTGTAACCATCAATTTATCAAGCCATACAAATATAGCAGCACTTTTCATGCATAATTTTTTTATACATGTCACTCAGGTATTAAAATTGGATGTGGACCTGACTGAATCTCAGACCAAACCCAATAATCAATCATGTCCATAAAGAGGGCTATGGCCAGTTTTCATTCCAGTAACCAGTAATCTGGAACCTCAACCCAGAACACATTTTTCAATCTGGAAAACACATTTAGTGTGTAAGAATTGGATCAAATGAGCCATGCTTCCAAAGTTGAGGTCAGTCCATGGTGAGAAATTGACCTACTTATCAATATTAATATCAAGTTGGGTCACCCCTGTTGGGCTCTAGGCAAAGTGGGCCCAGTGAAGGTTTTTAGCACAGTCTGTTAAGCCGAGTGTGCCCCACCTGGGCAGAAACATGGGCTTCCAATGACAGAACTGGAGCTTGAACATCGTAGACAATGGGCGCAGATGTTTGGGGGCGTGCATGGATGAACAATATGTGTGTTGGAAAGGGAACAGACAACAACCATTGCAATGATAATGATAGTTCCAGATATATTGGGCCCTTAATCACTGTCTTGATTGTGAAGCCCACTAAGCCGCGTTAATATTTGTGCTAATCGCCTCAGCCTCATAAGCAAAAAGTGTGTTACACTTAAATGAATCTGTCCTAAAGGGGACAATTACTTGGGTCCAGACTCTACTGGGTTCCATTTGGACCCAGATCCATGCCCGGATTGAAACTAGTGAGCTGAATCTGTGAGCACAGCAATAAAAAGGGCTTTGAACCCATACCCGAATATATGTATTCAAATACTTATTTAATATACTTGCATGACACATAACAGGTGCTAATTAATATCTGTGACCTGATCAGACTTACAAGCAAAGGTGTGGGAACTCAGGAATTGGGTTGGGCTTGGATTGAGTCCATAATATATCTGAGGAAATAGGGTAGGGAAGGCAGATGGGGGCAGGGCTGGTTCGGGTTTAGGCAAAACCAAACTGATCCGATTGGTATTTGCATAGACCCATACCTGCCCCGACCTCGGTTTTATGGTTGTCATATCAAATTAACTTGTCCCATGGCAAACACGGGTCGGGTCGGGTTTGTTAGTATTTGATTTATTTGATTTTTTGTTTGAAAAATATGAAAAAGTATATGTTATTAGTAAAGATTTTTTTTTTGTTTATAGATTTTATGGGGTACCCCAAAAAACAAAAAAAATACAAAAGTGGTTGTATTTATAGAGGGACCCTTTCTTTGAGCCAATTGGGAACTTTGGGAAGACAGCCCAAGTCCAATTGGGCTAGGGTTTATTTAGATGGAGTACATGGCCCATGAGGCCTCCTTCTCGTGCACGTGTGCCATACTCGCACGTGTTAGCGAAGATATCATCTCTTCGGATGGCTTTGCCTTCGCATTTCCCACTCTCTCTTCTTCTCTCTTCTACTTCGTTCAGAGCGAGAGCTCCTTTTCGGGTGGCTCGCCCTAATCTACTCTCTCAATCTCTCCAACTTTGCTACTGCCTTGTGAAATAGGGAGGGAGCTTCTTTTCCTGTGGTTTTGCCCTAGTCCACTCTCTCTCTTTCTCTAGTTCTCAGTGTGCGTATAGCAGCAGCTGCAATGGCGAGAATCGCCTGCCAGCATCTCCTACCAGCTCTAGGGTTAGGGTTTCATCTTAAACCCTCTCTTTGTAGAACCACTTCCATCCAATGGAGAAACAGAAACGCCCTCGCCCGAAGGAGATTCTCGTCTTCTTGCAAGATCAGCATGAGCTTGAAAGCTGGCATTGTTGGTCTCCCCAATGTTGGAAAATCAACCCTCTTCAATGCCGTCGTAAGGACTCACTTTTTTTTTCTGTCTCTCTCTAGATCGAAATCTATCCGTTAATCTCAATTTACTGTTGGGGAATTCCTAGTGTTCTGACCGCACATCGCAATGAATGAGTTTGGCAATTTCATTCCATTCCATTCATTTGAGTAATCTGGATTGGTGGATCCCACCTCTGGGAAGCACGCATTGGTCTGGTGGGGCCCGCCTTTCAGTTCATCTTCGCTTGATATGCATAAACCCTTGGCATTATAATGTGATAAATGATTATGTTGCTGATTAGTAGCTGAACTGGGTTTTTTACTCATTAGTGGATTCTCAAGTGTTGTAGTATGAGGAATTGACACTGGGGCCTGTTTGTTTCATTAGAATGCATAGGAATTCATGCCATGAGTGGTTTAAAATGAAGACCCAAGTTGAATATACAAAAATGATGGTCAAAGAACCTCCCTTTAAATGGAAAGTGAATCAAAGGAAGATGGGAAATGAATATCCAGCCATTACCGTGGTAATTCAAATCCTAGGAAAGTCAAGGTCTCATGTATATTGCTACCTTATACAAACTTCACTTCTTTAATAATTCTTTGGTTGTGCTCATTTGAACATGAATTCCAATGTATTCTATTGCAAACAAACATGGATAGAAGAGCAGAGGCCTTTGGTGTCCCTTCCAGTCAAGAATTTGGGCGTGCCAATCACTAGCCAATATTTCTCTCATGCCTTTCTTCGTTCATGGTTCAATATTCTGGTGTCCTAGGCATGGAGGAACCACACCAATCCATCCCGGAACTTGGTGGTTAACAGATTCCTCATAAAGGATAGTGTACCATTTTAAACCTACTTCCATAATAGTTGCTTAAAAATTTGGAAATGACATATTCAGAAGGAAGATAAGCACATCATAATGCCATCATTGAACATTCTCCCACCTGACATATCACCCTCTATGCAAATGAACCTACCCCCATGAAGATTCTTTGTCCTCACCACGTCATTCTTGCTCTTCCTTAGCGCTATTTGTTTTACTAATAATTTATCTCCAAATCTCTTGAGCTTCTTCTCCAATATTTTAATGCCTTTCCATAATAGTGTTCAATTTACTCCTAACTTCCCATTCCCTAACCCTCTAATTTGTCTTGGCTTGCAAGCTTAATCTCCTTGAATCACTTGATCCAGTGATCCTGTTGCTTTACATGTGTCCCTTTAGGCCTTAACATCTATTTTACATCTGAATCTCAGCAATGTCTCCTTCTTCTTTTTCAAGTTTTTTTTTTTTTTTAATAACAACTTTCATTAATAAATAAAAAGGAAATCTATAGCCCTCTTTTTCGACTTTGTGTAAACGTATAAGTCTAAACCCTTCAATCCTAGTGGCATTCAACATAAACACAGTTCTCTACTTGCTTATCTCCACTTTGCCCACCATGCATTAATTCTTTTACAATTCAAGCCCTCCATTTTGTTCTATAGTTTCTTTCGATTATTGGATCCTAACACATTTTGACTTTAAGTGGTTCCTATTGTTTTTCATTCAAGAATTAAAATGTTTTTAATTTGACCTCTGTTGCAGTATCTTTTTATTATGCTTTGCTAATGCTTCACCCTCATCAGCTTAGCCTAACTCAGCAATCCAGGGTCATCTTATAAAGGGTTCTATTGTTTACTCTGAAAGAAACTATATTATGTTACTTTGGTAATATTTTTGGTACTAAAATAAGTTTTTCAGTATTGGTTCTTGTTGATTAAAGAAAAAACAGATAGGTCAAGGATCTTTACTTTGTTTGCAGGTGGAGAATGGAAAAGCTCAGGCTGCCAATTTTCCTTTCTGTACAATAGAGCCTAATGTAGGCATTGTTGCAGTTCCTGATCCACGCCTGGATGTTCTTTCTGATCTTAGCAGATCCCAGCGTACAGTCCCAGCATCCATAGAGTTTGTTGATATTGCTGGTCTTGTAAAAGGAGCCAGTCAAGGAGAGGTGTTCACTTGACTCATTTCATTATTTCACAAATTCTACTGTTACTTCCTGTCTTTCTGGTTATGGTGATCTTTGAAAATGTCAATGGATAGTTATGTCACCATAATGATTTGACATATAGGTGCCAGTCAATATATTTATGCCTTAAATGGTGAATGTGTTTAGTTAGGATAGTTAATTTTTTTTTTTTTTTTCAACAATGCATCAATTGCATGATTTTATGAGGCCAAGTGTTTGTACTGCTTTTAAGCTATAAGGAGGCCAGGTGGCTGTACTGTTTTTAAGCTATAAGGACTCCAGCCTCTTGGAAAAATGTTTGTTTGATCTCTTAGTACATTAAATGGAGCATTGACTATAACATGCTTGAAATGTAATATCATCATATTCATGCATCATGACCCATGAATCTCACATACTTCAAAATGGACAATTTATTGATAGTGCATCGTATCCAATTCTTCATTTGTATGTGAAAATTTATGTCCCTTAGCTGTCCATGGCATGTCCTTGCCGTATCGGTCATCATAGATTGTGACTCAATTTGGTCCATATTTAACTTGAGATGGCTAGTTCAGCACGTATGATATTTTTCTTTGCCACTTGCATCGACTCTTCCGCTTGCATCTCTTGCACTATATTTGTCTCTTGCATTATTGTTATCAGATTTTTGCTAAGTGGTTCTTTTGCTTTTGTAAGTATAGGGATTGGGAAATAAATTCCTTTCACACATTCGTGAAGTGGATTCCATACTCCAGGTTTGTCTCTCTTTATTTGTAGGTGCCTATGATAAATTTTCATTTTGCTTCTCCATTTACACCAATCATTTTTGTTCTCCATTTACACCAATTAGATGTATAATCGGCCTGCCTGTCAGAAATCTGTTTTATTTTCTGTGGTCTGAAATTTCTCACAAGTTTTTAAATCTAACAGTTTGTTCAATCACTCTGGAGCCTCTTGTTTTATTTTACCAAACTGACAGTAAAGATGACATCAAGTAGTGCTATTAACCAAACAATTTTGAAACTGTACGGGTGACATTATTGTTATGTTAAGGAATGAAGTATTGAAATGTGATAGTGCAGGCCAAGGAAGGAAAAAGATCAACTAACAGGTAAACCTGTGAAGCCAAAGCTTCAAGATAACATAACACAATGTTTTGCTCCAATTAGATTTCAACATTTCCAAATCAAAGAGGAATTTTTTTTCAAATCTCTTAAATTGTGTAGAAAATTGAAGAGATTTCACCTATATATATAATCTCAATTGGACGTGTCCCTAGAAGTGCATAAGTTATTCTACAACTCTTAATTGCAGACTTGGACTGTACTGTGCCGGTAAATGGATTGTAATTCTTAACTTCTTCGAATAGTGTCAAAGTCGCATGATCTTGGGCTCATTTGATGCGTAACTAGATAGCCCATCTATCAGACCTAGTTCCTTGTGGTTTGGACTTTATTTGACACTTGGATCGACACAGGATTTGACTCATTCCAACTGAATTAGATAATAATTACATTAAAACACTCCCTTTACTTGCACAACTTCACTCTTTAACCAAACAAGACCCCTAACAATGCACTTTCCTAACATAATATGACTCCCAAATAAAAACAAGTAAAATATCCTTCTTAGACATGTAGCGGGCCCCACAAACAGGCTGATTGACTAGACTCTGCTTGGACCATAATTTTGGTCCTAATTTTGATTGCCTTATCTTGGGTAACTGCTCTCGGGATGCATCAAATGACATGTGGAATGATTTTATTGCCCAAAGCAGGGATGAGGAAAGTAGGAAAAAAAAAACTAACCTCAAATAAAAATGGTAAAGCCTCGATGATGATGATGATGATTGGATTGAAATAGCATTAAATAGTAAGTAATGATCTACTGTGAAGCCTTTGACCGTATGTTATGGTGAGAGAGTTTTAACATCAGACAACAAGGAAAAAAAAGGCAGTTGTAGTGGGTGTATTAGCCACTCCCCAAAATGATATTTATTGAGCTGAGTGCCGTGAGACGTATCAGTTGTCAATGTGAATCTAAAATGATATTATAAAATCTCCCAAGAATTTTAGAATTTTGGGAAGTTTTAGAATTTAATGTTTACTTTTATTAGTAACTGAAAGCAATGGGCGTATTAGACCCTTAATAAGGGCTTGTATTGCTGAATGATTTTGCAATAACAGTGGTGATTTATTTGTTCATGTATACTCATTTTGATCAGTATATAAAGTTAAGACTATAAAATGTTAATAATGAAGCATTTTGGATCAAATTTGATCAGAATTTAGCATTTCTAAATTCTAGTCAATAATTTACCACATAGTATAATATTTATCAATCATTGCAATATTAATTAATGATCTATCAATTGCAAAATCATAGATACATCTAGTCAAATCAACATTTATCAAAATGATTTGTGTTAAAGTTTGAAAGATATACTTGTTTTCTAATAATAAAAAAAGCCAAATTAATGCTAAAGAAAAAAAAAAAAGATAAAAGGAGTTCAAACAATGCATGCATGAACAAATCTATGCTCAGAACATGGATATGAATGAAATTTTTTATTTTTTTTATTGGTAACAGTAAATGGAGATGAATGATTTTTTTTTTTTATCGGTAACAGTAAATGGATATGAATGAATTTATGATCATTCCTAACCAAAATAAGTGAAGAAAACAATAAAAATTATCAGATTGTATTTTCATACCTTAGAGAAACCCCTCAAGTGTCTCCTTGTGCATTGGCTTCAATCCTCAATTTATGGTGGTTTTTGGTGTTTTTTCTCTTCTAAAAAGGCAACACCTAAGACCTCAGTCAAAAACAAAGGGAAGGAATAGTTTTTAGGCTCCATATGTGTGTGGTATACAGTCATCGTATTGGGTGTATGAGTCCCAGGCATAAAACAGATGGATTTGAATTTTTACTACCCATGCTGTGGGCCTGAACCTGGACCCAGATTAAAATGGGTCCAGATAATGGACCATATCTGATTTTTCAAATTTGGGTTGCTCGGGTATTCAGGTACTCCATTTTCATCACTACGTGAAAATATGCACTGAATGACCAAATTGTTCATCAGGAGCCTACATCTGGACAATGTTATCGATTTTTTCCTCTGACCGTTCGTTTTGAAGCTTCTTGATTGGGTATTGCGATCAAGGATCAAAATAGCAGTTGCGGCAGGTGTAGTGGTCAGTGGTCATAACGCTACGTAGCGATGTGAATTTCTTAAATGGCCAATTTTTTTTTTTTTTAATCTTGTATAGCAACCAATATTGTGTTTTTTTAGTGGTTTGAACATTTAATGGCTTCTTTTTTTTTATTTTTTTGGTAAAACCTATATAATGGTGGAGACAACTTTAGGAAAAGCTATTGAGGAGAAGAAATAGAAAAAATAGTATTTAATACTAAACTTACTTGGCTCTATTAGGTTTTAGATGGTAGTGCCGGCCGCTATGGCTGATAATGCGGCCACTAGGCCCACTACACTACATAGTGGCCGCTATTTTGAACCATGATTGCGATGATCCAATCCAGGTGTCCTCTGGCTTTCATAGTAGTGCTTACTGTCTGATGCAATTGCATATGACATGGGCGTAAAGGTTTCATTGAATTATTGCTCTAGCAATACTGGGTTGACTAAAAAGAATAAAAAGAAAGTTAACTAATTTATCTACCAAGTGTGATGCCGGAAATGAACATCAGTAAGTCCCATTTGTCAGTAATGTACAGTTTCCTAGGAAAAGGGAGGGGCTGGAAGAGGTGAAGGGCCAAGAGTGAGACCCTCCATTTTTTTCCACATATCCAGGGATTCAATTCATAGCAGGAAAACTCTGGAGACATTTCCTATTGATGGGTAGAAAATAGATTGTCACTTGTACATTCCACCCTCAATCACTCCCCATTCACCCTTTGATATATGTTCATTTCCTATAGGATCCCTAGAAAATTCCAAATGTGCTCCAGCCTCCAAGAGTTTGTATTGTTATGTTGACTCATGATAATTTATGTTTATTGCTGCTGCTGCTGCTGTTATTATTATCATTGGTGTTTCTTTCTTAATTTTAGTCCCCTGTATTGAACATTTATTATCCATTGCAAAATCTAGTTTATTCAATAAGTCAAGTGCTCAATTATATCTTACAAAAATTAATAAGTTATTTGGTCCCCAGGCTTCTATTGATGGAAGCAAAAGGAACCATATCCACCCATCCTATTTAATTTATGAGTTTCCAGGGTTTGCATGAGAGAAAACCTGTGGGCTTCAGCCTCTGTAGAGTGCAGACCCTGGTCATTTCCTATAGTTGCCAATTATAACAGTGTGTTGCCATTGTCTTTCCAGGTTGTGCGCTGTTTCGAGGATAATGACATTGTTCATGTGAATGGGAAAGTCGATCCAAAATCAGATATTGATGTCATCAACTTAGAGCTAGTTTTTTGTGATCTAGACCAGGTATTGAAGCTAGAGTTTCCCTTCATATGATTAACGCAACTTAGTTTGAATTATGCATTTAGAATTTAGATGATAGTCTCTCTTACTTGGAAACATATTTATCCTTCTAAAAAAAAAAAGAAGGTTCTGCATATTTATAACTTCTAGAGGAAGGAGACAGTGGGAAAATTTTCTCCTACGTGAGTCCTGCACGGCTGTATGGCTGCCATGCGGGATTTCTGGCCAGGGCCTTTAATGCAGGAGAGTCCCACTTTTGTGGATGATTGGGATTGAGAATCCCGCACCATCCTTGTGCAAGACTTCCATAGGCGAAAATTTCACGTAGACAATTTTCAACCAGGGAATTCGTACCATACCTGCTAAACATGGGGGGTACACATTATTTGTGACCCAATATATTCATATGTTGGGCTCTAGTATGGATGGTAGACAATGTACCTCTAGGCAACTTAGTTTTGAATAACATAACTTGAGTTTCTTATGAGATTCTGCATATCGAAAGTTCTAGCAGAAATAGACAATGTTTTATTACCTTTTTCCCATGCAAACTATACAAGTGAGCACACTTTAATGGTGATGTCATATAATAGGCTATATAGCGGATGGGAGACACCCAGAATCTCCTTGACAGATGGTGCTTTTTATACTATGTTGCTATCACGATGTGCACCTTTTGGTGTGTCCATATGTAATCCATTAACGGGAAGCTAGGATCATCAAGAGAGATAATAGAGCATGTTTCATTCCATGATGGTCCTACACTCCTACTACCTGAGCAACTTAGATTACAGGTGGGAACCACCTGCACCATTTCTGGTCAAACAAAAGTGCTTCATTGAATTGGTTTTACTTCGTTGGCAATCAAACATGCTAGGAAGTATGTGAACTGATGGACTAAATTGTGTTTTTTAAGAAATGCAGATTGAGAAAAGGATGGAAAAATTGAAAAAAGGCAAAGCAAAGGATTCACAGTCGAAAGTGAAGGTATTGTGTTGTATTGTATTGTTGTACACTTTTCAAGATTTTTGTTCAGTGGGCCCTTGATGGATAAATCCAGCATTCTATAAATTTCAGGAAGAAGCAGAAAGGTCTGCACTGGAAAAAATTCAGCAGGCACTTATGGATGGAAAACCTGCTCGATCTGTTTCTTTAACAGATTTTGAGAAGGAATCTATACGGCATCTTTGTTTACTCACGATGAAACCAGTTATATATGTTGCTAATGTGGCAGAGTCTGATCTTGCGGAACCTGGCAACAATCCTCATGTAAAAGATGTGATGACTCTTTCATCTGAGTTGCAGTCCGGGCTCGTGACAATCTCAGCACAGGTATGCATTTTTAAGAAACATTATAAATTTAAAAACCAATTTTGTAGAGAACTGCGTTCTTTTTCTCTGGGACCTCAATTTCATTTGTGGTCCGTAGGGTGGTCAGTTTTAAATTGTGATTAGTACATTCTGGACATAGATCCACCATTATGGGCCATCTTTGATCCTTTTTTTCCTCTAAAAACAGTCCTTATCTTTTAGCAGACGGAGTTAAAAGTGCACGTTAGCCATTATGGTTTTAACTGCCTGTTGAATGTTGATAGCATATGGTTTATGATTTGAGTGGAAAAGAGGACCAACCTGCGTACCTCCTGTGCAGGTTCGAGTTCCAGTTGAGTACACATGGCCCAACCCATAACCAAGACAGGAATCAGTGGCCCTTTGGAAAACCACTCCTCTTGAATAGCATTTACTTTCTCTGTTTTCCTGATTAAATGTAACATTTCTACTATAGGGAAAAAAAGATCATTAAACTCCATTATTGCTGATTTTGTGAATTTGTTTACCTGATTTTTGAATGCATGAACCATGGCATAAATGCCATCACAGGTTGAGTCTGAGCTTACTGAACTTCCACCTGAAGAAAGAAATGAGTACTTAAAATCTCTCGGTGTTGACGAAAGTGGTCTTGGAAACCTTATTAGAGCAACATATCAGCTTCTAGGTCTGCGTACATACTTCACATCAGGAGAAAAGGTGAGGTGTCAAAACATAAATTTCATATCCAACATGTCCCCAAATTAGTTCTAAATAGGTACTTTTCATTTATGGATTATTTACAGGAAACAAAAGCATGGACCATTCTTGCAGGTTGGTTTCCATTTCTCACTTTCTTAAGTTTTATCCATTTTCAATTGTGTTTCTGTCGGTATGATTTTTGCTAAGTCTACTGGTGCTTCTATTCTTAGACAGTTAGATCCATTGACTTTCGTAGCTTGCAATTTTGTGCATAAGGCAGAGCCACTTGTCAGGGGGGCCCACTTTGTAGTTGCCCTGGCCCAAGACTAAGCACCTATGCATTATTTTTTCATCTGCTATAACCTTTTCAGGCAATGCACGGCAGAGCATGTGCTAGTTCCATGCAAAAGTAGACTCAAGTTGAAGGTTCAGTGAGTTTTTATGGTCGTAAATGGATGGTTAATTGTTGTTATACCACCACTTATTATGTTTGCATGTGCATGCCTGTGGAGTGGACTGGCCTATTTTCTGAGACAAAAGGTGAACCCTGCTGACAAGTGGATTGGACCTTCATAGCACATCTTGGAACTTGTCTGCCTGTAGGTCTGCAAGTGTGATTAAGGCTTGGTAAAACTCTTGAAGCTATGATGTACTTTTAAGCTTTTCACATTCTTCTGGTCATTTAGGAATGACGGCACCACAAGCAGCTGGAGTAATTCATTCAGATTTTGAGAAAGGCTTTATTCGAGCTGAAACTGTAAGTTGACTGTGTACTCTGTAGTTCTCCTTATGAGCATCAATTAGACTCCATTGCATTTGTAAATTTTTGAAGCAACTACGGATATTGTAATTAGGATAGTGCAGCGTGGGGGAAACAAGTTTGTGGAGTATTGCATAGAGAGTGCCACTTTGATTGAAGGAATATTTTATGTAAAGACAATCAGACGTGCATTGATGTGTGGAGCTGATGTTGGGCAGCCATGTAAGAAAGATTAAGTGCATCTATATTCATGATGAATGTATGGAGTCACAAGAGGATATAATTAGCTATGAATGATTAAAATGAAATCTATGATATAGACTGGTGCAATGTAGTAAAGGAGTGCCATCTAGAATAGTTTGATAATGTGCTTAAAAGACCAGAGACGACCATTGTTCGAAGAACTGAAATGTTGCAAGTGCAAGGAACTCGGTGAAGGAGGAGGCCAATACATTCATGTAGACCACCCAACCTGGTGCACATGTGTTGCAGTGTCTTGCGTACGCCTTGGGGATTAGCCCTGTCGCGTCAAATATCACAGGCATACCCTTTTCAATAATAATGATGCATTCATGTAGAGCTGTATGAGGCTGTGAGTGAAATTTCGCTGACTGTTTCAGTTTGACGTAGTGTGAAAGTTTGTTCAGTTCAAAGAGCGGGAAAAATATCCAAAATTTTTGGAATATTGTCAAATGTTAGATGTTGGTGTTTTTCTGCATTAGGGTATGGTATATAGGTATATAATAGACCCCCAACAGTCATGTAGACTTGCATTGATGTTTGATCATAAATTATTGAATTGAGATTTATTGATTCAATCAATCTATTGGACAAAAACTTTAGAAATAGAAGTTACATTAGATATAATTAATGTCCTGTTACCATTCAAAAATAATAAAATTAAAGTCCTGTTTCCTTTTATTCATGAACCTGATGAATCATACTGTATGGGGACTGGAGTTCAAAATTTTGATTATGAATTACTAAAGTTGAGACAAAGGAAGGCACTCATCATCACAACCACAAGGCTGTTGGTTTTAGTCATGTTGTTGTTACTAAACGGAAAAAAATAAATAAAAAAATGGAGATATGAAAGCGAGATGACTAGATATGGAGACGAGGATGTAGCACAGTTGGAAAGGTGCCCATTATGAATTATCCAAACCATGAGGTTGTGGGTTCAATTCCTGCAACCATTCAAAAGAAATGGAACATAACTAGATATGGAATTATGACGAGTACGAGGCTATGGGTATGAGTCTGGTTACCTTTAAAAAAGAGGGAATATAACTAGATATGGAATTATGAAAAAGGCAAAGGGAGATATTATTGTTTATTGTTCAATCTAAATGTAAAGTTGGGGACTATGAGTATTAGAATTAGGGGATATTGCAGTTGAAGGATTTAGGGGGGAAAGGACCCAAGAATAACAATGGTTAGCTCAAAATGCAAAGATTTGAGCATTGGAACTTATAAGAGTATAATCATCCCAAATGCAGAGGCCTAAAAAATGGAGATTTTAATTATGTCTGTAATGACTAATGATCAAATGAGACCTTAAATTGGAGATTTTAATTATGTCTGTAATGATCAAATGAGACCTTACACCCCCAGAAGAATCATTCCACCAACTATTCTATAGAAGCACTATGGAAACCAAGGAACAAGCGAGAAAGTTTGTTGTAGTAGGTAGTGGACCTTATCAGCTGTCTACATGATTTAGCTGATATGGGCACAGTATCGCTCTAAGGTAGTTGCCTAGGCTGCTTCGTGGTCCGATGATTCTGATATGTAGTGTTTTGGCTGATATTTTGAACTATGGTATCTTGACCCATTTAAAATTGCATGATAAATATATAAATATGTATATATATATATATAGGGAGATGCTCCTATGAGAGCATCTCTCGCCTTAGTATGAGAGTAAAGGTGGGGGCCCTCACATTTAAGTTGTTGACATTGGATATGGATGTTCATGTGAGGGCCCCCACCTTATCTCTCATAGTAAGGTGAGAGCATCTCCCTATATATATATATATATATATATATAAACTAAATGATCTCACAAGGGACGTAGTTCATATTTACTACTTGAGCTACACTTTTGTGGGACCCACTAGTACCCTGATGATCAAGCGAGCCTCCTCACACTTGTCTATCAATGCATAGACCTTCCCCTCCCCTCATCACTCTACTAGTGGAGCATATCACTTGGAACATCATTTCCATGTCTGTGGAAAGTTGATTAACTTGGTGCATTTCCATGAGTTACCTGCCCTTTTATTTTGTGTGCAGAAAGGGTGGTTGAGACATTAATGGCGAGAGTAATCGAGCCATGGGGTGGTTAAATCATGGAGGGAATGGTCAATTTTGTGTTGAAAATAGATCTTCATCCTTTGCCTATGAAAATGAAATCAGACCCATGTCAGTCTCTACCCTTCTTTCCCTTTTATCAAATTCTTCATCACTTCTCTTTTCATCAGAATCAGCTTGGAAAGGAACAAATATGCCCTGGCCTTTGTAACCTGGAAATTTGTTAGTGAACTGATTTGAGAATTCTGAACAAGGCAACCCCAATAAAAATGTTGAAGCTCCTATACTTTTACACGTATTTGTGGTTAAATGGCTACTAATAGTTGTTCTCCTTGTATGTAAGTTCTCATGCTTTTAAAAGATGCCAAGGTAAAAAAAAAAACCAAAAAAGGTAATTTCATGAGGTCTAGTATGACCAGGATTAGCTAAAGATTAGTTTATTATGGATGACAACATTTATGGCTTAAATCTGTGTGTATTTCTGGTGGGACTTGCCTGCTAAATGCTTGTTGATTCCTTGCCCATATGAAAGAAATATATTGCAGTTCTTTTCTGGTCATCATGCAGGACCTCATGCCAGGCAGATGGGATGCGAGCGCTCCCCTCGCACTGAAATCCCAAGAACTTCATATATTGAAGTTCTGAGTTACTTAGGGCCCAAACAAGTGTTTCTGCTTTTCCATTCAGCTGGGATTCTCTCCAACATTTGGACAACCTAATGTTAAGTGCTGTTTAGTGTACAATAGGTCCTTAGGCAATAAATTAATCTAGATTTTAGCCTTGCATAGTTCCACCTTAACACTATTTTTTGTCTCTGGTGTGCATGTGATGTGGATGAATCAGGTTGCTTATGATGATTTTGTTGCAGCGGGTTCTTTGGCAGCTGCCAGGGAGAAAGGTCTTGTAAGTTGATGCCATCCCATTAGTATATATTTACTCGTGCAACATATTCATAAACTGTTTCCTTTTGCACATTCGGACTTGCCTTAACACACAAATCAATGGGTTGAACAGCCTTTCATTGGAATAAGCAGATACAATCTTCACATGCATATATAAACATTACATTAGAGGATGGAAGTTGACATGGTAACTTTTTGTAATTCCAGTTGAGGGCCGAGGGAAAAGATTACTTAGTGCAGGAAGGAGATGTCATGCTTTTTCGGTTCAACGTCTGATAGATCAATGATGCAGGAATGGAAGGTTATTTGTCAGTTTCTTTGAGGCTTTGAAAAATTGCTACTATAGTAATTTCACCTCAATCAAATTCTTGCTGGTTACCTTTTATTGAGCCCTGCACAGGAGTGCGCGGCGGCAGAATGCAGTCTGGTGAGATGCATGTTTCATGCAGTCCAAGGGTATCCATGATTTGAATAAATGAAGCTATGCTTCATAAAGTTTTTCTCAATTACTTGTATTAATTTTCTTTTACTGATAACAGATTGAGATAATTGATAGAAGGGAATCTAAAAAATGATATAAAGTGGACAAACAGCACTAGAAAGAAACCAACGACCTGGGTGATTGCTGGTCTCAGATAGCTCTTTGTTTTGCTGTGTGCACGCCACACACCATTGATGAGATGAGGCTTTGATGATTGTGATAACGATGATGCGTCATGCTATGTGTAACTTTCAACATTAAGGCCGAAAGTGACTTGATCTCATAGTTTAGATCGATCTCAACATTAAGGCCGAAAGTGACCTGATCTTATCATTGAAGATGAAAGTCAATCTCCATAGCCCTTTGTGCTTTTATGAAAGCCCTAGACATGGTATTAGAATTCATTTCCACCACAAGTTGCTCAAGAAAATTCAAGAGTCCTTCCAAGTGGCAATAGATCTTGCTGATCATTTATTTTCTTGATCAGACTGCTAGATTTTGTCTCGATTCCCCAATCCAAGGATCATGTAGAAAGTTTAGGATGGTTGATTTGACCAATTCTGTGTTGGATTGATACTTTACTATTCTATTGAAATTCATTCAACTGCTACAGTAATCTATGTACTAGTTAATTCAAAACAATTGATGAGTTGGCACACTTATCCTCTGAAGAGTGTCACTGTCTACCTTTCAGGGATGCACCTCATCCTCTCCATTTTAAAGAATGTGCATTTCTCATTTCAGCAAAGATTACTCATATTAACCCTATTGTTAGTAGTTACAGTCAATGTCTTATAGCAAAAGAAAAAAAAGCATGCCATGAATGTAACTATGGAAGAAGACTTCTTGATTTGACCTATCTGAGAGCCATCTTTGCTGTTTCAATCAATGTCTTTGTGGCCCACCCAAAAACAAATCAGTGTCATGAATATTACTATGGAAGAAAGACTACTTGATTGGTATGCAATGCTATTTAAATTAGAAAATCCTTAGATTACAAAGGTAGGCCTTTTTTTTTCTTTCACCTTTTTAATTTTATTTTGTTGTTTTATTGTCTATCTTTGTATGATTAATTTTATCTCCAACCTTACCTTAACCTTTAGATCTTTAATCTCTTCCTTTATCTTAGATAATCTTTTTTTTTTTTACATTTCTATTGTTAAGTTATAGTGTATATAACTTTTCTTTTTATTTCCACCTCTAATCTCAATTTTTCATTCAATAAAGTTTGAAATAATTTTATTAGCAGTTTTATTAGAAAAAAAAAAAGATAAGCAGAAGAAACTTCCCTAGTACCTCATCTTTTCATCTTAAAAAACTTAAGATTTTTATCATTTATTTATTTATACTTATAAAAATTCTGTATTTCTTTTTAGGGTTTATGGCCTGTTCCTTCTTGTCATCATGGACATAAATGCATAACAGCTACCAAATGATTTAAACTGCATGGGCTTAAGAGTAGTGCATCCCCTCCCAGTTTCTTCAGCTGGATGATCTGCCGGCACGCTAATAGAGGACCTTCTTTGATTACTTTGTGCGAGATGTTGGCAATTTTAAGAACTCCAATTCAACAATTGGGCTTATCAGACCACCAAACATCACATGATAGGCCAATCATGCTACTTTTGCAGCATGGAAATTAGCCCCACCAAGGAAATTATTGTCAAACTATTTCAACTCTTTGATCCTCTTTACCAGCTTCCTTGAACTAGAAATATCCATATTTAGCATAAAACAACCCAAGCTCAAGGCAGCACATGGATTGGGAACAGTGTGACATCAGGATGGCCTTGAAACAATGATGAATTATCAGGTGTCTCACCCTTATAATGGGGCCCACAGCCATGTAAAAGCAATTCAAGCCCTCCTTATACACTTTTGTCCTAAATTGAATAGACGCTCACCCTAATTTGACACTGTTAAAGTAAGATATGAACACGAATGAATCTGTAATCCACGCCATACCCATCTCATTGCCTGGCATGCATCCCAAGTGGGCCCAAATAAAAACCCATATTATTTATATCACTCATTTCCACGTTGGTGCGGTGCTATGGAAAACCAATTTCACGGACAACCTTTTTCGCCTTTCACATGAAATCAAGTTTGATCTCATTGGAAATTGTTTTCCTCAAATGTAATGAAAAGCTAGCTCTTCTTTTAATTAGCTTTTCGTTATAACACCGTGCTCTACTAAATATGTAAGTATGCTAAAAAAGCGTTTTCAAATTTCATGCTTTTTTTTTTTTCTAGCATGAACATGCCCCAGTATCCTCAAATCAAAATGAATGGAATTTGCAGAATTAGAAGATCTTTCCCAGGATTAGAAGATCTTGCCAGACAGACGATTCTGTGGATGTGTGCCCATGGTACAAAATTTTAGTGTTCCCTCTGCACATGTCCACACGTGTGCATGTATTATTGTAGGAATGCATCCAAATGCTATGTCTCTTTCACGACTGATGTTTTCCAATGGGACCCAAGAGTCCCATGAAGGGCTCATGTGGATGGTTAGAGCTCTATCATGAGAGTGCACGTGCATGATTTTTGTCACATAACCAGATAGTTAAGGCAGATAGTCACCCTCCATCTTGGTGGGGCACCCCCCCTCCTGGCCCATTTGAGGCACATGGTTGAACCCATTAAGATGGACGGATCCAAAAGGCATTTCAGCCTTTGATTAACCCAACTTGGACGTATTGATTTCAATACAGAGAATTTGGACTCATTGCCTTGTTAATTCACACGTATACACTACAACTTCTATATGTGATTACCATAAATAAAGGTGCCTTATTGCTATTAGAATAGGTTCAATGTTTTTGGTTGTGGGGGTGGGCCCAACATTCTAGAAATAGAAAAAAAAAACACTGGAGCACTCACCATGAAAAACTGTTCAGAGTGATCTATATCAAGGCAATGCTGCTTCTTTCCTTGCAACCTCACACACAGCCAGAGAATGAAGAAGTTGAGCAAGATACTAAGGAAGTGCAGGAGCTTATCAGGACTAGGGAAGTCTTCATCACACAACACTCCAAGGTCCAAATCTACTAGAGAAGAAAGATGGGATGAGATGATCGAAGGCGGGCCGCAAGAGGTGGTCTTCGTTGGCAGCTCAAGGCGGCGCTACATGATCAACAGCAAGATCTTGAACCATCCATTAATGGATGCTCTCATCAAAAAGTCCAAGCAAAAGGCGGGCGACATATCGGTTAACTGCGAGGTTGTCATCTTTGATCACCTGCTGTGGATGCTGGAAAACAATGATCAAAACCTTACCATGGATTCATTGGAAGAACTGGCACAGCTTTATGCCTGTTAAAGCACTATATATATATGGAGGGTGTCCAAGTCAAGCTTAATGTGTCATTTGTGTCTTATCTTCGCAATTGAATGCATGATTATCAAAAATCATGATTAGGAATAAATACTGATGCATTCATAATCTTCTTCGTTTACATGTGATGTTGGGTTCTGATTAGTGTGGTGTTGGTTTCAATCTCATGCATTGTTGCCAAGCCTAAATGTTCTATGTACATATAAATAAAAATAAGAAAACCCTTCATATGGACTGTTTCTCTTTCAAGGTTGTAGATTTTCTAGCCATCCAGACATTGTAGATTTTCAATAGAATGGAATAGTTGGTTAGTTGGGGGACTATTGTTGATATGGTAACCATCTGGCTAATATCATTCTTAATCAAGCCATGAAAAGGTGGGGCGGCCGGGGGGCAGAGGCAAACTATCTTTCATAAAAGTGGCAATGGCAGTATGGCACTACACATTTTTTATTAAAATCATCAAAAGTATTGCTGGCCGGCCCATAGTCATGCATTAGATATCCATAACATATTTATATTGTAATCCTCTTAAAATTTAACTTGCAGGATTGGTCTTATATGTAAATGGCTATCCACTTATGACTAACTGGTGAGGCACCTCTCCTCCACATAAATAACTAAGAATCAATCCTTCGGTGTGGCGCTGATGATAAGGGATTTGGGTGGGGGTGTGTGAGGGATGTGAGCTAGTATTTACTAGAGAGAAAAGAATCTAATATGTACATGTCATGACTATCACTGATTTTTTATTGGTTCAATCTGAAACCAAAGGGTCGTTTGAATGAGGAGGAAAGTGGAGAGTAGAATATCTTATCTTTGGAAAAGTCTCTTTTCTCCTATTTATATTTCATTTAGAGGAGGGAAATAATTACAATTTTAATTATCTATTTACGAAAGTGGGAGAAGTGTTTTTTTGTTCTTAAAGTGTCCGATTGAATACCCTTTTCTCAATTGGAATTGGATTATGTTATTAAATAAAAGAGATATGACCACTGATAATTAAGATTCTTGTATAAAAAGATTTCAAAATAATTTAATCCTAAATAACCTTTTCCATTGAATATATATATGAATCAACCAAGTATTCTCCCAAACTTGTGAAGTCCCTACCTCCCTCACGCATCAGGTAACTTAGGCTTTTGCTCTGACAAGTGGGCCCTACAACAGAGTGCAAGTTTGAAATCACCTTAACTATTGATGATGATGGTTGCGTGTTCCAATGTATTTTTTTTTCTTGAAAGGATAAGAATTTTGTTAGTGTTAACCTTACTAAAATTAAAATCGAGGTGGTAATGTGAAAAGACAATTAATTCATGTCAATTTAATTATGGTTAATATCCTTGATTTAATCATATCTACGTTATTGTTAAGAAAGCTTTCCCCTTTTACTCCAAAAAAAAAAAAAAAAAGACCAAACCAGATGTCAAAAACCAGTCAAAAATTGGCCTTTGATTGTAAGTGAAGTGGCTCATCAAGTTTTTTCTACTGATGGAGTAGTTATTTTCAAAAATAAAAAAGGAAAAATTATTTGGAAATTTTCAAAAAGAAGGAATTTTTTTGAAATTTATTACTCCTTGGTACCAGAATTTCATCAAAACTACAAAAAATGCCACTTTTTTCTTCATTTTGAGAAACCTTATGTTTTTTATCTGCTCCTTTTCCCAGAACATGTTTTCTTTTCCCCCTTAATTCTCTTGTTCATGTTCTTTATCATCAGATGAAAAAATCTTACATTTTCTGAGATACCCACTTCCCAAAACAGAGATTTCTTTCTTCCTTTTATCATCTTTTGGTGTAATGAAGTTTCTCACAATGAGAATCTTCATCCCTTCTCCTCTGAGATCTTCTATTCACAGGGCTTCTTTCTGCAACTCTGCAATACCTAGGGAAGGCAGGGTTTCCATGGTCCAAGGAGCTTCCAGAGGAATTGGGCTGGAATTTGTAAGAAAAATTTAACCCATACTTCTGTTCAGTTCTATCATGGTTGGATTTTTTGTGTTCCCATTCATGGTTTCGTTTGAATTACTTGGGGGTTGTGTGATTGGTGCATTGTAGCTGGTTTATTTTTTATGGTTTTATGATGTTGTTTTCTGATACCCATTTATGGAATTAAATCATGATTCTCTCTCTCTTTCTCTGAACATTTTATCTCGAATTTCTTATGTTTGTTTGGACATATAAATGAGAAAACCCTGTATTTATTTTCTATCTTTGGTGCTGGCCTCATGGCTTATGATTTGTTTTTTATGATACCCAGTTTTCCCACTTTCCGGAACTGTCATTTACATGCATTTATAGATTGCATTTGGAGTTCATGCGTGGAATGTGTTTGATTTTGGTATTTGGGTTGGTAGAGTTGTGCAAGATGTGCTTCTCTGGACAAGATCAGATGGTGGATGCTGATTTTTTTTTTTTCTTCAGCAATTAATACAATTATAATATATTTCTTTTGTTACTTGAATTATTTGGCCTAACTTGTTTCCATTGTTATGGGTTCTTTGGTCTACATTTCTAATTCTTCATTTTTTTATTTTTTTTTAGTTGAGCTTCTTTCTGTGAGGTGTTTCATGGATTTTGATGTTTATTTGTTGCTGATACCCATATGTGCAAGCATTTTCATGTAATTATTATAGTGGAGTTGTACAAATGAATTGTGGAAGATTGTTGCACCACTACAGATCATATGTTTGTATGGAGCACTTCTCCCAAGGCAAGTGTTCCATACCCAGGCCATTCAGCATGGTCTCCACACTCGCACTTTGGACATGCATTGACATAGAATTTACTAATTTAGTCCTAGTCAACAGGTGGGACATGTATTAGAGGAATTGATAGAAATGGAGCCAGAAAGAAAATGACTAATTATCTATATTCAAGTTGCACATTAGCCATCCCTTCACTAGAGCACTTGATTTCTGGGTCAGTGCATAATCTCAGTGGATCCAACTGCTGAATGGCATCAATCTTGAACATGTGCACGCTGCAAAAATCACTTGAATTGGTATTTGTATCATAATAACCCTGACATGTCGGTAATACTAGGAGCACAACTAAAACCCCAAGAAATACTGAGACAAGCAAGAGGAATTACTCTATCACAGTTCCAAGTCCAACAAGCAAAAGCTAGAAGGGATATTAGACCTAGAGTGCAGAACTTACATGCCCATTGCCATTAGCTTTCTTTACTGCGGTCTTATTAGTTATTAACACCAAAACCTGTCTACATTTGTATGACAAATCATCATAGCATTCTCTTCAGTACCTCTACAAGTCAGATGTCGAAACTTCTGGAAAAAGAAAACTATAACCAATCTTGTATGACATCCTTATTCGACTACAATGCATCTAATATTGAAAATAATATATAGACCAACCTACTATCTTCAGTGTCAATTTTCAGTAAGACACTCACAAGTGTTGTCAGCATATTACTAGTGCAATTTCAACTTCTGTCAAGATGGCATCTGCCTCCCTGCTTTTTTTGAACAACTTTTCACTGTTACCATTGATTTAACACAAATTTTAGAAGTGGGTTTAGGCTGTTAAGGTCTATTATGGGACCATTTCCCACCTTAGAAATTTTGATTTCTAGAACTTGGGGATTTGTGTTCATAACATATCTTGATGGTGTGAAGATTTTCAAATCAAGGACCCATTGTGGACTTGTTCATGGAAAATCCCAAATCATGTAATGAGGAATTTTTTAGGAACAATGCACATTACAAGTTCATAAGTACTTCTGTAGAAGGTTTGAAACAATAGAGAAGCTTGCAACCAAGTGCCTATTTGTAGTTCATGTGTTCTTTACTTCATTTTTGTATTGCTACTTCAACATGATGCATGTAAAAGCCCTGACTGATATAATGCATAAATCAACTTTTATTATATAGTTTCCCTAGTAATCCATATTTTAAAGCATTCTACTTATTTTATTTTCTATGAAAGCAGGAACGTTTATAAGATATCTATATTTGGCTATTTGCCTCACTTGTGTATTGCTTGATAGGTCAGGCAGCTATTAGAGAAGGATGAGAAAGGGCATGTAGTTGCTACTTGTCGGAATCTTGATGGGTCAACAGGCCTTCTTGAGTTGAAAAGGAGGTTTATGGAACGCCTCAATATTCTACGGTTGGATGTGACAGATGAAAGCACAATGGAAGTTAGTTTCAATACCATTTGCTTAAGATGGATTGTGGTTTTATGTCTTTACTTTCAACACAGAAGTAAAAAAGAAAGGAGAGAGCATAGTGCTAATTATAGTTTTCATAAAGAAAAAAGAAGGGGGAAGGATATGTGCAAGAACAAAAAAGAGGGAAGGATCTGTGCAAGAACAGAATGAATCACTCAAGACTGATGTTTCTCTCCTCTTTTGGGACAAGGCAGAAGCAAATAACAATGTTTGTTGTGATTGGGCTTCACAATATTGCACTAAATGCAACTATTACTTCATTTATAGAAATTGTTATCAGCATATCAGCATTGACCTTGGTTTTCCTTTTCTTCTTTTTCCCTTTATAGGTGAGTATTGACCTTGGTTGCTTGGTAGTTGATACTCTTGTAGTCTTTTTATCGATGAGTGAGTTCTTGAGATTTTTTTTTTTTGGTCAGAAAACAATTCTTGAGATGTCTCTTCTGGGAGGATTAACAATTCACTTGATATAACCTTTTTATGGCAGGTATCAGCAAAAGCTATAAAAGAAAGATATGGGACTTTAAACCTTCTAATTAATACAGCTGGGGTTCTTTCAATACCAAACGTATTGCAACCAGGTTTGTTTTTTCAGTTGTAAAATATTTTAACCTGTTGGTCAATTCCTTGTTTTTATTGGTCTTTTGGTCAATTTCCTACACAAACATATACAGCCTATTTACAACCTTTTTCATCAATTATGTAAAAACATCTTTGTAACTTGGGTATGACCATCATTTTAATTTTTTTGTGTTGCAAGTTGCAACATGAATACAAGTATGGACATGTCCAAGTGGATGAAATAATTGAGATTCATTTTCTCTCTTTTTTAATATATGAAAAATTGTTACGACAAAAATCATAGGACTCGACCAAGTAGGTGACTCTAACCATCACTTGACTCAGCCAGTTTTCATGACCATGGCAGAAAAGAGTGTAGTGATTGGAAGGGTTGGATTATCCAGCCATGGAATGGATCATCATATCAACAGTTTGAACTCCAGTCAGCAACCTAAAAATAACTTAGGAAGTTCAGGAAGAAAGAAAAAAAGAATGGGCGGGGGGGGGGGGGAGAGAGAGACAGACAGAGACCACCATCACCACCACACACCCCACACAAACACCCAAAAAAATGGGATCCATTGTTCAGAAGTAAATAGCCTAACAATTGCTGGATATGATTATCTAACCATTGAAGGGCACCTTCGTATCTCGTGTTTGAACTCCAGTCAATACTATGGACCCCACATTTAGAATGCTGCACCTAGCAAGTTACAGATTGTTGAAGCTTTGGCCATAATCATGCCTTCATATCCGCAAGGCGAGTACAAGCCATGTGCTGCTGAGCCAAGCATACAATCCTAGTTTATGTTTTTGGATTTTTATCAACGTCATGAAGGTGACCTCAGTTCTTACAGAACTGAGTTTTCTCATCAAGCAAAGCTGGTAACACCTCTCGCATTCGATGTCATTTCAACTCTGTGGCTGGATTTTTAGTCTATACTATATAAATGAGCTGCCATTGTCTTTGCATGTGTGTGTGTGTTTATTTTATTTCATTTTATTTATTTATTTATCCAAATGGTTGTGTATTTGGATTACAATTTACAACTGAATTAATATGTCTCTTTATCTTTATTAAAATGTCAAAGATGTCTTTGTCAAATTTCTACATATGATCTTTCAGCAACCGGCTAATCTGAATTTCTGACTTCCAACACCAAAAGTAATTTTATGATGGTCTTTGTCAGAAACAACATTGACTAAAGTGCAAAAGTCATCTTTGCTATATGCATATGAGGTCAATGCAGTTGGGCCCATTTTAATCATCAAGGTATGAAGCATGATCAACAACCAGTAACCATGAATTTTTGGACAACTACATAGTTTTGCACAACACAACATCATGGTAACTCATCCACTCTACACATTGCAAACATTCATGCCAATTCAGACCATTCAAAAGTTTTTTTTTTTTTTTCAATCGGTAATGAACTTTCAATAAAGGAGAAGGGAATACAAAGAGAGACAACAAGGGAAAAAGAAGAAGAGAATACAAAAGGTAAGGGGGAGCACAAAGGTACAAGGGCATTCTACGCCCCCTCAATACAATTATGAAATAAAACCGTCACAGGGGAAGTCCTATCAACTCCTTGTTGGGCTTACACATATGCCATTGCATTAGCTGACCTAAACTCATGGCGGAAGGCAACATTAATAATGGCACATAAAGTTTGAATCTCATTAAAGAGGAACTGAAACCACCAAGGATAAGCCTTCCGATTAGAAACCCAAGTGACCGTGTTAGAAGAATCAATCTCCACAATACGAGCGTAGTGAGAATATCTTGAAAAGCATCGGAGAGCTTCCAAAATAGCTAGCACCTCAGCTTCATTAGAATCACACACGCCACATGCTTGGAGAACATAAAGACGACCTCGCCCTTGCTATTACGCAACACACCCTTAATGCCAACTGGACCCGTCTTCTCTCTCGCAACACCATCGACATTGAACTTAAACACACCAACAGGGGGAGGAGACCAATGAATGGATTTCTTAACCTTAATTGGACCACACCCCATACAAGACTCCTAATTCACAAGGATATCGTTAAGGCAAAAATTAGAGAACTCCTTTCTAATCAACGCCCACTTCACAATCTTTAAAGTGATCATAGAAATCAACTCCGCTCAAGACGAGTAGGCTTCCTAAAAATTCTGTCATTCCTTTCCTTCCAAATGAACCACAAAATAGCAAAGGGAATCGCCCTCCAAAGGATACAACCACACCCCAAGAAACAACAGCCCATCCAAGATTCTACCACATCCACAATCTTCTCTGGACAACACCAATGAACGTTGCATCTTCCAATAAAATGACTCCAGACACCGGCTGCGACCTCACAGTGAAGAAAAAAGGTGGTAACAGATACCTCCTCCTTATTGTTAACATAAGCCCATATAAGTTTGGTCCATTCATGACCCATCTACAAAGCCCATCATATTATAGACTTGTACAGCAATACATACTAAAATAGGAAGATTTGATTGACTGTAATTGTAGCCCAAGATTGGGTATTTCTGATCTCATATTATAGACTTGTACAGCAATACATACTAAAATAAGAAGATTTGATTGACTGTAATTGTAGCCCAAGATTGGGTATTTCTGATCTATATAATACAAGGATGGATCCTCAAGGAGATGATCGAATCCATTTCCATTCTGTCTTGTTTATGAGTTATAACTCTTTGGCTTATTTCTGACATGGTATCAGAGCCATCTTGGTGCAATAGAGAGATTAAGAGCCATCTGAATCTTTCTTGTTTAAGTTCGTAAGAAGAGTTCCTGTAGGCTGACGGCAGTGTGTGTAGATCAACAGAGGCCAACCATCGACAGATCAGATCTGATCAGAAGGTCACTACAGCCCTGGTCGTCTGATATTCTGGGTGTTTTTAGTGATTTTTTCAACATTTTTTGAAGATCAGAGGTAGGCTTTTTGATCACCACTTGGGTTTACAAGTTTTTGCAATCTACTTTCATCAAAGCCGTCCATCTTTAAGCACAAGTATCCGATTGCTGCACTCTTTTCTCTGTTGGTTCAATATTTTGGTAAAGCATCTATCTGATCAATCTGATCTGGTAGATTGAATCACAAGTGGGCCCCACCTACTGTTTTCTGCTGATTTTCTTGGTCGCCTGGACCAGTTTTATGCATTGATTTATACAGATCTGAGATCTGTTGTGATTGGTTGATTCAGAATAGCTTCTGGGCTGTTCCTTATTTCTCTATTGCTGCTGTCATCTTTCAATTGCGCTTTCTGCAATTAAACTGGGTTGTTTTTTGTTGCTGTCTTGTTGCTGCTCTCTTTGTTTGTTACTGTCTGGTTATTATTGTTATCTGTGGGTTGACAATGGACAAGAATGAAATGCAACTGATAAAATTCAATGGAAAAAACTATTCTGCTTGGGCCTATCAACTTGAGTTATATCTGAAAGGCAAAAAATTATGGGGCCACATTTCTGGTACTATGAAAATACCAACGGAAGAAGAAAAATTGGAAGATTGGGAAACCAAAGAAGCACAAATTATGAGCTGGATGTTGGGTGCAGTGGAACCTCAATTTTTCCTACATCTTAAGCCATATAAAAATGCTCAAGATATGTGGGGATATCTGAAACGCATATATCACCAAGAGAATTCAGCCCGTCGGTTCCAATTAGAACATGAAATTGCTCAATATTCTCAAGGACAGATGGCTGTCCAGGAGTATTACTCTGGCTTCTTTGCCCTTTGGACTGAATACATGGATATTGCCTATGCCACTATCACCGGAGATGCTCTATCTGGGGTTCAGGAAGTTCATAAAATTACTCAGCGAGATCAATTCTTAATGAAACTTCGGTCTGAATTTGAAAATGTTCGATCCAATCTTATGAGTCGACATCCATCTCCATCTTTGGATGTATGTCTCAATGAAGTGCTCCGCGAAGAACAACGGATAGTCACGCAGCATCAACTATCCCAACAATCATTCACTGGTCCGGCTGAAGTTGCCTATGTGGCAAAAGGGAAACCTCCCAGACGTGACACTTCGACCCAAGATTTGAGCAAAATTCAATGCTTTACTTGTAAGGAGTATGGACATTATTCTTCTCAGTGCAAGAGAAAAGTTTGTAACTACTGCAAAGCTAGCGGGCATATCATTTCTGAATGCAGGAAACGACCAGAAAATCGAAATTCACGTGCTTATTCTGCTATTGCTTCTTCAGATTCTCACTCTGTGGCACCGGCTTCTCCATCTTCATCTATGTCTTCACAGCAATTTGCACCCAACCCTCCTATCAACCCTGAAATGATTCAACAAATGATTCTCCAAGCATTCTCCACCTTGGGCCTTTCAGGTAAAACCTTTCCTTCTCCTTCCATGTGGTATTTTGATTCTGGAGCATCAAATCACATGACTTCCTCTTCCAAACTCATGTCTAATATTCAATCATATGTTGGAAAGCTCCAAGTTCAAACCGCCAATGGGGGTCATTTACCTATCACTGCCATAGGCAATATTCCGCATAAATTGCCTTTGAATCATGTTTTTCTTTCCCCTGGCCTATCTACAAATTTGTTATCTGTTGGACAACTCGTAGATAATCATTGTAATGTGTCATTCTCTTCTTCTGGTTGTGTTGTACAGGATTAGGGGACGGGACAGGTGATCGCGAAGGGGCCTAAGTGCGGCCGGTTGTTTCCGCTTAGTCTGCCTATACAACCTAGGGATGAATCTACTTTTGCTTTTTCAAGTGTTCTTCAAAATAATGTGCATCTGTGGCACAAAAAATTAGGACATCCTAATTCGAACATATTGTTATCTTTGAAAAATTCTGGTTTGATTAATAAAATGCAATTTTCTACTTCTGATGTCAATATTGATTGTTCTGTTTGCAAATTAGGAAAAAGTAAAGCCCTTCCATTTTCTATGCATACCTCTATATCAGAAAAATGTTTTGATTTATTTCATAGTGACGTTTGGGGTATAACACCTGTTATTTCTCATTCTCACTTCAAATACTTTGTCACATTCATCGATGATCATAGCAGATTCACTTGGGTTTATTTTTTAAGGGCTAAATCAGAGGTGTTTGAGGTTTTTAAAACATTCCTAGCCTATGTTGAAACACAATTCTCCACCTGCATAAAGGTTCTCCGCTCTCGAAGGATAGTGGGGATCTTCTTCCCGATGCCACGCTCTATCGGCAATTGGTTGGTAGCTTGATCTACTTGACTCATACCCGCCCTGACATTTCCTTTGCTGTTAACCTGGTCAGCCAGTATATGACTCAACCAAGGCATCTTCATTTGACGGCTGTTCGACGAATTATTCGCTACCTTCTTGGTACGACTACTCGTGGTCTATTTTTCCCGGCAGGCTCCTCACTAAATCTCATTGCTTTCTCCGATGCTGATTGGGCAGGTTGTACAGACACCCGTCGGTCCACAACTGGGTGGTGTATGTATCTTGGTGATGCGTTGATATCCTGGAAATGTAAGAAACAAGATAAAGTTTCCAGATCTTCCACAGAAGCAGAATATCGTGCCATGTCTGCTGCCTGTTCTGAAATTCTTTGGCTTCGTGGGCTACTCTCCGATCTCGGTTTTCCACAAAGCTCACCTATACCTCTCCATGCTGACAACACTAGTGCTATTCGTATTACAGAAAATCCAGTTTTTCATGAACGGACCAAGCACATTGAAGTGGATTGTCATTTCATTCGTGATGAGTATCTACGGGACGTCATTTCCCTACCGTTCATTTCCTCTGGGCTTCAGATTGCAGATATCTTCACAAAGGGTCTCCCTCGCCCACGCCATCAATTCTTATCCAGCAAATTGATGCTTACTGATTCCACCGCATCAATTTGAGGGGGGGTGTTAACATAAGCCCATATAAGTTTGGTCCATTCATGACCCATCTACAAAGCCCATCATATTATAGACTTGTACAGCAATACATACTAAAATAGGAAGATTTGATTGACTGTAATTGTAGCCCAAGATTGGGTATTTCTGATCTCATATTATAGACTTGTACAGCAATACATACTAAAATAAGAAGATTTGATTGACTGTAATTGTAGCCCAAGATTGGGTATTTCTGATCTATATAATACAAGGATGGATCCTCAAGGAGATGATCGAATCCATTTCCATTCTGTCTTGTTTATGAGTTATAACTCTTTGGCTTATTTCTGACACTTATGACACATCACGTGTCTATGATGCTAGTCGACGTGAATCCTCTTCTCCTCAACCTGTTAGTTGTTGAAGTCTTTCAATTGCTAACCAGCAAAAGGCCTCCACTCGGGGAGGAGCCAACCCCAACCAGACAAAAGAAGAATAAATTCTTAAAATCCCTGCACAAGAGAACATTAGAAAGAAGACTCAATAATTCCCCATACTGACCCTCCTTTGATGGACGAAGACTTCTCCTGAAAGGCACCCGCACACTATACAACCATCCTTGACCTCATAACAATCATTGACAACAGACTCCTTATTGGATACCAATCTAAAAGACACTTGGAAACAACTCACACGAGACCATCCAAATGTTGGGTCCCATTGTTGGAGATTGTTCATTGTTCAAGTGGTGCCTATATTCTTGTTAACATTGCCACCAACTGGATGGTCAGGAATGTATGATTTTTGCACTGTGCTTCCTCCAATTAGGGACCAATAATTAGGATGTTCCAGATTGGTCTCTGGTTGGGTTTTTAGCGGGGGGTAGATTAGTCTCTAGTTGGGTTTTAGCGAAACACCCCCCACCGAATCTGCCAACACATTAGCCAATCTGATCACATGAGAAAAAAACTACACTATGAGTAGATGCCAGCTCCTTTATCTATCTCGTTGTGGTAAAACTGAAAATTTCAAGGCTTGGCCCCTCTCCGGGTAACCCAAGAGATAGTGTTAGATGAATCACTCTCCACTATTAGTCTCTATTCATTCCGCATGTTCTCTATAATGAGTTGCCACAAAGTTGTTAGTCGTGCAATAGTAGTCTACTCTATAATTAACTCATTTTCATTTCTGATGAAAGTATGTTGCAAAGTCATTATTGGGTGCAATTATCTTGTATTCAAAACCTCTGCATGTTTCAATTTTATGTTCAAAGGTTTTGGCTCTGCTGTATGAGATCATACTAGCTTAGTTCAATTTAATGGCTGCTAAAACTTTATATATGGAACCTGTCTGCATTCATCACTGTTAACTCTTCTATTTGAGTCCTGGCTAGCACATGTGGCCACTTTTAAAGGGAGGAGGCAGCTCTGGAACTGAAGGGGATGTTGCTGTTGTAGCAAACCTAAGTGCCAGGGTGGGCTCTATTGGGGATAATCGTTTGGGGGGTTGGCATTCATATCGATCTTCAAAGGCAGCACTCAACCAATGTATGGAACTTAACTCTGCAACCTCCTCATGATTCATTTTCTGTCATGTTTCATTTATCTGATCTACATAATGATAAAAAGTTAATAGGATCAACTTGCTACTATTCAAATGTAGGATACAATCACATTCTGGAATCCTTTTTGAGTGGTTTCACACGATCACGGTGTAGGATACAATCACATTCTAGCATCTTTTTTGAGTGCTTTGACACGATCACAGTGGGACCTACGTGATTCCGGAAGGAACACAAATCTTATTTTGGGTTTAATTCCTTAAAAACTTGGATTATAAGATTTAGCCTGTCTTTAGATATTACCTAATTACCATCAAAACGCCACATGGCAAAAGGAATTTCTTCTGTTTTGCCAATGTTGATGGATTAGGAAACCTTAAAGGAAAACTAAGTGAATAAGATGAGCAGGTCCCTTCTATCCCTCTCAACTTGGCCAAAGAGGAAGCCAGCATCCTCGCTCTAAGGGAGAGGTGCATAGAAGAAGATCAGACCATCATCTTGGAGATCTGAGCCATTCAAATTCGACCATGGATACAACTATATGTGAATCATTGTCTAGTTTCGGTATTATGTGATTAATAACTCCAAGATCCAGCCATTAATAGTGGATTCATGGCAAACTAAGACATATGGTTTGATTCTGGGAAACTAACAAAAATATGATGAATGTAAGCATGCGCGAACCTTGTGGATTGAGAACCAAAATTTAAACAAATCGACATCATGCACAGTCACATTTGCTCGAGCTTGTCAGGACCCTCACTTTGGTGGATGGAATTCCTCTAATTCCAGGTTGAAAGATTAGACCCTTCAACCAATGGTAGTAGATGATTGAGAAATAATAAATCAATTGTCTGTTGATTGGAGGATTAGGATTTTCCAGTCTGAATCATTTTTCGTTATATTTCATCCATTTTGGGTCCTTCAGACCAACATTTTGGATTATGAAATCTTTGACACTGCATGCTTCGTTTTAGACTTTACCCACATCATCATACCAGACATTTCTTTAGATCCAGACCATCTTTAGCCCATACAGTTTAACAATGTGAAATTGTTTGCTATTTTGGATCAAATGCATGTAACCAAGTCTGGATTTTGGTTGATCACTAGAAGAAAATGGAACTATATGATCCTCTACCTTCAGTGATCCACCCCAATACACCATTCATCTGACGTATCCAGCACTGGTATAACAAGCCTCACTTAGCATGCATGGCAAAATCCTAACCCTTGGGGTAGACTGCTCTTTTGACAGTTTAGACTGAAATCAATGATCTATAGTGTGAAAAAGGTTCATTATTGCTTAGGATCTTTTGTTTGGATAATTATTTGGATAATAGCCATAAATTTCCAGCCTGATTGCCAAACATTGTTTCCTAAATGCACACACTCAATTCCCACGCAAGTTACGATTAATTTTGGATCAACTATCATATAATTGCTTGAGGTAAATATTCATGTACACTCTTTTTTTTTTTGTGGTTTTTCGATTAATAATGTTTGCAGTGACCAAGACTGTATCGGTGGAGTTTGCAAGGAGGAAAGATCCAATCATTTGTATTTTATTACATCCAGGAACAGTTGACACAGATCTGTCGAGACCTTTTCAGAGGAACGTTCCTGATGATAAGCTCTTCACAGCAGAATTTTCTGTACAGAAACTCTTGAGCATCATCGACAATGCGAAAAGCAGTGACAACGGCAAATTCTTTGCCTGGGATGGTCAAGAAATTCCTTGGTAGTATGCAGCTCCTATTTATGTTTTTGTGATTAGTCCTGTGAGCCATCTCACCAAAAAATTGTTATTTATTATTTCTTGTTAGTTTTTTTTTTTAATCGTAATTCTGTTTTTCATTACTAAATGCTATGTTGTGATGACTGGCAAGCTCAAGGAATGAGAATTGATTTAATTTTGTTTCTTATAAATGGTCTAGAAAAATAAATAAAACAAAATGGTCCAGGAAAAAAGGAAAGATCAAAGATTGAATGACTAAGGTTTTGCGGCCCAGGTTTTTGGTCATCTTGTGGTTGGGAATGGGGGCACAACATATCGACTGCTTGATTGTCTGGACCATAGCCATCTTCCATGAAATGAGTGCTTCAGAACAGGCAAGGCCCATTTGCCTAATTCCTACCAAATTCCAAGCCTTTTCTAGGAAATGAACTTCTGTCAATTCAGTGGGGGGGGGGGGGGGGGGGGGGGAGGGTGTTGAGTGACTAAAAGTGGAAATCTAAAAGGGTCCATCAAAACATCCCCTTTTTACAGGATCTGATTTCTTACGCACTGTATATAATAGACACTAGCATAAAAAAAATCATGCTAATCACGGGTATGCATGAAAGGTCTGATGCTATGTATGTTAGAAACGGGAAGGTGGGAGGAAAAGTATGTTAGCAGTTGTAGAAACTGAAAGTAATTTTGGTCAAAATTAAAAAGCATAATCAAAATTAAATTCAAAACCATCCAGCTTAATAAATTATAATTTGACAATCTCCTCAGGATCTCCACCTAGACCCTTCACTTTCCTTCACTTTCAACCACTTTATATACTCCCAGGCTATGATGTACGGATACTTTGAAATATGCAACGTATCATATTCGATACTTTATTTTTTATGTGTAAAATTTTTGTCCTTACCCTGTCTATGGCGTATTCTAGCCGTATCTGGGCATTATAGCTCTCAGGCCTCGTTTGTAATACCTTTCTTCACAAAGGAGGTGCCTAATCCTGTTTCACACCTTTTCAAGTATGAAAACTTCCATGTGAAAATGACTTCATTTCCTAACTATTGTCACATCTCGTGGAGCTGACCATGCAATCATGTACAACATTTATACAATAAAATTACTGATATGTGCTGGAAATCTTGATAAGATTTCAGCAATATCAGCAGGTTCCTGGAAAAGTTTTATTAAATTTTCATTAATGACATACAACTGCTTCTTATATGTTGTGCCATAGTTGGAAAAGGGTCTCTGCGCACGGTTCGCTTGAAACGATAGTTAATTTTATGATAGTAATTCTCATCCGTCATTATATTGTGAAAAATATAATTCCAATGGATAGCTTAGTTAGCCTAAGCCTTGTATAAGTTCAATTTTACTCTTACCAAATCTTTATAGACTATGACGTTGATTCTAAAAAAAAATCTACAAAGAAAATATCGTTAAACTTTGAGATCGTTAAATCAACGCCTAAAAATGACTTCATGGGAATTTTTTTTCCAGCTTTTTGTATATACACCCCTAAGGTTTGTAGGATTTGTAAATAAGCCCATATGATTTTAATATTTGCATATAGGTCCTACCTTCTCATTTTAATACCTTTCGTGTCCCAAAAATCAGTAGCCAACCAACTATCAAAAGTTTTTAATATGAAATGACACATTTGCCCATCTCTTTATTCTTATATGTTTAAATTGAAAGGCTTGAATTTATTTTTCTCTAAAGCTTGTAACATTGATAATTACAATTATCAATAGTAGGAGATAATAGCCGTATGCAAATTTATTTTTATCAATAGAGGGCCTATTTCATTAAATTCAAATATACTATAATGACAATCAATGCATGTGCTTATAATTAGTTACAATTGATCCAATCCATGCATGACCCACCATTAAATTGATGAAAGTTTCAAAATGCATAATTAGGCTTCATGTGGATTAAAAAGTTATTGAGAGAAACCGTTGGAAATTGAAATACAATAATGGAATTTTGGTAAATAATAATATACTCATATTTGCTTAATTGGTATAAGAGTAAAGTTGTTATTTTTATAAAAGTTCAACACAGATGCCATTATTGTTATCCATTTTCATTAGAAATACTATTTTTTTGGGACACGAAAGGTATTGAAAAAGAAAGATACTAGCCTATATACAAATACTAAAATAAAAAAAGCCTATTTACAAATCATATAAACCTTACCTTTTGTTTTTAACCTTGCCGTCAAAAGAAAACAGATCCCATCAAATTGTGGCCCATTTTCATACGGCCACGATAAGGTGGGGTCTACCCTATGAACGGTTGGGATGCCACTAACACTACATCCTCGTTATTATTTATAAAAAAGAAAGGGCTTAAGACCCGGCAAATCTTTTTTTCACCTATTTGTATCAGGAGCAGCTGCTGCTCTTGGGTACGCTCTTCCATCCCATTTCCCATGATTGTATTCATTCCTTTGGCTTGATTGAAAACGAAAGAGAACGAAAGATATCTCCAAAGAAATCCTTTTTTTCTAATTCTCTAGTCTTCTTCTCTGTTTCTAGATGGCATCTACCCTCCTCACAAGAACGCTGACAGGACTGAGGTCGGTTCGGTCTTCCTTTTCTTATATTCACAAGCCACCGATCTGCTCTTCTCTCTTCAAGGTAAGACTCTACTCTAATTTATGCTAGATTTTAGCATCTGGGTCTTTTTTATTATTGGATGTTTTAGATGGGTTTTTGTTTTTAGGCCGTATCATCAATCCGTCACCTTCTGAGAGTTGTCCCATCAATCTGGGTTTTTTTTTTTTTTTTTTTTTTCTTTTTTTGTTCATATGGGTGACTGTGTTTTATTGGGTTTTTTAATTTTAATTTTAATTTTTGATTTATTTGTGTTGATTGTTGTGTATCTTGTGGCATTTTTATCTTCTTTATGCTTGATGCCCTTCAATGATTGGTTTTTGTGTGTGGTGTTGAGTGGTTGTTTTTTTTTTTTAGTAAAAGATTGGATTTTTAATATGGTAAGTTGTTTTAATGGGATTTGATTTGTTTAAATGATTGGTTTTCTCTTCCATTAGCAATCCCCTGCATTGTCTGATCTCTGAAAACTTGGTAGTTTGATGTTGGGGTCAGTGGATCCGTGGGCCTCATTGCAGAGGCCATAGTATAGATGAGACGCAAATAAATCGTCTTTGCTGTCTGTTCTTCATTGCTACAAAAATTGATGGAATGGTTTACTTGGCTATGCCTTTTTTTGGTAGCACATAAGTACGCTGCTCATGATGAATTGGTTTGATTCATTCAAATTATGGATTGGCCTACCAAACAGATGAATTGTCTGTGCCAATGCTATTACTGAACAGTTCGACTTTTATTTATTTATTTATTTCATGAATAGCTTTTATTTCACTTTCTATTTTGGGATTAATGTGTTGATTTTAGGCCTGCCTTGGTTACCATTTTGCAGGGTAAACCATTTTATAGTCGTTCCAGCTCTGCCACTTTGGCATCCCCAACTTCTCGCTTAGTTTGTTGTGCCTTGCCATCATCAAGTGGTGCAAAAGCTACCTTCTCAACTCAGACAATGTCGTCTAACGAACCCGTAGTTTCGGTTGATTGGCTGCATGCAAATCTCAGGGAGCCTGATGTGAAGGTGCCTGCCTTAACTACTGTTTCTGTTCATAGGTTAGAAGTTGCTCTGATGCCTATTATGTTGATAACAATGTTAATGAACATTTCCTTTCTTTTTTTAGAATTATTCCCTTTGGTTGTTCTCCATGTTTTTTTTTTTTTTTTTCATTTTATTCAACCTCATATTAATCATGATTTTATTTTGCCTCTGAAAAGCCAGTGACTTTCATAAAATATGGTCAATGATAGAATGTGTTACTATGGTGGAAGAATCATTTAGAGATTGTGCATTTTTCATTTCTGGTCAATCAACCAGCTTAAGACGATAAGGAAATGTAAAATACAATAGGAATATCCCTCAGCATATGAACATTTGACAAAGGTAGTACGAAGATTGAAGTGAAACAGTGATAAGTAGCAGTACAACATGCCAAATTTCTGAAAAGAAAAGTCAAATTGTCCCTTTCCTTGCATGACTCCAGAAAACCTTGTTTTGGGCGGGAAGACATACACACGAGATCTGGAGAATTCCTTCTCAATGATAGAAAGAATAGAACACCATTAGAGATGTCCTTCCTTCATGTGCCTAGCTAGCGGTTGTAAACTGACAAGGTTCGATGGTTGAACTGGTATGTCGGGGAGAAGCTGTTTTGCTTGTGTCTTTTGTCATCTTGACTCTGTCTCAGTTTGTACCTTTTATCTCCTAGCCTTCTACATATTGTTTATGTTTTTCTTTTATTAGAATTATTTTCATTGTTGCTACCTTGTGTCATTCATGGTGATATTCAGAAGCATATGCCAGAATGAAAGAGAGAGAGTTATGTGAAAACCTCACATTCGATGGATTATCATCTTGGATTTCTGTTCTTTAAGTAGACTTTACAATGCCTAAGATTAGGCAACAAATCAAGGAATTAAAACCTAATTAGATCAATTAGATCTCTAAGAATGGAAAGACAATGAATCTATCGTGCTGTATATAATCTATCTTTGCTGTACACATTATGACTAGGTCTCCTATTTACACTTGGGCTGGGCCTAATATCATACAAGTGGGTTGGGCCAGATATCATACAAGTTTACCCTTTAACACCCCCCCTCAAATTGATGCAGTGAATCAACCAGCAACAATTTGCGAACCAGGAATTCATGCCGTGGTCGGGGAAGGCCCTTGGTGAAGATATCAGCAAGCTGGAACTCAGTGGAAATATGGGGAAGAGTAATGATTTTGCGATCATACTCGTCCCGAATGAAGTGACAGTCCACTTCAATATGCTTGGTTCGCTCATGAAATACAGGATTTTCAGTGATTCGAATGGCACTTGTGTTGTCAGCATGAAGAGGAGTCGGTTGAGTCTGGGAGAATCCAAGCTCGGAAAGCAACCCACGTAGCCATAGGATCTCAGAACAAGCGGAAGACATGGCTCGGTATTCGGATTCCGTGGAAGATTTGGAGACTCTATCTTGCTTTTTACATTTCCAGGAAACCAAAGCTTCTCCCAAGTAAACACACCATCCTGTAGTAGAGCGACGTGTGTCCGGACAGCCAGCCCAATCCGCATCAGAATAAGCAGTGAGTGTAAGTGGTGTGCCAACTGGAAAGAATAAGCCGCGGGTAGAGGTACCAAGGATGTATCGAATAATCCGTTTGACTGCTGCCAAATGATGATGCCGTGGGGCCGTCATAAACTGACTGACCAGATTAACAGCATAAGAGAGATCTGGTCGAGTAATGGTTAGATAGACAAGGCTACCAACCAAACGACGATAGAATGTAGGATCAGAAAGGAGATCGCCGTCTTGTTGATGAAGCTTGGCATTTACTTCCAACGGTGTGTCGACTGGGCTAGAAGCACCGAGATCGGCGAGATCCACTAGGTCAGTAGCATATTTGTGCTGATGAAGAAACAAGCCTTTCTTTGATTGATGAACTTCCAAACCCAAGAAATAATTCAAAGGTCCCAAATCCTTCATATGAAACTTATCTTGCAGAGAGGCCTGTATCTGTCGAATCATATCACTGTTAGGGCCAGTAATAATGATATCATCGACATACACAAGGAGAATTGTGGATCCTCTGGATGAATGAAGTGTGAACATTGAAGGATCATACGGGCTCTGTATGAAAGAAAGCTGAAGGAGAGTGGTTCGGAACTTGTCGAACCAGGCTCTGGGTGCCTGTTTAAGGCCCATATAATGAGCGCCGTAACCGAGCAACATCGGTCTTGGAAGAAGAAGGAAGTCCATTAGGGAGACGCATGTAGACTTCCTCTTTCAGATCCCCATGAAGAAAAGCATTCTTCACATCCATCTGATATAGGGGCCATGACTGAGAGGCAGCGATTGCAAGAACTGTACGTACAGTTGTCATTTTGGCCACGGGAGCAAAAGTCTCCTCATAGTCGATACCATACTCCTGCCTATTTCCAAGTGCAACTAGACGAGCTTTGTAGCGATCCAAGGATCCATCAGACTTTAATTTCACCGAGTATACCCATTTGCATCCAATGGGTTTGACAGAGGAAGGACAGGTAACAATGTCCCATGTATGATTTGTTTGAAGAGCAGTAAGTTCTTCCTGCATAGCCTGTTTCCAACAATCATGCTGCACTGCCTGAGAGTACGAGTTAGGAATAGAAATAGAAGACAAAGTGGTTAGTAATGAAGCATGAGTAAAGCCATATCGATCAGGTGGCTTTATGTGGCGAATGGATCGGCGAAGAGTAAGAGGCTCCGGAGGTGGATTAGGTGCATGATCAGAAGCAGGAGGCTCCGGAGGTGGATCAAGTGCAGGAGCAGGAGCGGTCAGGGTAGGCGTAGCGAGAGACCCAGAGGCAAGATCACCTGTAACATTCCGTCGTTTATACACAAAATCTGGCTTAAAACGAGTAACAGGTGGAGGCATTGTATCTGAAAATGATGGTAAAAAAGAGAACGAGACAGAGTCATTCGAATCACCGTGCCTTTGAAAGAAATATTGATTTTCAAAAAACACGACATTTCGAGACACTCGAATTCTTTTGGCTTTAGAATCATAACATAGATAGCCTTTTTGATTAAGAGCATAACCAAGAAAGGCACAGATGGAGGATTGAGCTGTTAACTTAGTGCGCTCAGTGGGAGGAAGAAGAACAAAACAAACACACCCAAAAGGACGAAGATGATCATAGAGTGGATTCTTTTGAAAAAGTCTAAAAAATGGTGTTTCTGGTTGTTTAATCTAGATGAAGGTAGGCGATTTATGACATGCACAGCGGTTGAGAGGGCTTCGGGCCAAAACCTAGTTGGAATAGAAGATGTTAACAAAAGTGAACGAGCAATATCCAACAGATGTCGGTTTTTGATTTTGGATTACCTGATAGGCCAAGTGCAGAGAAGCATTTATGATCATTTGCTGGACCATTTCCGGAGTGAGGGTAGAAGAAGAAGTAGCAGCAGGTGGTGCAGGCATGACTGGTGAAGAAGCGTCAGGAAGATGAGCAGAGTAGGCTCTCTGTTGCTGTGCTCGATTCTGAGGTCGCGTCCGGCATTCCGGAAGAATATGACCTTTGGTTTTGCAGTAGGAACAAAACTTCTGGTCGCACTGAGTGGAAACATGTCCGAGTTTGTGGCAGCAAAAACATTTTACCTTGCTCATGTCCCGGCCTTGAGGTTTACCCCTGGCAACATAAGCAACATCGATAGGAACAGCCTGAGGAGCATTCTGTGTAAGTGCCGTCTGAGTTACCAAGCGTTGTTCCTCTCTAAGAAGTTCGCCTAGACATGATTCGAGTGAGGGGGATGGCACCCTGCTCATTAAGTTGGACCGAACAGTTTCAAATTGTGGCCGTAACTTCATCAGAAATTGATCCCGCTGACTCGTCTGATGGATCTCTTGAATAGAGGCTAAGGAGGCAACAGGGAGGTCAGCATAAATAAGCTCAGAGTAATCAGTCCACAGACTTGTAAACTGAGAGTAGTAATCCTGTATCGACAAGGTCCCTTGAACAAACTGCGAGATTTCATGTTCTAAATGAAACCTGCGAGTAGAATTTTCCTGCAAATATATCTTCTTTAAATAAAGCCACATTTCTTTGGCAGTCTTGTATGGGCGAAGGTTCAGGATAAACTGTGCATCGACGGACCCCAATATCCAGGTCATGATCTGCCAATCTTTAACCTCCCATTTAGTTAAGAGCTTGTCATCAGTAGGTGAGGGATCTGAATCATCAATATGACCCCAGAGTTCTTTACCCTTAAGGTAAATTTGAAATTGAAAAGCCCAAGTGGTATAGTTTTTACCATTAAACTTGATCAACTTAATATCTCCTGTCTCCATAACTATTAATGCAGATATATTCAGGAATCCTACTACCAGCAGAAGAAAAACAACTTGAAGACAGACAAACAGCCACCAGAGAGTGCAAAAATTAACCAAAATAACCAAAGTAGTGTAGCACCAAACAATCACAGAAGAGCAAAATAACTGAGATGATTGTACTAAAAGAAAGCAGTGGTAGTAGGTAAGAGAACACAGAGAAGGATGTAGCAAAATTGGCTGCAAACAAAAAATAAAGAAGCCAGACGTCCTTGAGATCCAGAGCAGCAGAGATGCGTGGGCCCCACAACGTGATCCAATCACAGATCAGAGGACATTATCCTGGAGGAGATCAAAAGTGTGTCCTCTAGTCCAAGTTTGATTGGATTTGGAGAAATATCCACAAAATTGGACGGCTGAGATGAAATCTTTGGGAGAAAAAAAGGTCAAAAAGGCCAGAGGAAGAAGGAGTAAATAGCACCTGATCCGATGAAGAAAAAAATCCAAAAAAATCTTCAAAAATCCTTTGAAGAATAGTCGATCATCATTATGTAGATTGCTGGCTACAAGTGATTTGATCAGAGGTGGGCCACTTTGATCAGAGATATCCCACGCAGAGAGAAGAGAAGAACCTAAACTCAAGCTTTTAGAAGTCTCTCAGATGAAGAAGGAAGAAGATTTCCTAGAACCTGTGCTCTGATACCATGTCATTCATGGTGATATTCAGAAGCATATGCCAGAACGAAAGAGAGAGAGTTATGTGAAAACCTCACATTCGATGGATTATCATCTTGGATTTCTGTTCTTTAAGTAGACTTTACAATGCCTAAGATTAGGCAACAAATCAAGGAATTAAAACCTAATTAGATCAATTAGATCTCTAAGAATGGAAAGACAATGAATCTATCGTGCTGTATATAATCTATCTTTGCTGTACACATTATGACTAGGTCTCCTATTTACACTTGGGCTGGGCCTAATATCATACAAGTGGGTTGGGCCAGATATCATACAAGTTTACCCTTTAACACCTTGTAGAGTCTAAATCATAGCTAGCAGCTTGTTCATTTTCCCTTAACAATTCTACATTTTGTTAAAAATTATCACTCATAAACATAGCACATTTTACATTGCTACTTTTGGATTCTGCAATTAGCATTATTTGGTCACATGAAAAGGAAAGTGTACTAGCAAAATGAAGGCTTTCTGTATGGAGAGGAGAGCACATTCTTCATTCTTATTTCTAGGAGTGAGAGCTTATCTTTCTCAGCAAGCTATAACCTTTCTTGGAAAATAAACACGGAAAGCTCATTCCATGCATCCAAAAGGATCTATGAATTATCCATGGCACTTCAAAATTTTTGATGTGTGTATATATACATATATTTCTTTCTTTCTCGTCATTATGACAATTTTGTTACTCTATATGAATGCATCACTTACATCTTCATCTCTCTAGGTTTTGGATGCATCTTGGTACATGCCTGATGAAAAGCGAAATCCACTTCAAGAATATCAGGTGATGCTTTACGCTTCATTTTGAAGTTTTTCTACCGTCACGGTCTTTTTTATCAGCAGCTAGCCACTTAGGTCATCAGAAGTTTCGTATTTCTAACAAAATTTTACACTCCATAACCACACCTTTGTGCAAACCATCGTCGAGGTGGGCCCTTCATGTGGATGCTCTGGCCGAACTCTGAAGTAGGCTAGGCTACTCTTAAGATGGGGGCATATTTTACAAAATGAATCTGTGGCTTGAAAAGAAAACTTGGAAGCCATTCACTCTTATGGAGCCCTTTTGATAAGAGGACCAAACTGATTTTTGAACCAGGTGATTGATAGTGGACCTCACACAATCTAAGGCTTGGGTGAGAACACATCCATGTGTGGCTCTGTGGGAAGAATGGCTTGTGATATTAGCAAACCTCTTGGTCATTTAGGGGGTGTTTGGAAAGAAGATATTTCAAGAGATTTTGGTATATTATCTTCTAGTTTAGAATATAATCTATTAACCAAGAAAGGAGGTGTTTGGATAACTTAGAAAGTATCTTACAATAACTCACTCTCTTCTAAAAATTCATATTACATTATTCAAGGATATGTTATATAAAATAATCTTTTGTTACAAAATCTTTCTTACGTACGAAAGAATTCATGGGCTAAGAGTGCAACTATGACTCTCAATATTAGATTGGCCCCACATTGCTTACAAGTTTAATGTGGGGTCCTATAACCATATCACAATTACACAACCCTTGTTAATTATCAATATTAGGTGGGTCTTGTTAATGTCACACTAGGGAGCTTCCATCGTGATTACCAACATTAGGTGGGTCCCATACTACCAAAATTAGCTAGGTTTCTTAATAATTACCAAGAATGAATTGTGTGGTTACAATTATCAATTTGTCGTCATTAAATGGGTCCCACTATTTGATAGCTTCCCTTGTGTTAATATGACTACCAATATCAAATGGGCCCCACAATGATTTCTCATAGATGGATTCATTAATGATGCTTGGCATTAGATAAGATTTTATCAAAATATATATATATTTATATATATTGGCCATTTGTAATAATCACTATTAGATGTATTACACCATGGCATCAACATTTGGTGGACCTACCTTAATTAAACAACATTGCTTGGATCTCAAGGTTTTTACATTTAATCATGTGATTTTTTAACAATAGTGGGTCCTGCATTGCGTCAATTGATCACATTCATTCCATATGTTATTCAGTATATCATCTTGTGAGTTTTTTAATAAATTGCCAAACAGTTCAAAGGTATATTGAAATTTGTGAAAATTGCCAAACACCATAAGTGACACAATATAATAATATGACACTATTTTATTTTATGATAATGAAATCTTGCAATATTTAAACTTGTTGATATTATATTATGCATTTATCCAGACACCCCCTTATGTTTATAAGACTTGCTAAAGTTGGTAGAAATTTTTTGAGGGAAACATAACAAGTTTAAGACGTACAAGCCTCATATATACAAAAAATTAACATATCAATGCAGAATAAAATCCCAGCACCAGTCAATTAATTTAGATCATAAAAAGTGGCTGAACTAGAGGTCAATAGAAACAATAAAAAACGGAAAGTGACATAACCAGAGATAATTATGCATGGACCACAGATGGGGGAGCTTAACCATTTTGAGTTTTTTTTTTTTTTTTTTTTTTTGAGTATTTGGGATTTTCTTATTGTCTAGAAAATGCACAAGTCAATAACAATTCGATTTGGAAAGTTGACTTAAAAATCATGCCCATTTGAAGCACCTAGCGTATACCAAGATACAAATAAGACCATGTCAACAGATGAGGAGAGTTTGGATACAGCACTGCATTTCCAAAACTCTGGTAGGCACACCTTCTCTGTCATCCTAAGTCAGTACCATGACAAAAGATTCCTCATCATCATCAACAGCACCACCACCACAGAAGAAGCCTTATCCCATCTGTATGGGGTTGGCTTTCTAAGTTTGCTTCTGACTCATGACCCAACCCTATATAAAGCAAAAAAAGTTCTTCAGACTTTTGGATATAATGAGCCTAATTAATACAATGTTGGTAGTGTTCAAATTGTATCTTACAAGTCTCCTAGCAATATCTTTGATGTTCATGTGTGTACAAGTATCCTTTTTTGTTTTTTGCTCCATTCATTTTTCCCCACATCAAACTGATTCTTCACTCTGCCTGTTTTATTCTTCATTTGCTGCTAGCTCTTTTTATTTTGGGATTATAGCACTAATCTCAGGAAGTTATTGAAAATTTCATCCATTGATGCCATCGTTGAGAGTAATTCCAACTCTTCCAGTAGGTCGGGTTTGGCTGCTGTTTTATCTCCCGAGCATCTAGCGGATGGCCTAGGGGCGTTCATGGGCCGGGCTAAGGCATATCCAGGTCTGGCCCGACTTTAGAAACCCTGGCCTAGGCTCGGCCCAAGCCCGAGACGGGCTGTAAAAGTCAGGCCCGAGCCAGCCCATTTAATCAACCAGGCCGGGCCGAACTGGGTTTTTTATCACTTTTGTAGGCATTTGAGCAATTGTTTGATCTAATTAAATCAAATTAAAGTACATGCATTCCTTACATGGGCTGGGCTTTGGGCTTTCTATCACTTAATTCAAGCCCAGCCCAATTATTGGGCCCTAATTCTATATCCAAGCCCTGCCCATGAGCACCTCTATGGATGCTTCTATTTTAGTTCTAAGCATATTTTTCTGGAAGCTAATGAGTGGCTAAAGATGGTGCATCTTGCAGAATTGCACCAATCTTTTGTATGATGTCTACTTGATTGCTTTTATTTCATTCGTTTCCTTGACTAAATTTATTTACCATTTAAGAAAAAAAATCATTAATTCTTGCTATCTTCATACAGGTGGCTCACATTCCAGGTGCCCTTTTCTTTGACGTAGATGGAATATCAGATCGTGCTACCAATGTGAGATGACTTCTCCTTCATAATACTCTTGGTTGTCGTTTTTGTCCGGAATGGAATTGTTTGATACTGAGGCACAGTACCTTCGTTTTGTATGAAGTTCCAAATGTTCATTCTTATTAGTTTTGAACTAATTGCCATTAGCTGTGGGTAATATTATTTGTTTCTGAGAGAAATGTTCTGTTCTATCAGTGAATGTTTCTCAGTTAATGCCGCTATGTTGCTCAGGTTCTTTTAAATGGATTTAAGTTCTATGTACAGCAACTTAAGAATTCTTCAATGCATGAATGCACAGATTCAGACCAAGATGAAATGGTTATGACCCATTTGGTTTTTGACAAGTTGCACAGCACTCGTCCAGAAACAGTTATATTTTAGCACTTCAGTTCTTGATATTTTGTGATATTAATTTCAAATTATATTGTAAGGGTAAATACGGTTAGACAAACACACACACAGGAATCTTTGGTGAATGAACTATTTTTTTTATTGGTATTTGGTGAATGATCTATGTCCACCTTTTGCTCAAACTTAACTAAATTTTAGGTTTTATACATACATACATTTTAGCGGCTAACCCATTATTTACTTTTAAAATAGTTGCAGTAATCTGAGAAAGGGATGATCTGTTTCTTAGCAAATCTCAACAACACCCATTGGTAGAATGCAACCGCCCATCTATCATTCTGCTGTTGAATCTCGAAAGCAGAAGAGATTTATACGGGGAAACCAATTGGATGTGAGCAATTTAAAACTGGCCCTTTCCCATCTATTCTCCTCTCTTATTAGGGATGACCGGGTGAGGTTCGGAGTGGGTCCATCATTTTCCCAAATCCACATCCAAGTTTAGATTTATCTACATCTACATGTTTCCTTAACCATATGGTATTGTTAACCATAGGGTATTGAGACTATGTCCATGACGAAATACAACATGAATAACCATACCTATATTTTTACTTGATTTAATCTGACTGGTTCCAAAAGTACATGTGGCCCATCTGATTAATCAACTGAGCCAACTTTTGGACAGGAGATTTACAAAGCTGTGCCTGATGATTCATATTGAATCTGTTCCAGACATTAGGTTTCTGCAGCTGTGTGATATTGCCATGCATTTTCTTTAGATGTAATGGACTCATTAGTTAAGAGTGATGCGCTGCAAGAGACATAGGCCTCAAGGGTTGTACCCCCTCTCCATCACAAAGCCCATGATTTATTACCACCAAAACTACAAAGATGCAGTAGAAATGATAATGCAAAAAAAAAAAAAAGAAAGGAAGGAAGAGCGAGAAGAAGATGCAGTAGAATATCCGAACAGAAATGTCAAAGAGGGAGGGAGGGAGATCCTACAGACTGTGTAGGATGATGCCAGACAGGGAAATGAAGGGACTGATGCGAGGAGGGAGGAGAGAGATACTTTATCTTAAATAATGCATTTAAGATTAAGCTTACCCGGGGCAGAAAAAAAAAAGCTTTTAGATTGTGCTTTCCAAAACAAGAAACATTCAATAGTGTTTTACGAAGAGCCGTGCATTTTGATCATTAATGCATTTCCAGTCATATACGCATATGCCAAACAATTGCATGCCTAAATTGATGCATTTGAAAATGGTATTTACTGCAAAACACACATTAAAAATGCAATTCTGAAAATAGCAATCATTTAAAAGCGCATGCTTCTTAAACCAAACTTACCCAGACCTGTTCAAGACCTGTTTTTTCCAAGCTTGGGTCCTTCAGGTATATGGGTTTTTTTGGGAGCCATTTTCATTCCTATCCCTCATTTGATCTCAAGCAGCAGTCATCCCCATCCCTCACTGATCTCAAGAATGCCACATTTAAGTGGTGCTTCAGTTGTTGCTCAGAAAAACAGGGTAAAAACATGTGTAAAAACATGGTGCCGGCATGCTGATTGCCACTTGATCCATTTGCCATACCAGTAGTGGTTCACTTGTAGCTTGGATGCGGGGCATAGAAAAACAGGAAGCTGGCATATTGCAGTTTTGATGTTGTAAGCGATTGGATTGCTGAATGCTGATTGATGCCAGATTTGACTTATACTTGGATTGTGGTTCAGTTGTAGTTTGGGGATAGCATCATGAGAACGGTGCTTTTTGTTTGGAAGAAGACAGACTGATAGTCATGATTAGTGCGAGTATTTTTAAAAAGTAGATGACTGTTTAACCTCTTATAATCATAACATAGGTATAAAACTCATCCCCAACAATGTTTTATATGGTGAGTATGACATTAATGCCTTTATTTTTTTAGGAAAACGTTTTATATGGAGAGTAGGACATCATGCTTTTATTACCATCATTCAGAGTTATGAATTTTCAGAAACTGATTAATGTATTTCATGGATAAATAAATTCTATACTTTGGGGATTGTCAAATTAAACCATCCATGCCATATTTGGTTTTCGATTTGTCTACCAATATTATGCAACTTACCTGGATATTATCTTCTGTTTCATCTTGAAACCACCTTTTGCACTTATTTTCTTCATATGTTTGCTGTTTGTATAGATATCCCTTAAATAGATTCCTTTGTCCAGTGAAAAATATAATTGCTGCCAATGCTTCTAGTCGTGTAACTATCTGGTTCTAGGTTGATTTTCTTCTTGGCATAAATGATCCTCGAAGTGATAGTTCCCGACCACTCAAGTTAAATGAATGAGTGGTACAATAAAAAACCATTTCTTGCTGCAAATCAAAACTCAATCAATAGCTACAGTTTCCATTATTCATATCTATTTTAGTTTAATGTTTACAACTGAGTTCTAACATAAATAATTTGAATCAGTTACCACACATGTTGCCATCGGAAGAAGGCTTTGCTGCTGCTGTTTCTGCTCTTGGCATTGAGAACAAAGATGGGGTGATTGTTTATGATGGAAAAGGAATTTTTAGTGCAGCTCGTGTTTGGTGGTACGCACTGGGCTCTATGTTGCACTTACTAAGATATGATTTTAGATAAGATTATTTCTACATGTCTGATTCTTTACTTTTATGGTGAAAAGGATGTTCCGAGTATTCGGACACGATAAAGTTTGGGTGCTGGATGGAGGTTTGCCACGGTGGCGTGCTTCAGGGTATGATGTTGAATCTAGTGCTTCTGGAGATTCAATTCTGAAAGCCAGTGCTGCCAGCGAAGCAATAGAAAAAGTTTACAAGGGTCAGAGTGTAAGTTTATTTCTTGGTGGAGACCAATTTGTTTGTTTGTTTGTTTGTTGTTTTTTTTTTTTTTTTTTTTTTTTTTTTTTGTCATTTTTTCTTGGCTGGTTCCTTAATAGCATGGGATGGGACCTCCAACCGTGGGTGCCCCAGGTCATACCAGAGTGGTCTGCCTATCCCACTGAGCTATTAGTGCATTGGCTTATCATTGGTATTTTATGGTTTGAATTCTTTGCTGAATACCAATAATTGTATAGTTGCTTAAAATATTTTACCTATACAAATAACTGTATTGATATTGTATACTTTAATTTCTTCATCATCATGAATGCCTTGTCCCAACTTTATTAAGATTAGCTACATGAATTTTGTTTCTCCATTATAGTTTATCCTGTGCCAAATCCTTGTTTGGGTTGTATTTCTTCAGATCTAACCTTACTACTTCCATCCATGTCCTCTTCGGTCTACCTCTTTTCCTTGAAGTTACAAGGCATGTTTAAGTGGTTCACAAAGGAAAAATGTGAAATAAGCATAAATAAATAAATATAGAAAATCACGACGTAACGGACGCTACGCATGTGGGAGCCACTATTTTCAAAATTGCGTAGCGGCCTTGGCTGATAATGCGGTTGCTAGGCTACATAGCGACAGCCATTTGAACCGTGGTCATATCTAGTCTAATCATTGTCTTATAAGTTTTTTCCTTCAATCATGTTGGTATACGCTGATCAAAAAGTGCTTTAGATGCAACCCTCCACTTCAATTTCTTATCTTCTTAATTTCGCTTCAGTTTTTTAATGTAAAGATACTTTTCTTTTTTGGGGAAAAAGGGAGCTTATAGAAGGAAACAATAGAATATGCTTTTGTGTCTCACTTTTTCACATATATTTTTTTTAAATGGTCACCTTTTCTTACTGCCGCCCTCTATTGTGGACCCTTGGTGCATGTTAGTTTTTCTCTGCTAATTTTCGGTGAGATTTGCCTTTATATGTTTTGATTTGTTCATATGCATTTAGCGATTAATAATTGTGTTCTCGTGCTTCGATCCCATTTTCAGAAAGAAGTGTTCGGCTTAAATTGTGTGTCTTCCATTGGGTTTATTATTATCAGTGGCATTGTTGTAAACAGTTTGGATACAGGCCAGGGTCCAGCTAGACCCAGACCTGGATTGTCACGACCCGGGCCCGAGGACCCGGCAACCCGAGCCATGATTCATACTTACTCCCGTAAACCCCGAATTAACCGTAGTTAAAACGAGATCCACAAGGGATATCAATCTCAAGAACCTGTCAAATATAAAACTTTTGCGGAAATAATATATATTTGACAATTACAACTTAACATTTACATGTATACCAAAGAAAGTCCTTATACATGTATCGTTCTCAATATACATTTGACAAATGCTGCAAATACAAAAATACTATGCAGACAACCATTAGTTACATTTCCAAATCATTAATTACATTCCCAAAATGAATTTATAAACAATCCTCAAAATGTTATCAAAAGTTCCAAACGCACTCGGATACCAAATCAGATGGTATCCCGCCGGTTCCACTCTATCAAACCTCCTGGAGGAACCGGAGCGGTCTCCTCCGCTGGTGCCGAGGGCGCTGCAATGCCGGCGGGGGCAATCGGGCCAGTAATGCCATCAATAACACTAATGAACACGACGGTTCAACAATGTATAAACAGTTCTTGCAATAGTATATCAATACATTCATATTGCAATAACGACAATTTCAATGCTAGAGAAACCTAGACAATTCTACAATAACAATAATAAACAATAACAGTCTGTATACATGTACAAATTGGCAACTACTATAGCACTCATTGTATTACATTTCATTCATTTCATTTCCATCTTCCCTCAAAGGAAGGATTATCATTTACCATCTCCCCTCAAAGGGAGGCTTCAATCAATACCCGAAGATATGATCGGAATTTTAGTGGGACTTACTAGTATCCGGGTCAGGACAACTAGCATCACCACGGAGCTCCGGAACACCCCAATATCCATCTGCTGCAGCAGGATTAGTCATTCATTATTCATTGAACTCATTTAGAGTTCTAATACAATCGCTAGGTAGTGCCAGACTCAATGATCAATACATTCAGTATGAAATCCTTTTTATGGATCCAATTCAACTCAATGATTCCTTTCATGACAAAGGAAAGGAATGACAGTAATATCAATCTCATTAGATTGATCACAATGACACAATGAGAGTAATATTAACCACATATGGTTTTACTCAATCCTATTTCAATCCTATCTCAGTCCTAAACTACCATTCGGGTGTAACCATTGGTTTCCAAATGCACGTGTTATTCACAATGGACATCATATTTGTATTTTTAATATGTGCATTTCAAGTCCCCTTAATTAACACCCATGGAGCTTAGGCCATTGCCAATTGTATGGTTCACCCAAGGAACCCCTTTTTCTTCTCTTTAAAACACCATTAATTCCTCATAATTTGATTAACCCATGATTAGTCTTAAAACTAATCGGGAACATATTTATACTTGAGAGTCATAGTCCAAAATTTTCACTAAATAATGTCACTGGGCCAGTATAAGGTTCGCTCAAGCGGACCCACTGTTCGCTCGAGCGGACCCAGGCAGAATGTTGGTCGCTCGAGCGAATTCACTGTTCGCTCGAGCGAACTCACACAGAACCAAGTTCGCTCGAGCGGACTAAATGTTCGCTCGAGCGAACTGCGCAGAATTTCATTTCGTCCAGACAGAGTCTAGGTCGCTCGAGCGAACCCCCAGTTCGCTCGAGCGAACTGTCCAGAAATTCACTCCGAATTCTGTTCAGTTCTTTCTTCTTCTACATTCTTTTCTCCATTACACTTCCACAACCTGCATAAGAGATTGGAACCTCCTGTTCCCCCTCATACACCATCCAATCACATTCATTCACAATGATACTTCTAATCACTCCTTAATCACTTCATTAAACATTCATAATCAATCCAAAATCCAATGAAAAACCCATAAAAACACATAGAAACTCAATGAGCTTCTACAATAATTAACACTAATCACAAGGGATGTTTATACTTGCCTTTTTGGAAGCTATTAGCCAAAAACCCTCTTTTACTTAGTTTGGCTTGAGACCCAATCTTCCAATTTCAAACCCTAATCATAAAAACACCCAAATGAACTCCCATGAGTCATTTGTGCTAAAAATCATGCCTAACCATTCATTAACAACTTGGAAATCATAAGGAAGATCTACAACTTACTTGTAACTCAAAGGAAATGGGTCCTCAAGCTTTCTCTCAAGCTCTATACTTCAATAATGGTGGATTTGCTTGACGAAGAAGATGAAGTTGCAGACAAACTCCTCAAAACCTACTTCAATCACTCCTAAATCTCACTCTTAATCAAGAGGAATTGAAAAGGAAGGGAGAAAAATGGAGAGCTCTAGGGTTTCTCCTTGGGTTGCAAGAGATGAAATGAGAAATGAGCTCATTTCCATCCACTTGATTCTAATATAAGAGGTTTTGCATCAAAACCCCCTCTTATTTCGTCTATTTTCATTTTGAGTCAAATGACTCCTCACTTGGCCCATTTGATGTCAAATGGAATCGCGTCTATTATGAAAGTTGACGTACTCTTCGAGATACACATGTTGGTATCAAGAATTTTCGTATTTGACGAAATACGCGAAAACCCGTATTTACGAAAAAGTCCTTGGCTTACCTTGCTTGAGTCTAAACTCATCTTAATCCATTCAATTTCATTCAAATCCATTTCATTAGGCTTAATGTGTCATTTGAGATTGATTTATCTCTCTTGGGTCCTTAATCTTGATTAACCCAATTATTCACGCTTAATTAGCATTAATCTCAATTAATTAGCCTTAATTACGATTAGTTCGGGTCGGGGTGTAACATGGATCCACAAGTATTTTAATCGGGTCAGGTCCCAATTTTAGCTAATTCAGATTTTGGAAGGATTTGAATGAAACAGGCCATTGTCGTACACTTAATATTTGATTATGGGCCCTGGATAACTGGATGTGTGATGTGAAGATTTATCCTCCAAATTTGGTTACAAACCAAGACCTGCCAAAAAATAAATAAATAAATCACCAAATTACGTTCAGGTTTGTGCCTTGGGACCCTAGGCTAGGACCACACTCATTAGATCTATTCGTAGTTTGTAAACTCACTTGGGTGGATCAACCACAGACTCACAGCTCATGTATTTGATGAAAATCTCACTGCATTTTAAATTTTTGGGCGTCTGGACTTGCTCAGTATGACTAGGTGAAGACTTGATTGACTTGGCTGTGACAGTCATGAGCTTGGAAAGATCTATTAGGAAGTATTTCTGTTTTATATAAATCATCATCATCATTCTTATCCTACCTGTCAGGTCCTCTCAAATAATTCTACCATTTAACTATAGGAAAACAATTCCATATTATATTCTTTCTAAAGGTGCAGAAAGTAAGGTTTTCTTTTTCTTTCTCTTTTATGTGTGTGTGTGTGTTCTGAGCTCTGACGTTTTAGTCAGGATTTTCTGAGCTGACTTGATCAGGCAACTGGGTTTTTGCATTTTTGAACACTGATTAAAACATGGACTTGGACCCAGATCAGGAATTTTTTGGGTCATCGAATCTGACTCAAACCATATACTTCTGTACTCTGTGGCTAATAATATGTTTGTCCACTAGGGAAATAAAAACAATAGCATGTATCAGATTCCAATTTCATAATGTAGCCTCTGCTTGAAATTTTGGATATTTGAGCTTTTGGGAGAACAAATGCTTATTTGACGCTCAAGTGCTGATGAATTTTCGTTTTCAGCCCTCAACACTATCATAAGCGCTTGTATCTTTCTCTTCTTTTGTTGGTGGAAAGAGTCAAAAGACTTGGCAGCTGATATTGTATGAAAGTTTAACTGATTACCATGTCTGTAATTTTCTTATTTATTGGTGTCTGCAATAAATATGGAATTACAAACAATCAGGCCAAAGCAATAGGAAAACTTCAATTTATTAAAAAGAAAAGAAAAGGAGAGGTGGCATCTATTCCAAAATATTAATATGATTCTCCACCCTTGAATCTCAATGATGAAGAGTGCACTATTAGAGTGAGATAGTATGTCCAAACCTAACCATCATTCAGTCATCTTTAACCTTTTTTTTTCTTTCTTTCTTGAGAATGATGATCTGTCAGTTATTATTTTTTTGATAACGGAGGGTGTCCCAGCCCTTTGGGCTAGAATAATCCCTACGGGCCCAGGGGGAGCCGGGTAAATCCCCTGTGGCTCCAGTGTGATAGTGTAGTTTCGAACCCTCAAACTCTGGGTGCAAACCATAGTCCTAGGCAAACTAAGCTACCCTCGGGATTTATGTCAGCTATTATTCATTAAAAAATAAAGCAAAATATAAATCTATTTTCTTACCAAGTTATTATTTTCTTGTTTGACAGATAGATCAATCTTTGTTAGAAGCTAGATGGTTCTAGGGAAATAACTTCCTTTATACAGAGTTTTAGACGAGATCCCCTTCTGAATAGAGAATCCTCAATCTCATGAATTGCCCTATTCACGTGATTAAAATATCATGTTAACTAACCAATATCATCATTTTTTTCTCCTATCAGTAGGCCATTTTATGACTAATGACAGTGAAAGAAGTTTCCTTCTAGCATGAGTTCCACCCAAAAAGATTCAACTTCAGAAGTGTCTTAACTTCCTTCTCATTTGGATCTATCCACCCAACCATGCAAACACGTTTTCTATTTGGCTTTATTATCATAATGGCTTCCAAATTCAAATCATTGTATGCCCTGAAATTACTTGATGTGATGAGGAACTATATTTTATTATTGATGAAAGGTGATATCGACCAGAAAGGATGATGGAAAAGTAACTTTCCATTCAAAAAATATATTGGATATAGTAAGGTAGTTCTATTTGAGATTTGGTCGTCCTTTATGAGTTGATTGCATTTATTAAATGTATAGAAACCCATTCATAGTTGGAGGGTGGCACTCTGGTAAATTGTCTTTTCAATTAGGAACGATGGGGATAAGGGATTAGAGGCATTATGTCTGAATTTCCTTTTGGATAATTTGAAATTTTTGTTGGGGCTTGAAATCTTAGGATAACTATCTCATTCCTCAACAGAGTATGCATCTTTTTAGCAATTAGGGAAGGAATCACACTTTTTGAGAGCATGGCCTTTTAATTACCTTCTCTCCAGTGTGTTGGTGGTTGTTACTGGTGGTTGGTGTTTCATGTATTTGAGTAATATGCCATAGGCATTTCATAGTGAACAGATTAAATGAAGACATTTTCTAATTAAGTCCTTTTTTATTGTTTGTACAGGTTGGCTCAACTACATTCCATGCAAAAATGCAGTCACATCTGATTTGGACTCTGGAACAGGTTACACTTCTTCAATTGAGTGATATTACTATTTTAATGGCCACTGGAATGTGCTGATTATCTTTAATTATTTAGTCTGTCTCCCACAATTGTGGAACTTGTAATTTTGCAAATAATTCTTGTCGTTTTATGTCACGCTCTATTTTCTCTTTACATATGATTTCTCACATTGTTAACATCTCAAGATGTACATGTTATTATTTCTGATCTTCATTTAACGCACACCTAAGATTGGGTGAAAGTCACTCATGCTCAAGCTAATGCCTGGCATGTGGCTGTTGATACTTCTTGGATACTATCTGAAACTAAACCCTGGTGCCAAGTCATGCTTCACAACAGACTGATGTAGTTTAAGCTAGAGCTTTTTTTAAAGGGTGTAATGATCTCTTCGTATTCGTCCATTCTTATTTACAAGCAACGTGAACCATCTATCAAAAAGAATTATAACTCTTCAGAACTCCAATGAAATATTTTATCTATTTTGTGTGTTGCATTTTGCTGCTCACTAATTTCACCTGATTCGAACTGGGCATAATAGTTTTGGCCACCAGGTGTGCCATGCTCCAAACTCGAGGTCCTTGGAGATTCTTTCATCAGTTGTGGGGATACGGTTCAGAGGTACTTAGGTGTCTCTTTCTCATTTTTCAGGAGCTTGACTGATGCTACCACTTCTGTACCTGAGGAAGGTATTTCAAAGAAGCCACAGTGTTGGGAAAGTCTTCAACTCTGGTTGCAGTTTCTTCTACTAGTCAGTTTCTTCTAATAGAGTTCTTACTCATCAGAGACGGCCGTTTTTTCTGAAATGTTGTATTTTTACATGAACATCCTTGGACTTCTGACCACACGTCTCAAAATTTGCTTCTATGCATTCGTTCTTGTAGAAGAAGTTCCGATGGTTCCCATGCTACCAGATAAAATCCCCATTGTAGGTCGATCAAAGAGAGATTTGATGTTCTTCACGAACAGAAATAATAAAAGAAAATTGGAAAGAGTGAAAAAACCCAAAAGGAATAGGGAGTTGATGAATGGCGCTAAGCTGATTGTCTTAAATTTGGGTGAGTTGATGCACCTCCCCTTTTACTAAAATGACATTTGTGGAAGATTGAAGCTTTCAAAGATCGAAGGTAAGATCTCTAAGGAAACCATAGAATGATTTGAGACTGAAATAATTGGGTGCAGAGTCACATATGCTTTTGTTTGTGCCTCCTGTTAACACTAGTGATACAAAGCCCACCAGGCCCAGGCCCATTCATTGTAACAAATTAACCCATCATATGGGATACGTTTAGGATATACTCAAATCACTGTAACAGCTTTCATTCCATAACAATAGATTGTATCAAGATTTGAATTGCCTTGATTAAGGCTAAATGAGATTATAAAAGGGAGGGAGGATCGTCCATGAGAGGGATCCAAGTATTATACAAATATTAATGTCCATTCACTGTCGTGACATGGTATCAGAGCCTTCTGCTTAGCCTTCATGCTGACGACTCGTCTGCATCTCAGTCACTCCATATAGATCATCTGATCTATTTCTAGAAATCCTCAGACCATCTCAGATCATCTGATCATCTGTCGCCTGGCCATATCAATCAGTGGCCCACCTGCGATCATCATGGACTGTCCCAGAATCCCTACAGCAGTGGTCGACTCCCTATCCTGGTATTTTTGAAGATTTTTTCATCATTTTTTCAAGATCAGAGGTAGGCCATTTGTCCCGATTTGTGATTTCCCAGTTCTTTAAGATAGTTTTGATCACAGCCGTACAAAATCTTGGATTGTGGATGAATTTTGCTGAATCTTGCATTGCTGGATAGATAATTTGATTATACTTGAACATTGTTGATTTGATTCTCCATTATATCAAGCTGTGGGCCCCACGCAGAGCATTAGAAGTCCAAATACAGGTCGCCTGGACCTATATTATTTGATTTCTGCTCTGTCTCCAGTCATCTCTGGTTTCCACCTTCTGATTTCTGCATGCTTCTTGGATTTCTGACGAATTCTCCCTGAATCTCCAGTCCAGTCGTCTGTGATCATCCCTGATTGTCTCAGATCTGACGTGGCCCACCTGTGATCATCAACTGCTTCTCAGCTGACACAGCCCATCTTGGTCGCCTGGATTTATACATCTTTATGAAGATTTTCTCAATATTTATGGATCATCAAAGGTAGGCCATCTACCAATTTTTGTAGATCGTGAGTTTTGTCCATATCTTTTTATCTCAGCCGTCCAAAAGTTTGGATTTGGATTCGTTCTACCTGAGACTACTTCCAATAGTTGCAGAAATTTACTGTGCACCCATCCTCATCCTCAGATCTGTCAACAGATCATTTGGTGGGGCCCACGTACAAATCTACAGAGTGACGACTGGGTCGTCTGTGTTGAATCTGGGCACCTGTGCACTATTTTTTGTCCACTGTTTATTTTGTGGCTTTTGAGAATTGGCCCAGCAGCCTGCCCATTTATTTTGTGGCTTTTGAGAACTGGCCCAGCAGCCTGCTAGTACATTTTGAGTTCTAATTATGGATAAAAGTGACCATTACCTGATTAAATTCAATGGGACAAATTACTCATCATGGGCATTCCAATTCCAAATATACCTTAAGGGAAAAGAGTTATGGGGTCATGTTGACGAGACTGATCCTAAACCTTTAGAGGATGTCAAAGCGATATCTAAATGGGAAACCAAGGATGCCCAAATCATGACTTGGCTTCTGGGGTCAGTTGACCCACAATACATTCTGAATCTCCGGCCCTATAAAACAGCAAAAGGAATGTGGGACTATCTCCGACAGGTGTATCAACAAGATAACTCCGCAAGATGTTACCACTTAGAACATGAGCTATCTCAGTTTAATCAGGGAACAATGTCCATCCAAGACTATTACTCTCATTTTATTCAATTATGGACGGACTATACTGAGATCATTTACTCAAGTCTACCAGATGCTTCGATTGCGGTGGTTCAAGGCATTCATTCCACTAGTCAGCGGGATCAATTCTTGATGAAACTGAGGTCTGAATTTGAACATGTTCGGTCCAATCTGATGAGCAGGGTGCCTTCCCCATCTATTGATTCATGCTTAGGAGAGCTTCTTCGCGAGGAACAACGTCTTACAACTCAAGCTACTCTTCAACAAGTTATTTCTCCAAGACCACTGCCTGCTGCCTACCTGGCTCGTCCCAAACAGCAAACCAGAGACATGACCAAAGTACAGTGTTATTCTTGTCGGAAGTATGGCCATATCGCCACTCAATGCAATCAGAAATTCTGCTCTTACTGCAAACGCAAAGGCCATGTTCTTCTGGAATGTCGGCGTCGTGCTCAGTCTTCCTCACAGAAGGCTAATCTAGCAACCCTGGATGCGTCCCCTTCTACAGTTAGTCCTGCTGCCAATACAGTCATGCCTGCTCAGCTTCCTTCTTCGTCATCTCTTACCCCTGACATGGTTCAACAGATGATAGTAAATGCCTTTTCTGCTCTTGGTCTCTCAGGTAAACATTCAACCTCTACCTGGTATATGGATTCGGGGGCTTCTAATCATATGACCCACTCTTTTGATAATTTATCTCAAGTAAAGCCTTATGATGGAAATCTCCGAATCAATACCGCAGATGGTGGCAGTATCTCCATTACTACCATCGGTGAGATCTCCAATCCCTTACCTTTGAGTCATGTCTTTCTTTCTCCTCAGTTATCTACAAATTTATTATCTGTTGGACAATTAGTTGATAACCATTGCTCTGTCTCGTTTTCACGTTCTGGTTGTGTAATACAGGATCAAGCATCGGGGGAGGTGATAGCGAAGGGACCTAAGTGTGGCCGTCTTTTTCCGCTACAACTTTCTACACAAGATCGGAATTTGGTTGCATCTGCTTTGTTTTTTGCTTCTAGTTTACACAAGAGCCAATTATGGCACAATAGATTAGGCCATCCTAATTCTCGTACTTTGTTGGCTTTATTTCAATCTAGTTTGCTTAATGATAATAAACTATCTCTTAAAGATGTTTCTTTTGATTGTTCTAGTTGTAAATTGAGCAAGAGTAAGACTCTTCCTTTTCCTATCAGTACCTCATTATCATTGAAATGCTTTGATCTTATTCATAGTGATGTATGGGGTATCGCCCCTGTCATCTCTCATTCTCAGTTTAAGTATTTTGTTACATTTATTGATGATTACAGTCGATTCACATGGATTTATTTCTTACATTCTAAATCTGAGGTGTTTGTTACTTTTAAAATTTTTTTAGCTTATGTGGAAAATCACTTCTCCACATCCATTAAAACACTTCGCACAGATTCGGTGGTGAATATGTTTCTAATGAGTTTCAGAATTTTTTGCAAAACAAAGGGATCATTTCTCAAAAATCTTGTCCTTATACACCACAACAAAATGGTGTGTCTGAGAGGAAAAATCGACACCTTCTGGACATTGTTAGGTCCCTTCTCTTAGAATCCTCTATTCCACCAAAATTTTGGCCTGAAGCTCTATCAACGGCAGTTCATATTATTAATAGACTACCATCACCTCGTATAGCGGATGAGACACCTTATTTTCGCTTATTTCAGAAGCATCCTACTTATTCTCATCTCCATACTTTTGGGTGTGTATGTTTTGTTCTTCTTCCCCAAGTTGAACGAACAAAACTATCTGCTCAATCATCTAAGTGTGTTTTTCTAGGCTATGCGACTGACCACAAAGGATTTTTCTGTTATGATCCTAAGGTGCGACATATCAGAACCCTCTCGTAATGTTGTGTTTTTTGAAAATCAGTATTTTTTTCAACATAATTTAGATCATGATAATCCTATTGTGTTTTCCCGTGTTCCTGACTTTTGTGATAATCCTGTTCTTTCTTCGAACTCTATCAAGCCTTTACTTGTGTATGAAAGGCGTCGGCGGGGAAATACGATTGCACCTGAGCCTCCTGATTTGTCAGCTTCCTCGGCACTTGACCCAGCTCCTTCTCCAGACATTCCCCAGTCAGTTCCTCTTCGTCGATCCTCTAGGATTTCCCGCCCCCCTGATCGGTTTGGTTTCACCCATACATCCTTACTTGCTACTTTGTCTTCTGTTCACATTCCTAATCATTTTTCTCAAGCAGTGCAACATGAGTGTTGGCGGTAGGCCATGCAGGAAGAACTCGACGCACTCAAAATGAATCACACCTGGGATGTGGTTCCCTGTCCTCCGTCCATCAAACCCATTGGTTGTAAATGGGTTTACTCTATCAAGCTCCATTATGATGGTACTTTGGCGCGTTATAAGGCTCGATTAGTGGCACTTGGCAACCGTCAGGAGTATGGTATTGACTATGATAAGACCTTTGCTCTAGTGGCCAAGATGACAACGGTGCGTATTATTCTTGCTATTGCCGCATCACGTTCATGGCCTCTTTATCAGATGGATGTTAAGAATGCCTTCCTCCATGGAGATCTTAAAGAGGAAGTCTACATGCGTCTTCCTCAAGGATATGATACTACTTCTAAAACCGAGGTGGCACGGCTCCGTCGCTCGCTGTATGGACTCAAACAAGCACCCAGAGCTTGGTTTGAAAAATTTTGGTCTACTCTGCTTCATTTTGGATTTGCTCAAAGTCCCTATGATCCTTCACTGTTCCTGAATAACACTGCTCAAGCTACCACCATCCTGCTAGTATATGTGGATGATATCATCATCACCGGCACTCACAGTAACATGATCCATCGACTTCAATCCTCACTTCAATCTGCATTCCATATGAAAGACCTTGGTCCTTTAACATATTTCTTGGGTCTTGAGGTCCAACAGTCTAGGAAGGGACTGTTTTTACATCAGCATAAGTATGCTACTGATCTTATTGATCTTGCTGGCCAAAAGGATGCAACCCCTGTGGACACTCCATTAGAAGTCAATGTGAAACTCCGGTCCGATGATGGGGCTCTCCTCTCTGACCCCACCTCCTACAGACGATTAGTCGGGAGTCTAGTCTACTTGACCATCACTCGGCCCGACATCTCATATGCTGTGAATGTTGTTAGTCAATTCATGCAAGCACCACGGCATCACCATCTAGTTGCTGTCAAACGGATTATTCGGTACCTTCTTGGTTCTCCGACACGAGGCTTGGTTTTTCCAGTTGGCATACCTCTCACCCTCAATGCTTATTCTGATGCCGACTGGGCTAGATGCCCAAATACTCGTCGATCCACTACAGGCTGGTGTATGTATTTGGGTGAATCGCTCATCTCTTGGAAATGCAAAAAGCAGGAAAGGGTCTCCAGATCGTCCACTGAATCCGAATATCGTGCCATGTCCTCTGCTTGTTCTGAGATCCTTTGGCTTCGTGGCTTACTTGCAAATCTGGGGTTTCCTCAGACCTCTGCTACCCCACTTCATGCGGACAATACTAGTTCTATCCATATCACTGAGAATCCAGTCTTTCATGAAAGGATCAAGCATATTGAAGTGGATTGTCATTTTATTCGAGATGAATATGATCGCAAGGTCATTAGTCTTCCACATGTTTCCAGTGAACTCCAACTTGCGGATATCTTCACCAAAGGACTGCCTCGGCCACGCCATGAGTTCTTGATTCGCAAATTGATGTTGGTTGACCATCATCAATTTGAGGGGGGGTGTTAACACTAGTGATACAAAGCCCACCAGGCCCAGGCCCATTCATTGTAACAAATTAACCCATCATATGGGATACGTTTAGGATATACTCAAATCACTGTAACAGCTTTCATTCCATAACAATAGATTGTATCAAGATTTGAATTGCCTTGATTAAGGCTAAATGAGATTATAAAAGGGAGGGAGGATCGTCCATGAGAGGGATCCAAGTATTATACAAATATTAATGTCCATTCACTGTCGTGACACCTCCTACCCCTATGTATAGGGTTTAGGATGAGATTAGTCGGCTTAGTAGCGAAGACTGAATTTGGAAGGATCCTTATCAAAACAGGAAACCTTTAAAAAGAGGCTTAAGTGGTGGGCTGGATGTGGGATGCTTGGCACTAGGCATTGGGTGTGGAATGCCAATCCCTGGAACAATGTGCCAGCCATAGCTTTGGAAGATCCTTAACTTCCAATTGCTGTAACTTTGGATCTAATCATCAGATTTCCGAACAAATTTCTTTCTAAAGCTCTCATTGAGCAGATTGACGTGGAAAATTCGCTATGCCCATTTGAGGTTTTTTTCATGGAAATTTTCATTTTTAAGGTAGCTGAAACTCAATTTTTTCGATCAATAGTAAGTTTTAGGTTTTTATATGGGATACAGATGTGAATATATATACATCATATATGCAAAAAACGTTCAATTTGTATAAATAAATTTGACTTTACCATGCATTAACCGCATAAGTTTGATTTTTTTTTTTTTTTTTTTTTTTTTTTTGTTTGGGTTCTCTTCTAGCTTTCATGTAAATGTTCTCTTATTCATAACCAGATAACGAACTCTAAGATCAAGTCTAATCTTGCCAATGTTTCTTTATGTTTCAGGTCAAACAAAACCTTGAAGACAAAACATATCAACTTATAGATGCTCGATCAAAGGCTAGGTATTATACCCTTGTGTTCAAGTTTCTCTTATGCAATTAATCTATTACTGTTATTCCATATATTTAAGCACATCATGTGGATATGTGCTCTCTCTTTTTTCTTAATTCTTTTGTGGCTGGGTGGGTGGGTCGGGGAGACTGTAAAATTTTGCTAAGCCAAAAAGGAGAATACAACAAATAGCAGGCTAACTAGCTAATCATTTAAGTATTTTACCCAAAATACAGAAAAAATAAATTAAAGAAAAATTTCAATCCAACACCTCCAAAGATCTAAAACCGATATTCCAATAAATTCCTTTCTTGACGAAGCTCAACAAATGATGCGAGCATGGGCCTTCCGTGCCACCCTTCCGGATTATCCACTTTATTTTGGAAAGCACTATTATTTTTCTCCCATCAGATCCCCCAAGTTACTGCAAGTCTGCAATTTTAAGAACAACACAATAAGATTAACCTTTCTCGTCATCTGAATTCTGAAAGCTGCAAGAATCCAAACGGGAAATAAGATCTAAGAGAATACCACCACACTGAAGTAGAATGAGTAGAATGAATTTACAAGTGTCTGACATCTTCTGGCCGTTGCAAACACAAAATACAACAATCCACCAAGAAACAATTTTGAGGCTGCTATTTCTAGTGGGCAATTATCCAAATTCTGCTAAGTTCTGTCATTCAAGTTAAAGCTAAGACTCTAGGTGGGTTTGGGATTTTTCACTATTACAACTGCACAAGAACCTTGTTCAGGATGTAAAAGAAACTACCATGGCATTGTTAAATGATTTAACTGAAAACATTCCCCTTGAATCAACAAACCAGACCCTAGAGTCATTGTCAAGCACCATTGCTACCCTTTGGCATTGTAAAGAGACCAACTATCCAATCCGAGTAGTTAGACACCCATTGACAGATAAAGAATACAAGGCAGGAAAAAAAACCAACCGAACCTTACCGCACCAATGAATTTCCCGAAACCGAAACACAAGAACTAGATCCAACTCTGTAACGGACAAAATGCCTCCTGACTGCAAAAATTGAGGATCAAATACGTGAAGCTTGAGAAAAAAAACCCAAGGAAACATCCACCCCCCACTATCCAGGTACATCCTTCCAGCCGACTATTCAACTTTTCAAGTGAAACACCCTCTGCAAACACATCCTTGCTTGTAACTTGTGCCTGCAGGTAGTGACAAAATTCTGCAGCAATTAAACTTGCCAACACAGGCTACTGATTCAGGGACTGCAGCAGATCCATCTTTATATACTTGTGCAGATCTTGCTTTATTTTTTATTTTTTTTATATAAGTTGGAGGATAGAATCATATCATGTTTAAAAGCTACCTATTGAACCACATAATGCTTATATTTGATTATGGTTATTTTGTAGCGGATGTCAAGTTCAACCAGTTACAACTCAGTACTTGATGAGCAAGCCTGTGTTTGTCATTTCATATTTTGCATACCAATGACCATTCTCATACACGTGGCATTCTCATACAGGAGATTTATAAAATACTCCAAGTTTCTTTTCCATTGAAATCAAATCCCAAACTTTTTGACAGGATGGCATTTGGATTACCACATTTTTTTTTTATCATATAAGATAATTGAAAGTAATCATCATCATCAAAGCCTTGTCCCAACTATGTTGGGGCTGGCTACACGAATTATTTTTCTCCATTCAGGTCTATCCTGTTCCAAATCCTCATATAGGATGCACTTCTTCATATCTAACCTTACTACTTCCATCCATGTCCTCTTCTAAAGTACTAACTATATTTTATAAAACAAGGAGATATCCAACATTGTATATCTAGGCTTCAAATTTATGTCATACAACAAAACCTTGGGAGAGTACAAGAGGAATGTGTCTTAGAACCAGGTTTGTCTCTTACCAATTATAGTAGCAATAGAACTCTGACTGAAGAAAGAAATTTTATGTTTTTTTTTAATTTATTTGGAAGGGTGGGATACAGAGACAACATCTGTCATGAATGCCCATGTCATGTTATTTCCTCTAACTAGACACGATAATCAATTGTACTTTCATATACAGCTATAGTGTACATTTTCTTGCAAGCTGCTAATTTTTGATCCAGGTTTCTATTCAAGTTGATCTATGCTATGTAAATAGGTAAACGTGTAAGTCATTTTCAATTTTTGATCATTAGTTGTTGCCATGAATTTTTTATACGACTCGTGATTTTAGATTGTCAAAAATCCTTTTTTTCCTTTTTTTTTTCTTGATAGTTCAATTTCAAGCATTGTATATCACTCTCTCCTGCATACGACATTGGGTTTATATTAGCTCTCATAAATTTCTTTTAGTTTCAACTGAATTTCAGTTGGACCTTCTAGCTCTAGGTATGGAAAGGTTTCTTGGGTTTATTATAGATATGCGTTGTCTGTCTTCAGGTTTGATGGTTTAGCGCCAGAACCTCGCAAAGGAATAAGAAGCGGACATGTTCCAGGCAGCAAATGCATTCCTTTTGTCCAGGTGAAAAAGGATTTGGTGATTGATTGTTTTAATCGCACCCTGTGATGTCATGAAAAAAAAAATCCAGCAACTAGGGAATCTAATAGACATAAAATGAAAATGGTGGGTGGTAAATATCCTTATTTGTTTACCTCTATTCAGATTACTTTCTTCCTCTTCTGCCTTTTTCATCACAGCAGAAGAATATACAGGATTACAGGTCATTCCTTGTGCCCTCAATTTTTGCAGTCAGGAGGCATTTTGTGCTCTTTGGAGGACACATGCTCCCCTACTTAACACAGCAAGTAGGGGCTTTGGAGGACACATGCTCACGAGTCATGACTGACTCAAGCACGACTCGGCTACAATAATTTCCCTGAATCTTGGGTATAGATGTGGACATTAAATTATCATGACAAAATTGCTAGTAGTGAAATTACAAAACCTAAAACTAAATGATGTGATCAATATTTAATTAAATCTAACAAGTGTGTGCATTTTATTTAGCATATGCCGCCAGTATTGGTATCAACTATCAAGTCACACTAAGCTATACCAATACCATAAGCTATAAAAAGTATCTTGGTATCCCAGGCATGGATAACAAGATATCCATTTTTGTGAAATCTTGTTGATGATTACCACTCTGTCCTCCATTTAAATTGAAGCATATAGGTATATGATGGTTGAAAGAAGATTTTGTCATGAGAGACATTTTTTCTTAAAAGCGGTGGGCCCTCCATTGCCTTTTCTCTTTCTGTACATGAGGTTTCATATTGTTTGCATTTGGAATTCTCTTGAGGAATGAGGACAAACATTTTGCTGATACTGTTAAGCAAATGATGGAAGCTGGGCATATGTGATTTGTGTAATCTCCCATTAATTTTATTGATACATATGCTTTGCTTAACTTATGAATCGACAAAGCTGGTAATTGAATTTTTTTTAATATGCTGTTTTTCGGTTCAGCTGTAGAGAAAATTTTATTTTTATTCAAATTTTGTATCGATTGTTCCTGTATCTTTAAATCATTGCCAAATAGTTAGCATATGACAAGGACACGAGTCTCAGAACATCACTCACACACATGACAATACAGGTATCATGAAAAGACTTTTCCTTGCTTTGTGTTTTAATAGTACTCATACGCACCATTTATGAACTAGAATAATATAATAATAGTATATTCCAATCAAGTATTAATCTGAAAGATGTATTGGCATTATAGGTTTCCAGTGTACTCCTGACTTTAACATAATACACATACATGTAATGTGTCAATGTTACTGTGTATACGAATTTTCGATTTTTTTTTTTTTATGCATGGTAGATCCTTGCAGATGTTGGACAGTTCGCAGACCCTCTTACCTGCAGACCAACTAAAGAAGAGATTAGAGCAAGAAGGTGAGAACCTTTATCTGAATTTGATTATTGTTTCTCATTATATTGACTAATGCACACTTCAGAAAGCATCCTGGTAATTTATGAACAATTGTATTCGCTTGAGCAGTGAGTCTGATTCTAAATTGCTTTTGCCAAACAATACTTTTGTTGCAGACATCACATTGGATCGTCTAGTAGTGACCTCCTGTGGCACTGGCGTTACTGCTTGCATATTGGCATTGGTAAGATCATAATCGATTCCCATTCACACAAAAAAAAAAAAAAAAAAAAGAAAGAAAAAGATCATAATCGACTCCCTTGAGTTTTTTTTTTTTTTTTTTTGAAGTGATTTTGTCCTCTGTTTTAGTTAAGATAAATCACATTTCAGACCACAAGTGATGGTACATTTTCTTCTTAGGGTCTCCATCGGCTTGGTAAAACTGATGTTGCCGTTTATGATGGATCTTGGACCGAATGGGGAGCTCATTCTGAAACTCCAGTTGACACTGCTTGAACATATTCAGCAGCCACATGTGAAGATTATGAGAAAAGTAGGGTGAGTCCACACCAGATAAGATATTCAGTGGCTGTCATAGAATAATTTCTTTTCATATTTTTTGTGCAATTGTGTCAGTTAAAGAGATTTTAGCTGGTTTGACTTTCTTCGGGAACTGTTTTTTTTTTTTTTTTTTTTAAATGAACATTGGAATATTTGACATGGTTATTTATTAAAACAGCAGCTTCAGAGCTATTCATACTATTGGCTTTAATCATGAGTTTATATTGGGAAGTGAGCTTTGGGCTTGAGATCTTGAAATGGGACATTTGTTAAAATGAACGACCCCCACCCCATACCAGATGGTAGGTGTTAAGGTCCAGGGAGTTAAGTTTCAGTGGGACAGACTGCACCTGATTTCAAGCAAGCCCAGAGCTTCTCTACCTGTATTTACACTCGACCACAGAACATGCCATTAGGTCCTTTCCTCAAAGACCACTGAAAAAATGTCTTGAGAATGTATATTAGGGAATTTTCAAGATTTTGGCTTGTCTAAAACGGAAACATCTCATCCAAACTAGAAGATTAGAAAAATGCAGAAGTTTAAAAATATATATATATATTAAAGTATCATGATCCAGCTCGAGTAAAGCAGCACGCGACAGGTATCCTCAGTGGTTGCTGATAACTTTTCTAAGCTGGGAGCCATCACTGGTGCAATGGTAGAAGGTGATTCACATTTTGCACCCATGTGGGACTCTTAAGAAGCTGAAACTCTTGAAGGTGATTCGCAACAGGGTGTAGGATTAAGGCGAATTTCCAATTTCAATCATCGCGTGCAATGCGATTTCATAGGATGTGAATAAAAATGGTTAATACAAAAATGAACATCCAAGTTTAGTATTTTCAGTCTTTACCTTCTCATGCAATAAAGGGGATTTTTGTATGATAGTTTTGCTTTAAGAAAAGAGGAAAAAAAAACGACCCACCAATTAAGTATTTGCTGATTGCATTTGGAAACTCCTAACAATCCAAAGTGGTCATATTGTGATAGGCTTTTTTTGAATTTTGCTTCCTATATTGGCAGCGAATTAGCTTCTTGACAAAATCTGATGGAAGTTGGCTCTCTATAATGGCTGTGTCATCACATGGATGGTTCAAAAAAAAAAAATCTTGAAATGTGCTGATCGTCCACAATCAGCTGGTTATTTATCATCATGCAACCAGTGTGGCCTTGTTCCAACCAGGGCCCATCAATGGTTTGAATTATCAGGAAGTGACTATCATGTAAGTAGCAAAAGTTGTGAAAATTGTGGCAAAGTTTGGAACATGCCAAGTCAATAGCATGGTAAAGAAATGATAAAAGGAACCGTTCAAGATAAGTTGCAAAACAGCACCTGGCCGTGAAAAATCAAAGCATTGAATGCGCTTCTCCTGCCAGTTCTGCAAAACGCACAACTGATGACTGTTCAATTGTAGATCACATAATGTAATGTTCTTTTGTTTGTTTCTCTCATTCCATTGAATCCACATTGATTCCTACCTTTGTAAAATCAGAAATTGAGTATTTATCCTTCAAAAACTAAAACTTGCATTCTTGTTATGGTGCGAGAAAACGAATCTATTTTGGCATAGAAAAAAGACATGAATACTGCTTTATAGAAATAAAAGGACAAAAAAAAAAAAAAGGCCTTGTAACATTTGCTTTACAGGTCCATCCATGAGTTTTTTTGTAGATGCCCCTAAGGTTTCTGGGATTTATAAATAGGGCCCGTGGTTTTAGTATTTGTAAATTGGCTGTTGCTTTTTCATTTTCATACCTTTCATGTCCATAAAACGATAGCCTTCCAACCAACACTGATTTTTAGAGTAAAATGACACTTTTGTCCGTCTCTTTATCTCTACATGCATAATTTTAAAACCTTATACTTATTTTTCTCTAAAGCTTATAGCATTAATATTTACTTTAAGTGGAAGAAAATAACTCTACTATTTTTATCAATATAAGGTCCATTTCATTTAATCTAAATCATAATGACAATCCAAGACGTGTACTTATAATTGGTTATAATTGGTCCAATCTATGCACGACCTACCATTGAATTTATAAAAGTTTTAAAATATATGATTGGGCTTCATGTGGATGAGAGAGTTACTGTTGTCATTGACTATGTTACTTAATAGCATACTCATTTTTAAGTAATTGATGTGAGGACTATATTGTCATTTTTTTATATAAAAAAAAATCAACACAAACCTTAGTGGGTTGTCCATTATGGTTATGAATACTTATTTTGGGGACATTCAAGGTATTATAATGAAAAGGCAGGGGCTCCAATTTTTGACATGAGATGGCTCTTCGAGTCTCCTCTATTTTTGATTTGGCCCTTTGTCAAAATAAGAAGAATCGAGAAAAGTCAAGAATCAACTCCAAGAGTTTTCTAACACACCCACACCCACAAATTATAGTCATTCCATATATCGTCCAACAGCTGGAATAAAGTCTCCCTTGTATTTTACTCGGTCATTTATCAAAATGAAAACAATCGAAAAGAGTAAAAAGTTAACTCGGAGAGATTTCTAACCAATACCTACCCACCCAGACCGAGACCCACACAAATTCTAGTCATTCCATATATTGTCTAACTGTTGGAATAAAATGTGAAATGTGAATTCCAATGAAAACTCCAATATCTGAAATTAGGGCTCCACAAAAAACCTGGTATCATCGCTAAATCAGACCGAACCGAGCGGTTCAGATTGGTTTTATAGTAGATTGGTTCGGTCTACAATTTGAAAATGATAGAAACCGCTTAAATTAGTCGGTTATCGGTTTGAACCCCTGATTCACAACCTAAACCGAAATGATTGGTATATTATATAATTTGAGTATTCGACCATTTAGATTTTAGGGTTTCATTTTGTTGGCATTCGACAATTCATACACCTCTTTTGGGATATCATCATTTTAAAATTCTCAATTTCTAATTAAAAAAAATTAATAAAAATAATCGGTCCGGCTAAGTACTCTTAATCGATCAAATCGGATTGGTTAATTAAAAAAAATCGATAGATTCGATTCGGGGGTTGATTTTTTTAGTGATAAAACCTATCCTACCGCCCATCTACTTTCCTTAATAATTCAAAAGCCTTTGGTTTGTGAGAAGAGTCCTCTCTGCCTTCTCTCCTTGTCTCTAGTCAGCCTCGGCCTCTGTTTCTGTTTCAGTCGTTGCAGACGGAAAGAATAGCATCTCAGAGAAGAGACACCCAAAATGCATCTAGATCTGAAAATCACCTGATACTTTCCTCGTGAACTAAGATTTCCATCGGCTGGAGAAGTGCGATTGACTAGCGAGTCCGTGAGGATCTCAGATCACTCTTTATAAGGTAAATACCATCTCCCTCTTCCTCTTCTTGTTGTTCTGTTCTTTCAATGTTTTTATTATTGTTGTTCAAAAATCACAGTTTTGTTTTGTTTTGTTTCTGCTACTAACGAATGACCCCCTCCTCCTCCTTCTTCTTCTAACTCACCTATCATAATGCTTATTTCCAACCGTAGGAATTGTAAACCTAGAGCTCTGATACCACAACTGTCATGCCCCAAGGCCTGGATTTCCTAAATCTCGAGGTGCGATTGTCACAGTTGATCAAATATGGTTAAAAAATCTAGAGTTAAATTTCAAATAATCCATGAAACTAAAAGCATTGATTTTCATTGCTTAAAGCATGTGCAGACAAATCAAGATTTAAACTTCATAAAGAGTCATAACAAATTGGGGATGCTAAAGAATCTTTACACAGGGTTAAGAGAGTTTGATTTCATTCAAGATTTGGTAGAGAGGAAAATATTCATTAATTACTTTCTTGAAGAGCCTTTACAACCTCTATATCTAAAAGTGGACAGCAATCTTGGCACTCGATTAGAGAATACACCTAATTAGAGTGGCGCAACCTCAAATCCCCAATCAAAAACTATATCAATCTCCGATGGGATTGATCAAATCCAAGGATGGCATCTGAAGCTACGGCACACTCATGACCATAGCAAGCACTATACTTGAAGAGAAAACCACTCAAATTAGTTGATAACAAGCAAAGCATGTCAATCCTTATGTAGAGTAGGATAGTTCCCTTCTATTACTTGACACTAAGACTTTCTAATTTTGAAGAAGTGTAAATAAAATAAGGAATCTAAATAGGAAATGGCAATCCTAGTCAACTAATAACAAAAAAATAAAATAAAATAATAAATAGGGATAAAATTATAATCCCACAGTAGTTCTCAGTCACAATTGGGCCAATGGCTTGAACCCAATGGACCGGGCGATGGGCTTGGTCCGTATTGCATCTTAGAGTAGTTTATAATCTTGGACTATTAATTAGAGATTGTAATTTCCAATTTCAAATATCTTTCTAAACTCTAGCAAATTACAATCAAGGTGATTCTTTCTCGATAAACTTCTTAAAATACGAGATTTGGTATGTGACACCACAATGCCCTTATTTAACGTGTGACTAATTAGAGATTGTAATTTCAAATTTAGAACATCTTTCTAAACCTAAGAAATTACAATCAAGGTGATTCTTTCTCTATAAAGCTTCTTAAAATACGTGATTTGGCATGTGACACCACAATGCCCTTATTTAACATCCAGCATATGCTCGTCTTCTTGGGCTAGCACAATAGCCCAACATCTATGCTTTATAAATTTTTTAATAAAGTTTTATTGATTTAAGATTTTACTTCAGAAAATTTGTATTAAATATAGGAAGATATTTATTGATATGTAATCACTAAAAGATAATGGATTGACATGTAATTCAAGAAAGACAAACAAAGAAAATCCTATTTAAGCGGTCGGCCAATATTAGCATGTAACCAATCATGGAACCAAAAAGCTTGTGTAGGTCCCTTATGGGTAGGATCGACTTCCCATCTCTATTAAATACCTTATAAATTCTCACTAGTGATTAATAAAAGGTTCACTCTTACCTATTTTGATTGTGATCAAGTGTTTTCCCTTGTGTGAAATTTTTTTTTTTTTTTGTTAATACTGATGATTCTAAAGGCTAGGCATTTGTAGTGAATGTGCGAGGACTCTTTTCATCATTGGGTCCTATGATATTTGGTACAAGAGAGAGTGGGATCCTCCGATTTTTGTCTTGTTTTGATTCCCTATCTTAGATTAGGATTCTTCTTTGATTAATTCTCTTCTAACGAAGAATAAAAAAAGTAGTCCAATAATTTAAAAAAGAAAAGAAAGTCCAAAAACCCTCTAAAAAGATAAGATAGTGTTTGCCCGTGTTTCCATTTACTACATTCTATTATGTTTACTGCTCCTTTTCATTTACATTCAACTCCTTTAATAGGAAAACTGGTTAGAGAAATTCAAATATAAGTTATATTTTATGAACCTCAAAACTGTAGTTTTTCTTTTTTCCCTTTCTGTTTTGATTCTTCCTTCTTCTCTGTTTGGCCGCTACCTCGGCTCTCAGCAACTTTGATTGCATCGATCTTTGCTTTTGTCACTCCCTCTCGGTAATATTTATCTCCGCATTGAGTGAAATGTAAGAGACTGTCTATGTGATTGCCACATGCATGGCATTTTTTTCCCATCCTATAAAGGATAAATTTATGTTCGAAGAGTTAAAATATTAAAGGCTGATATTATAAGAACAGCAAAGGAAAGCCTCTCTATTAGTGCAACTGATGCATGAAAACAAAGCTATCAGCACTATTAAAGAGTCTTTCCTTCGTTGTTCTTATAATATCAGTGTGTAATATTTTAACCGTTCTAACATAAATTTATCCTTTACAGGATGGGCAAAAAATGCCATCCATGTGGTAATCACATAGACAGTCACCTACATTTCACTCGATACGGAAATAAAAATTGCCAAAAGGGAGCAAGATCGATGCCATCGAAGATGCTGAGAGAGATGCCGCGACTGAATGGAGAAGAAGGAAGAATCAAAAGAGAAAGGGAAAAATGAAAAAAACTAAAGTTTTGAGGTTTGTAGAATATAACTTATATTTTAACTTCTCTAACCAGTTTTCCTGTTAAAGCAATTGAATGTGAATGACAAGGAACAGTAAATATAATAGGATGACACTATCTTTTCTTTTTAGAGGGTTTCTGGACTTTCTTTTCTTTTTCACATTGTTGGACTACTTTTTTCTTCTTCGTTAAAAGAGAATGAATCAAAGATAAATCCTAATCTAAGAAAGGGGAATCAAAACAGGATGATCTCACTTTCTCTTGTTCCAAATATCATGGGGTCCAATGATGAAAATAGTCCTCGCAAAAAAAAAAAGATTCTTCACACGGGAAAACACTTGATTAAAGTGAAATAGTGAGAATTAATAAGGTATTTCATAGAGAAGGGAAGCCAATCCTGTCTATAAGGGACCTACATATTTTTTGTTCCATGATTGGTTACATGCTAATACTAGTTGACCGCTTAAATATGATTTTCTTTGTTGTCTTTCTTGAAGTACATGTTAATTAATTATCTTTTAGTGATTACATATCTTTAAATATCTTCCTGGATTTAATATACATTTTCTAAACTAAAATCTTAAATCAATAAAACTTTATTGAAAGTTTTATAAAGCATATTTATTGGGCTAGTTTGCCCATAAGTTAGTGATGCACCAGGCCTTGGGCTAAAATTGACTTATCAAAGAAGGCCCAAGAAGATCAGCATTTGCAAGAGCACACTTAAATGATTAATTAGTCATGTTGGATAAGGGCATTGTGGTGTCACATACCAAATCACATATTTTAAGAAGTTTTAAAATCACATATTTTAAGAAGTTTTATAGAGAAAGAATCACCTTGATTGTAATTTGCTTAGGTTTAGAAAGATGTTCTAAATAGGAAATTACAACCTCTAATTAATAGTCCAAGATTATAAACACTCTAAGATGCCATACGAACTAGGCCCATTGACCCGGTCCTATTTAGATTTCTTATTTTATCTGACAAAACCCCATCCTTGCATCAACCTTCTTTCATTTCCTGCTCATGGATTTGGTGACTATTAATAGGGAGAGAGTGCATGATTTGATTTTCTCCAGTTGATCAGCCACATGATTGCTGTCTCAAATTCAAAATAGACCTTGTTGTTTGGCTATCTGTTTAATCCTTTGCTGAATTTGTCTCCACAAATTCATAAGATTCCATATCTTATTAAGATCTTGATCCAAGGCTAATTATAATGAGCGAGTCCCTTTTGAGAATAACATTCTGTAGGTACAATTGCAGAACTAAGCATAAAGCTTGATCAAGGGATTTTAGTTCTGCCTCTAGAGCACTGGAAGCTGTGAAACAAGATTTATTGTTCACCAGAGCCTGCAGTACTGATGCAGCCAGATCCAAGCCTAGGACCCGCATGCCCTGATGGGGTCCACATGATCTCTGATTCTGAGATCCCTACCATTAATTTAGTTAATCTCTAAATTAGCATGTTGCTTAGTAGATTTTCTTTCTAAATTCTATTTTTGATTAAGGTTAGACAGTTTCTTATTTTAGATCATCTTGCTTATTAGAAACTCTGCTACTCTATAAATATAGAGGAGCCCCGTAATGTTTATGCTTTCTTCAATTAATTAAAGTATTGCGAGTTTACTCCTATGAGTTCCATGGTTGTGAGAGCCGTTCTGTGTGGAATCTCTTCGTTGGATTCAATCAACCTCATCTGAGACGTAGATCTATTCAATCGAGGATCGGGGGCTGTGCCAAATACACTCAATAGTGGCAGATATTTAAACATCTACTTAAAGGACTACATACAAACTCTGCTATCCCTACAGTACAATGGTCCCCTTCACCCCGTCTATACTACAAACTTAATTTTGATGGGCTCATTTCATCCTGATATAGGGATGTTAGGGATTGGTGGAATTTTCTGCAATCAAAACTGCCACCTAAAGCTGGCACATTCCACTCAGACAGGAGCCACCAGTGCTTTGGAAGCAGAATAAGCTCCCTTTAGAAGGATGTCAAATTAGGCAGTCAGTTTGATTTACATTCTCTTATTATTGAAGTGCTCAGGGAAGAATCTGGTGCTTTGTAAGTTACTGTAGTTGTATTCTGTAGTAGACTGTTTGCTGTGTTATGTAAAAGGCCTCTACTTCTGTACTTAGTTTGCTTTCCATGAATGCCCACCTTGCCAAAAAAAAAAAGTAATATAGGCATTGTAGCTTCTAGAGGCAGAGCTTTCTATGATGTGCTTTGGTAAGAGTTCTTACAGTGGATGCCCAAAGAAGGGGTAGTTTCAAAAGGATACTTCTCCTGTTCTTTCTTTAAGCTAGCACATAGAAGAGTGAATCACTTTTTTCTGTCCTAAAACGAATTTGTAAATAAAGATCGACTTGTTAAAAAAAAAAAATGCGGATACTTTTGAATATTCTGTTTGAAAGTATACTCTGATTGACTTGTTTAGTTTAGACACAGGCGGTAGCACTGTCATTGCCAACTGTAGACATACCCATCCTCTGATTGACTTGTTCTGCCATACCCATCCTCAAATCATATAGTTATCCAACTTCGATCCAACGGTCCAATCCATTTGGATAGGTGAAAACTCATGGATCTAGTGTACTTAAAGAGGTCCATGTGTGTAGATGGTTCGGATGTATCATAAAGTCGGCCCCACTAGTTGTCCCTCACCATAATTATGGTGAGGGATGGATGCGCATGGATATTTCCCATATATGTATGTATGTCTATTTCCATTCCTGTGAATGAAAAGCTTGCTCTTTCCTCGATTAGAAGCAGAAGAGGTTCGGGGCTCAGGTACCTTGTTTGAATTATATATTCATGAATTTTTTTATTATCTCTCTGTTTTCTCCTTCTTTCAATACAATTATTACCTTTAAGCTATATATGTATATATATATATATATGTGTGTGTGTGTGTATAGAGGACGCATTCTCACCTTCCAAAGAAGGCAATCATCCAACGGTTCTCATTAAGAATATAAAACAAAAGAGAGGGAAACAGAAAAAAAGAAGCGCCCAAAATCAATTCCGTTCGCTCGATGGAAGAAAAAACAGAGCCCATTCCTCTCGCGCGCAGCGCTCCCCCCCCCCCCCCCCCCCCCTCCTTTCCTTTGTCTCTTCTCGTTCAGGACACAAAATCCAGAAGAAGACTTGGAGCCCCCTTTTCCTCGCCCTTCTCTTCATTGTCTCTTTGGATCCCCTCTCTGTTGCGACCGAACGAACCCTCACCTTTCTTCCTCTTCAACCAATCTCGTCCCAAATCCATGGCGCAACCGATTCATCTCTCCCACTTCTCAGAAAAGGCTTTTTTTTTATTATTACTTATGCCTTCCTCTCTCTCTCTCTCTAACTTAGGGTTGGGATTTTTTTTTTATTGATCCAAAACCAAAACCCTATTATTGAACCTTAAACCTTCTCAACTAGATTAGTTTTTTTCTTTCTTTTTTTTTCTGAATGTATGCAAATGGTCACTTTTTTACTGAATGTTAATCGCATCCCCTGTCTCCCATCCTAATTTCTTTCATAGCCCTGAAATCAATTTTTTTTTTTTTTACCACAACTGGAAAAAATATCTTTTATCTTAGCACAGCTCTTTTTTTGTGTTTTTTCCTTTTCATGGAGACGAAAATGGCATCTGTTCATGCAGAATTTAATAATTTCAATTTTCTTTGCTACATCATATTATTTTATGCTATTGTCCGACTTTTGGCATCTGTTTTTACTTTTTTAACTTTTATAGGATAAAATTTATCCCCATGGACACAAAGATGAGATAGTTGTTAATGACTGGGATATTATGTATTGGACTTGAAGGAGATGTGGTTTGTTTTTTTTAAGTGATGTTTCAGACTTCATAGTGGATGTGTGTGATTTTTGTAATGAGATTGTGTAAAATAGAGTATGAATGTGATGGATTGAATTTGTTTGAATGGTGTAAAATAGAGTAGGAAAGTGGCTGCATTTTGTTCTTGAAGTGAAAATTTAAATGTATTTGTTTCAAGGTACTTGGAGTTTCATATCAGTTGTTATGGGATGCTTTATTTTTTTGTTGTGGACTGTTGTTGCATTTTTCTTTTCTTTTATTTTATTTTTTTGTGTTTGGGATTTTAATATATTATAATATATTAAGCTGGAAGGTTTTGGATCTAATTTTGACTTTACTTTTTAATTTTGACCAGAAGTTATTTTCGGTTTCTTTCGGTTTCTACAACTGCTAGCATACTCTCCCTCCACTTTCCACTAATATAATTCCCCAGCCTATGGACTCCCAGCTTCCCCCTTTCTAATATACATAGAATCATATCTCTTCATGCATACCCTCCAAGTACTCTTGGACCAATTTCATTAAAATAAAGAAATTAAGAGAAATAAATAAGTAGAATAACACTAATGATGTTTTGAAAAAAATACATCAAATAAATTGTATTTCCTTGAAATTTAAGTTACAAAAGTTCAAAAAAATTACAAGTTTGAACTTGGATCAATATATATATATATATATAATGAAATTCAAACCTTCTGATAAATGAAAAAAAAAATTTACAACTTTGAAAACCTATGATACATTCTAAAAAATAAATTACAACTTTAAAAACCTATGATACATTCTAAAAAATAAATTACAAGTTGAAAGCCTATTATACATTCTAAAAAAAATTATCCTATGATATATGTAACGGCGATAGCTTGGCTTCTATCTCGAAATCATCATCGATGTGTTGTTCCTATCCTTTGCTTGATACCAATCCCATAAGCACGTGCATATCTCAACGGTTTCTTCTGTAAGCATAGTCCTCCTGAGGTCAATAAGGCGCCCACTTGCACTAAATGCCTTCTCTGATGGAGAAGTCCTTTGTGAGAATTTTTATAAGAAAGGGGAGAAGATGAGACTTAATATATAATATTACTATGTATATTATTACTAAATAAAACTCGAAATTAAAAATAATAAATACCTTTATGAGAGAGGGAGAGCTAATAGAGAAGTCTTTCTTAGAGATATCCTCTACTTTAGAGAAGTCACTCACTCTTAACTTCTTAGAGAACTTTGTAGAGAGCTTAGACTTTAGAATGAGACTTAAGAAAGCTTAGAGACTTAGAATCTTAGAGGGAGTGTAGAGAAATGAAAGAGTAGTTGAGTGTAGAGAGATGAGAGGAATGAGAGCTATTTATAGAATTCCTAAGTGATAAAATGACATAAAATACCCCATCATATGACCGTTTTATAGCAGTTGGAGGGGGAGTATAATGGTAAAAAATGATCGCGGGGGGTTTCAAAAAATGTAACCGTTGGGCCCTCCTCAGGCCGTGCCTCGTGTTGGGCCGCTTGTGGGCTTGGGGCGCAGGCCCAGCACGGCCCAGGGGTTGCTCTCGGGCCAGGCCGTGCTAGCCCGTTGACTGAGTCAACGGCCCAGACACAGTTTTTCCGGGTTGGGCTTGGGCGGCCCGCCAAGATTTACACCTCTATTTCAGGGTATTGACAGAAAAAGATCATATCCTGGAATGTTCGTGGTATTAAATGTAAAATTAATTACGACCTACGAACTCAAATATACACAAGAGAGCCTACGTACCTTGGTAGAAGTAGAAGTTAGAGGAACTCTGGCGGCACCCATTGCTTTTGACGACTCCCCTTCTACTCTTACTGGCTTGTCACCCATGGCACTCATTATTTCCTCAAGGTGAATAGAGCCCCCATCGTTTACACAAGGTGAGTAGAAGCCTTAAACTACATGTTTGTCGGATCTATCTATGTTATTGTACTGACACTTGGCGAATAGTGTTATTCAATTAGTTGAATAAGGTGGGCTGCTGAAAACCCTTTGGCCGAATAGCGTAACCAGGGGTTTGAGTCGGCCATGGTGTTAGGGCTGGTCGACTGAAATATAAGTGTCTGTGGACTGGCCGAATGGGATAGAGATGGAGGCCCATTAATCGTATTTGTAACTGGGGCTTCAGTTCAGTTGAATGCCTTATATTAAATGATTTTGATGATTGCTGCTGAAGTCTCTAATTAATGATTAGACACGCTGATTGATTTCTGTTGTCCTTCAATTCGGCTGAAGTATGCATATTGTCTGGGTACAGTGTATTGGACTGGATAGTGAATTTGGATTATTCACAACTAGTTTAAAGAAATACTTCCGTAATGCATGTTGATTCTCCCTAAGCTGTTCCAGTTCATATAAATTATGAAAAAAGGTGTCATTTGGAAGTATCGAATATGAATCTAATGGGGTAGTGTTGGAATTGTGCACAATCTATGTCGTTGGGCATTGATGAATTATCATAGGGTTCTATGATGATTAATGCTCTGTACTTTATTTCATATGTTTCTCTATGGCATATGAAGTACAGGTTTGGAACCTTTATTCCTAAATCCCACTTTGCACGACCCAAAACTAACCCGAATTCCAGAAGGGTTAACCTAAATCGTCCTGATCCAGACTTCAACGGTTCAACCAAGTACTCGCAACCCTATCTTACATTATATCTTTAAGATGTATCCAACCCTTGCTGGACTTCAACCTAACCCAAATTGGAGTCGGGCTTTGATTTTCAGGCCCGGAGCCCAACCTAAACGTCGAAATTACAATTCAAGATTGGGGTTTGGTTGGATTGGCCTGACCCAAGCTGCATTCCTGGTCTATGACTGCAGATCAACGCATGTATGTCAAATAGTTGGTCAATGAGGAGACTTACTGTACGATGCTTCTTTTTTTTTTTCTTAATGTAAGTACGCACACACCCAACCCACACACACACCCAAGTATCTCACCATTGACACTACAAACAGGGATTCTTGTTTCATTGGAAGAGAGGTGCCTCACCAACTGAGCTTCGAGCTGATGTGCATGTATTGTACATTCATTCTAGTTAGGTAGTAACATAAAAGGTCAGTAAATGTTAAAAACATCAGCTTTTCCAAGCATACACTACTCATATCAGAAAGTGGATCTCACTAATATGAGACTGAGGACATTAATGATCTGGTCCAGACCTGAAACAGGTCTTGTGAGATTATCCCAATATAATCTTCCGCTGGTACTAACCTGGCTGGAAGGTTTGTAAAGGAGAATTTGTTTAGTAGTTCTATTCGGGTTAATGACTACTTCCTTATCATTGAAAGGAATGAGTGAAGTAAAAAAGAATGCCTATGTTTGTGCATTCAATAAATTGAAGCGATAAATTTTCTCGAGGCATCATCAGCCATTGAGCTCAAATGCAAAGATGATAGCAGGAACCAAATTCCAAACCATCTATCTACCTTGGGTCATTACATTGACCTGCTCATGTGTAAAACGGTTTCTAATATCTGTCAAATATCTATTGATGCAGTGGTGGACCTAGGATTTTCGTTTGGATGGGGCTAAAATTTTGCTAGACCTAACATTTGAAAAAAAAACTTAGACTTTGCTAGACTTTTCCACATTACCAAATAGCGCGTACTTGTTTTTCTTTAGAAAATGTCCAACTCATGGAACTCAACTAGATGTATGACAGTTATTGAAGATTGGGCAATGAAGAGGGTAGGACTAAAACGCATTAGATGGATAAAAAATGATTCTAACATTGATTTTAGTCTTAGATACTCAAACTCACATTATCATGTTTCACTAAATTTATATTTCAAGATCGATGCCTAATGGAGATAGCTGCAAATTCAAGGTGAGTGGGTGTGTGAGAAAAAACTGAATACAAGAACATTTTGGGGACACCCTTTGTGACGCCCCGGAGTCCCACATCGACTATAGAGAGGAAAGTGAATGGGGTTATATATAGAGCTTACACCCTTACCTTGCATGATGCCTTTTGATGGGTTGAGGCCCATCAGAAGCAAAACCGTGAGGCCGTGGGCTAAAGCGGACAATATCATGCATGGGTAAAGGGGTGGGGCGTTACAAATGGTATCAGAGCCGACTCTCGACTAGTTCGAGTGTGGGTCCCCTGCCATGGTCTGGTGTAAGTGGGCGGGTCTCCATATGGGCGGGCCAAGAGGGCTGGCAGGCTACCGAGACTGGCAGGCTACTGCACAGAGACGTGCAGCCTTAAGGGGGGTGGATTGTGACACCCCGGAGTCCCACATCGACTATAGAGAGGAAAGTGAATGGGGTTATATGTAGAGCTTACACCCTTACCTTGCATGAGGCCTTTTGATGGGTTGAGGCCCATCAGAAGCAAAACCGTGAGGCCGTGGACCAAAGCGGACAATATCATGCATGGGTAAAGGGGTGGGGCGTTACAAATGGTATCAGAGCCGACTCTTGACTAGTTCGAGTGTGGGTCCCTTGCTGTGGTCTGGTGTAAGTGGGCGGGTCTCTATGTGGGCGGGCCAAGAGGGCTGGCAGGCTACTGCACAGAGACGTGCAGCCTTAAGGGGGGTGGATTGTGACACCCCGGAGTCCCACATCGACTATAGAGAGGAAAGTGAATGGGTTTATATGTAGAGCTTACACCCTTACCTTGTATGAGGCCTTTTGATGAGTTGAGGTCCATCAGAAGCAAAACCGTGAGACTCGTGGGCCAAAGCGGACAATATCATGCATGGGTTTGGGTGGGGCGTTACAAATTATTGTGACACCCCGGAGTCCCACGTCGACTATAGAGAGGAAAGTGAATGGGGTTATATGTAGAGCTTACACCCTTACCTTGTATGAGGCCTTTCGATGGGTTGAAGTCCATCAGAAGCAAAACCGTAAGGCCTGTGGGCCAAAGCGGACAATATCATGCATGGGTATGGGTGGGGCGTTACAAATGGTATCAGGCCGACTCTCGACTAGTTCGAGTGTGGGTCCCCTGTCGTGGTCTAGTGTAAGTGGACGGGTCTCTATGTGGACGGGCCAAGAGGGCTGGCAGGCTACAGAGACTGGCAGGCTACTGCACAGGGACGTGCAGCCTTAAGGGGGGTGGATTGTGACGCCCCGGAGTTCCACATCGACTATAGAGAGGAAAGTGAATGGGGTTATATGTAGAGCTTACACCCTTATCTTGCATGAGGCCTTTTGATGGGTTAAGGCCTATCAGAAGCAAAACCGTGAGGCCGTGGGCCAAAGCGGACAATATCATGCATGGGTAAAGGGGTGGGGCGTTACACCCTTCCTCTTCACTTTCTCAAAGCCTCCAACCTTTGGATAATAGGAGTGGAATTCCATCCCTGAATCATAGTGGGTAAGAAGACATGATCACGAGAATGGATTTTTAAATACGCTCAAATTTTGTGGTTTAGGGCTTAGGCTTTGGATTAGGATTGGAGGATTCGGGGCTTGGATTCATAATTTGGAGATTAAGCATTCGTACTTAATTATAAAGTGATTATGAAGGATTATACTAGATATGTTTGGCAAATTAAGATGCAGTAGTCTACACAGTACAGAGGAAGCGAAGGGGTTTCGAAAGAAGAGGTTGAAGAAGAGGGCGCAATGTGTTGCTGCAATGTTTTCTTTTCTTTTCTTTTCGTTTCTTTTTTTACCAACGAAGCTTTACATATATGGAGTGACAAGTTTAAACATGTGGCGCATCCTCCAGGGCCCCATTCAACTCTATGAAGATTTCAATTCCGACCTGGGGCAACCTCTATGGAGATTTTCATTCCCACCTGGGGGCAGGTTGGTCCAATGTAGGTCCGCCCCTGTATTGATGGACTTCTCCAATTAGCAACTAGTATAATAACCCGTGCCCAGCACGAGTATGACCAATATTGCAATTGAAATATTCATGCATTAAACAAATTCATAGATTTTTAATCTGTGAGCTAGTGGTGTTGAATGGAAATAAGAGAATTGGAGTAGAAAGGGAATGGTAGAGTTTGGATCGGAAAAGAGTTTTGTAGAAAAAAAAAAAAAAAAAAAAAAGGTGGGGAGTGGTTATGAGTGGTTTCCATAGTGTAGGTAGTTGTATAAATGGGGAGGGAAGATTTAAAGAAAAAAACTAACAGTCAAAATTCCAACCGACGGTCAAAATTAAAGGCAAAACCTTCCTCTTTAATATAGTATAATTGCTATTATTAAATTCTTCTATTTAATAGAAGTAGATATTTTGATGAGGAATGTTTATCAAATATCTATAATGCCGGTTTGATATAAGGATCAATGACATCCATTAGAGTCACATACTCACATTCCTTTGGCAATGTAGTCTGAGAATCAATGGCATCCATTAGAGTCGCATTCCTCTCGCAATGTGGTATGAGGATCAATGACATCCACTAGAAATGTAGTATGAGGAACAATGACATCCGTTAAGAGTCGCATTCCTTTGGCAACGTAAGCCCAATCTACTAACCTGCTCCTTGGGAAGGCTGACATTAAGACCTCAAAAGGAACAATAAACCCAAATGAGTGAACATCTGATTTATCTGTCAGCTGTTGGGTCCTGTCCTGTTACAGTCTCTAGATATAGACATCTGAAGCTACATACCTTTCACTTCAAACCTGGGCCTATTTATGACTACGACCTTTTTTAATCAGATACTTGGGCGACTCATTTCTCTCATCTACTAGGATGTTGGTAGTTTTCATATCAGTTTTAATGATCATATTGGCGCAGTGATCGGGTTGATAGAATAAATTTCCAAAAGATTGATCGAATCTTCTTGGATTCCAACCACTAGGACATAAACGAAATCATAAAACAATCCATAACTCACATGAGTAATCTGTTTTTGGACTTCCATACTGCATAACATTCTCTTCACACTTGTGTAGAGATAGTAAAGTCCCCTTCAGCACCAATTGTAATCTCCTGCCTCTGCTTCCATGAGAGAGGAGGCTTGTTGCAATTATACACAATTGTTTTTATTTTGGACATCTCTTGATTTTTTTTTTCTTTTTGGACAAATGGATCTGCAAAAGTATTTGTACAAAATGATGCTCTCTGGCCTAACAATCGACAGAGTAGGGGTGTTCATGGGCAGTGCCAGGCTGAGGCATACCAAGACCCGGCCCAAGCCTGAAACGGGGCATGAAAGTTAGGCCCGGCCCGTGCTGAACTGTGCTTTTGATAAATTAAATAAATTTACATGCCCTTCTTTATGGGCTGGGCTGGGACGGGCTTTGGGCTTTCTTTCACTTCATTCAAGCCCTTCCCAATTATTACATGGGCCCAAATTACATATCCAAGCCTTGCCTAAAGCAAGCTGCTCGGGATTGGCCGCCCCATGAACATCCGTAACAGAGCCCATTCCATGTTACACTACTGCGGGCCACCGTATTGATGAAGACATGTGGCCACTACTATATAGGCAATTGATGAAATCCGCCTATTTTCTTCATTAGCAGCTGATGAGAGAAACCAAATAGATGCTCGTGCCTCAATTTTGAAAGCAGATCAATTTCTGCTCGGAACCGGTGAAGAGTGAACGCCTTGTAAACCCTCTATAAACCTTCTCAAACGCTCCTACTCCAATGACAAGAGATTCATCATCAAAGTTCTTTGGTACCATTGAGCATTGCATTATTTTTTTTAATTTTTTAATCTCAGTCTTGGGCTCTACACTGGCAGGTGGCTGAAGCAACACCTTTTTAAATAAATTTAGAAAAAGAACTAGGGATGTAAACGGGTTGGTTCCTATTTGAGTCCATGATGGACTTGAAACTGAAACCGCTAATGAAAAGATGGAACCGGACCCGTAACCGGACCCGGTTCGGATCTGATTTTCTAGTTATGAAATCGGAACCAAAACCGTTAATGAGAAGATGGAAGCAGAATCGGAACCAATTCTGTACATGGGACGGGTCCAAGTCTAGGTAGAAAATGATATGAAAAAAAAAAATTCAAAAGTTTCTGGGAGGGAATTTTGAAAATTGAAGTAGCATGTCTGGTCCTGGATCTACAGGTCGAAACCAAGGTAGAATCCGTCCCGGACCCAAACCCATTTACTTGTTGAGGCCTAAATAAGGATCCAAAACCTGAAAACGGGTCGGAACGTCCGTGTAATCAGGACCATTAACATCCTAATAAAAAATATAAAAAAACTCACTCCAAGATCCCATTGTGGCTGGTGGTCGTTATTTGAAACCTTATACCTGATTTGGAAATGTTTGAAACTTTCTTTCTTTATTTGAAATAAGTCAAAAGTTAGGGCTTTTTTTTTCTTTTTAGAAAAATAGAATTCACTTCCTACTTTCCCTCCTTCCGTCCTTTGCTTCAGCTTTCCTATTTCTACTAGGGATAGGGATAGGCTCTTCACTTGCTAATGTCGGAGTGGAAAAGAGACTTTGGTACGCCTTTTCTTTCTTAATTATCCCGATGGTTTCTTCCCTTCCCATTCCCTTCTATTCTTTATATATGTATCTGAATCTCAATTCCCATCTGAAAAGTTCGCTCTTTTCTCGGCCTAAAGCAAAAGAGGATCGCTGCCCAGGTACGTTTTTAAAAAAAAAAATTATATACTGATGAACATTGTTATTCATCCATCTCTCTGTGTTTTATACAAGGAAACTTGAGTCAAGAAGATCCAAATATGATATAGCTTCTCATTAGCAGGACTGTCCCTGCCCGTGTGGCCTATCCGGTGTCATGTGTTCCTACTTTCTTTCCCAAAGGAAAGAAAAAGAGTGGTGAAAGTAGACTCTGTATTATTACACAAATTCGCAAATATTACATATATATATATATATATATATATATATATAAAAGCAAGGCTCTCCTAAGCTCAATATAAATAGGTGGGTGCAACTTGGGGAGGAAACATCGGGTTTTGGGTAAATCGGAACCCCTTCTAAATTCCAGAAGGGTCTTTACCCGACCCAAAACTAACCTGATTTCCAGAAGGGTCAACCTGAATTGTCCTGGTACAGATTTCAACCAAGTATTAGCAACCCTAGTTAACATTAAATCTTTAAGATATACCCAACCTTCGCTGGACTTCAACCTAACCCAAATTGGAGTCCGGTTTTGATTTTCATGCTGGAGCCCAACGTAAAGTCCCAAATTACAGATTCAAGCTTTGGGTTTTCTTGGGTTGGCCCGACCGAAGCTGCATTCCTTGTCTCTGACTGCCAATGAACACACTTACATCAATTAGTTGGTCAATGAGGAGACTTATAATATATCCATTTTTATTTTTTATTTTTTGAAATGTTAGTACTCACACACCCGACCCATACACTCACCCAAGTCTCTCACCATCACACTACAACCAGGAATTAATGAGGAAGAAAGGTGTCTCACCAATTGAGCTTCCGCCTGAAGTGCATGTATCATGTTCATTCCAGCTACATACTAACATAAAAAGGTCACTATAGGTTAAATGCGCGAGCTTTCCCAAGCATATACTGCATATATTTAAAAGTGGATTACATTAATTTGAGACAGCGGATATTAATAATCTAGCCAGACCTCAAACAGGTCATAGTCTAGCTTGATACTATTTGGACCCACTCAGAAAATATATTATCTGATTGTCTGATTGTGAGTAGCATAGGTTTAAGATAGTACTTGTTTTTATGGACTGTTTTTGTGCCCAAAGTAGATGTATTTATAAGTGATTTTTGGCAGTCAGTGCCTGTAATAGTCTTTTTTTTTTTTTTTTTTCCCACTTGGATCCTGATTGTCAGTAACATGGGTTTACAATAAAATCTATTTTTATGGACGGAGCAGGACCCAATTGTTTGTCAAGCTTTGTTGTTTTATCATGTCCATTTAGAAGAATCTTCAGTTGTATGTGATAAAGAATGCTTGTTTTGGTGGACTGTCATATAAATATGATTAACAGAAAAAACAAGCCTAGCAGATATTAGCATTTCTGTTAGTATCCTGCAGATAGACAGTTAAAATGAGGACGAATAAAACCTGAAATGCAAGGAGTTTTTAAGGGACCAAAGTTACAATAGCTTGATGGTTAGGATTTCCAGTCACTGATTTTTGGACCATGGACATCAAATCAACCATCCCTTTCACTGCATTCATGGAACATAGACTATAGTATCAGTAGAAAATGATTGCATTAGAACAATTAATGCACTCTATAGAGTCCCTTTTCTTGATTGGCCCTGATTGAGATGGATCAAATGGCCATTTGATCTATCAAATTGAACAAAAATAGTCAAGGCCGGCTTGACCAATCACAGAATCATGCAGTCTAAGCCATCCGCTTCTACACCACGAACAAAAAATAGACCTTTAAATCTTTCTAATCACACCAACTAAAAATGCTCATGATCCAATTCAGTCATTTAGTTTCCCTTCTTAGTTGTGTTAGAGGTCACAAGTCTAGTTGGTTGGAAAATAATGAACATTCATTTTGAGGTGCTCTTGATTAAAGTAAATAAATGATTAAGATAAGAATCAACTCGATTGACCCTTTAATTTCTGGGAAAAAAAAGAAAAGATCAATTGGTTGGTAGCTGTCTGTTTTGATTTCTTGCACATCCTTGGTAACTCTCATTGCATAAATGTCTAAAATCCTCATACATGTGAAGGTGTGTAACTTTTACGCTAGTGTATACCATAAAAAAGAGAGAAAAATATAAAAAGAAAGTAGAAAAGCCTTCTTGTCATGTTCAATGATAATAGCAAACCATCTTCAAATTGATTCACAGGCGGTCAATATGAACAAAGAAGAAAAGAATGGTTTGTTATTTTTTGTTGACTATCATTGCATTTTTTGAAATCATGATCTGTGATATGGTTGCAAAAAGTGACGGCCCTCAAGTTTGTAGTCGGGTTACAAACATGGTAGCTATATCCTTATGTGTGATATACATTATGTTATTTAGTTTAGATAAACACACATCTTGAATAACAGATTTAAACTGATTTGATCCAAAAGCAATAAATCAAAAGTAAAAAAGAAGATATTTTTTATCTGATTTGTTAGCATTGGAAGAAATTGTTCATGACACCTTGAGTTTCTAACTATGACCCTATGGCTGCTTTTGACAATTAAACTTTTACATTGCTTAATATATACTAATAATTGAGCAATAAATAAGATGTTAAAGTTATATTTTCCTTACTTTTAAATTACCTCGCATTTATATACATGTGCTAAGATCTTTACTAGTACTTTTATAATTTAATCAATGATCCTTCCTAATCTTGTCTTGCGAAAAACACAATATCTGAGATTATCCCAATTTAATCTTCTGATGGTACTGTCCTGACAAAGATATTGTCTGGAGGGTTTGTAGAGGAGGATCTGTTTAGCAGTTCTATTCAGGTCCATAAATAATTTGTTATCGTTAAAAGGAAAGACGAAATACAAAAGAATGTCTATGTTTGTGTATATACTGAATTGAAGCAATAAATTCTCATGCATCAGCCACTGAGCTCAAATACAAAGATGATAAGAAGATCCAAATTCCAATCCATCTACCTTTGGTCATTTAATCGACCTGCTCCTGTGTAAAAAGTTTTATAATAGCTGTCAAATATCTATAGATGGACTTGTCCAATTAGCAATTGCTATTTGTAAATTCTTTCATTTAATCGAAGCAGGTAATTCTATAATGATTAGAAATATTTTGAGTTAGAAGAAAGCATTAGAGCTATGTACTGCAAACATTTTTTTCATCCTTGATATTGACAAGACTATTATCCTTTATCTCTTAGGAATTCTCAAGATTAACCATGGAAGCGCTAAATGAGAAACCAGCCCCATGGCTTGTTTTCCAACATGGTAATCATGAACGAAGTCAGACCTTCTTTAACATGGCAACTGGAAGCTACCGCGTGAGAAGCATAAGGCAGATGCATAAGAAAGATGTTTGTCTATCTTCTTATGGTTGGTTGTTGTTAAGAGACTTGTCCAGTAGATATTGTTTTTTCAATCCAGTATCATTAATAGAAATTGAGGTACCACATCTTACAAAGCAACATCGTGATTGGATATGCGTTCTCACTGCACCACCTACAGATCCCAATTGCCGACTCATCTTGCTCAACAAAACGGCTCCTATATATCACTTCTGTGAAATTACTCGAGGCAGCAAATTTATTAAAGTGAAGTTCAATCATTTCGACAAAAATGCAGACTTTTATGATGCCGTTAGTTGCAAAGGAAAAATATACTTTTATACCGATCGGGGAAGGTTTGGTGAAATCATTGTTGGTCCTGGAAACCGTTTCACTACACCAAGATTCTTAGATGTAGGGATGCCTTCTTATCCTCAATGGTATCGCCATGTAGATTACCTTATTGAATCCTGTGGAGAGGTATTTCTTGTACTCCAACTTTTACATTGGACGAGCAATTGGGTCTTTAGTATCTTAGTTTTCAAGATGGATTTTTCTGAGATGACGTGGGTTTCTGTGAAAAGCATTGGCGATCGCTTGTTCTTCTTGAGTAGAAGTTGTTCACAGTCATGCTCTGCACTTGAATTAGGACTTGAAGGTGATCAAATATTTTTCTTTCTGCAAGATGACATAAGCTTATATTCATTCCATTTGAAAGAGAGAAGCATTTCAGTTGATTTGACATGCCCAAATGTGCAACCCCCTTGGAAATCGCCGTTTTGGGTCATTCAGACTAGCAATGAGGCAAGAGTAGACATGAAAAAGATGGGGCCGAGTAATGTTTACATAAAGGCAGATATGGAAGAGGTGCAGCTGATAAATACTAATGAAAAGGCAACTAAAAAGGCAACTGGAGTAGAGATGGCAGAGGAAATCACCATCATGAGGATATTTATAGATGAGCGGCCTTGGTCGGACCTTCCAATAGAGGTTGTAAAGTTGATTGCGAAAAGGCTTACTCCAGTAGCTTATGCTCGGATGCGGTCCATATGCAGGAGTTGGCGATCTATCACTCCCTCAGCATGGTTGCCTTTGACACCATGTCTCATCTTTCATGAAGAAATGGATGGTTTGTGCAAGTTCTTCGACCCATTGAGCAAGAGAGTTTATGCTGCAAACATCCCAGAATTACATGGTGCAACCTTTCATTTCTCAAAGGGTGGTTGGTTGCTAGTTTCTGTTGATATTGCTTCTATTTTTCTCTTTAATCCGTTCACAAAGGAAAGAATTGTCCTCCCATATTTGCATCAAGTGTTTACAGCCATCTCTTTCTCGTCTGTGCCTACCTCTCCAGATTGTGTAGTTTTTGCTGTTCTCTGTTGCGTACCCTTTGACGGCATTATTATCAACACATGTAGTCCTGGAGCTCAGAGTTGGACTCAATTTGTCATTCTAAAGGGATTTTCTCCACTTTTCGATGTAGATGGTACTAACCCCATTTTCCGTAATGGTCTTTTTTATTGTCCAGGTCGGAAAGGAAACCTAGGGGTTTACAATGTAATTGAAGATACCTGGAATGTCCTTAAAATCCCAATGCCACTTGAGCTCCCAAGGGGACATTTCTTTTTGATCGAGTCTAAAGGAGAACTATTACTTGTGTACCTCCTCCGTACTGAAATTCATATTTTCTCTCTTGATGAGTCCAAGATGGTCTGGGTGGAAGTTGAAGTCCTGGAAGACCTGACACTTTTCTTGAGTCGATCTACGTCTCTTGCCATGATGGTCAACAAAGAAGCAACAACAACTGCAATTAGAGACATGAAGAACAAAGTCTATATTTCTAGATTTTACCGAGACTCCAATAATGCTCTGGTCTACCATTTAGAATCAAAGTCGCACCATATTGACTTCTACAAGTCTAAGGAATTCATCAATTGCACTTGGATTGATCCCACTGGTTTCGAATTTGCATTGGACTCGCAAGGTAATATATTGAGTGTTACAAGTAGATTTAGGTGATTGAGACGAAAAAAAAAAAAAAAGAGAGACAAATATCAAAATTGTTAGGTTTAACTAATTCCTTTATTTTTAATTTGAAATTATATTTTAATGATAGTTTTATTGGGACTCCTTTATCTGACTCATTCCAACTAGCGAAATGCCCGGTACTTAGCACAGCCAATGGAAGAGGAAGAGGCGGGGAGTGAATAATAAATAACATTTTTCTAAATTAAATTATATTAAATATGATCAAAATTAATTAGAGTTGATTTCAATTTGAAGATAATGGGACGAGAAATGAAAATGAAACCCATTGTAACGAAAATCAATGAAACATGCTTTGCACACCCTACATCTCTTTTGAAAGATAGGGCTTCTCGGAAAGGAGGTGATAATCACAATCTGATCGAACATCGTCATCTTCATGACTGAATTAGGATGGAGATGGAATGAAGGGAGAAATTGCAAAGAATCATGGAGAAATGGAGATGGAACAAAGGGAGAAGTTGAGAAGTTACAACCTTATTTACTGGGAGATACCGAGAGAGAGGTTTCTTCACATGGGAAGACTAATAGTCATAAAATGAATTTATGAGGGGTCAAAAGATATTGGGCAAGTTCAAAATCAATTCCCAAGTTGAGACTGATTTCTCAATTGGAATCAGTCATTTATATATATATATATATATATATAGTCCATCTCTCACCATAGGGTGAGGGATACTTACATGGTTTTCCCTCTTTGCATATAAATATTCTTTTTCTGCATATAACCATATATGGTTTTTCTTTTTTTGCACAAGAATATTTCCAATTATGTAAGTGTCTTATCCTATGGTGAGGGATGGATGCACATGAATATTTTCTCTCTCTCTCTCTCTATATATATATATATATATATTCATATTGGTTTGTACTTGCTTGTTCTTTGATTGTTCAAAGTAGCCTTAGGTATTTTATGGGAGATCGAATTTCTTCATAGGAATTGATAACATGCTAGGGTCTATGTTTGCTTTGATTCAAGCAGTTCTTATCACATGCCACCAAATGAGGAGTTGCTGCAATTGTGGACCAAATTTCATTTTACATGGAGTTTTATATTCCATCAGATTGAATTGTGCAGGGAAAATGATATTGAACTCATGATCATCATCATCATCATCATAGCCTGTCTCATTTATGTTGGGGTCCTCTATATGAATTTTATTTATCGATTTAGATCCGAGTATTAAAAAAAAAGGATTGTGACAAAAAGTTTTATGTTAGCTGTCAACCTATCTAATACAACCTTAAATTTAACTCCTAATATGAAATATTTATTGTCGTACGCTCCTGGCAAAATCCAACGATGCGTATCACTCGGAATTGAGTGGAATTTGGTGGCGTGTGATATGAATGGCTTCTCAAACTCCTTTGTTGATGAAGGTTGCATGGATCACTGAATGCCATTTATTTATCTTCAAAGTAAAACATGCAGAATTACAACTGCACATACCTTAGCCTAGGATTGTTAGGTAGCTTGGGATTGCTATTTATTGACTTTGACTAACAATCAACTATTTTTAAAGTTTGATTTCCCTTAAATTTATTAACATTGTTTCATAATTCATCTAAAGTTTGAAACCTCGATTCTCTATCAAATTGATAGAAATAATTAGTTTCAATCGAGTATTAAATTAGTAAATCAGGAATAAAATGAAGCACAAAAACAGTTTTAGGGATTTGGGTTTGGGACTTGGGTTGAGAGGGCTTACCGATGGGTTTAGGTTCTTAGGGATTAGGGATTAGGCCTAATTGGTTTTGGTTTGGGTTAATATGAAGTTGAAACTAAAGCATATGAATTAGGGATTAGGGATTGGATTTAGGAATTAGGGATTTAGGAATGGGTTTAGGGATTAGGGATTCGAGAATATGCTGTTAGATGATAAATTTATGGGAAGTCGCAAAAAGGTATAAAATTTTTGGCTCATTTCAAAAAAATAAAATAAAATAAAATATGATAGCGAAAATTCTTGTTTATCGGATCCAACCCAAGCTCATGAATAATTTATCCAAGGTCCAAGGTGCCTTCTTACCAGGTAAGAGGGCGACAGATAAAATCATACTTGCAAAAAAGAGATGTTTCACCATAATAGGCTAATTGGCAATATTCACTTAAATGATAAACCAAACCATTTCAGCTCCATCAATTCTGGGGCCCCAAAATCGGACGGACATGAATGCAATCAGGATCAATTATGCATTATAAAATGCTATATTAAATATTAATGTCACCAATATATATATATATATATATATATATGCATTTACATAGGATTGATAATTAAAAAGTAAATTGAATGATGTGATTATCAAACCCATATTATGATGTTCAAGAAAAGTATTTAATTTAGTTCTTTTGTAATTATAATAATGTGTTTACAAGTAAATTCGTTAAAATCAGGTAATTTGAAGTTTCTTCTCAAGTCTTTTGGGCCCATTATTGAATGTTGTTGGGTGTGGAGAGCAATACGAGTTCATCATTTTTATTCTTTTTGGGGGATAGTTAATAGAGAATTTTACCAAAAAAAACAGATTACGTGACCACCAATATTTCCCCAAGCGACAGGTATGTTATCTGCTTCCTGGTGCTGAGGTGGCCTCAAAGGCGATATTCTCGCCTAGGAAGATGAAGTTTTCTGTATCGGTAGTGACCCCTAGCACCTGCTTCACCTCGTCTTTTAGGTTACGAGGTGTTTCACAGCTGAATATGACACTAGATTTCTGGTGATTTATTTGTTGTCCCGCCTCGCCTCGAGACCGTATTGATGTAGCACCTTTGCCAAAGTCATTGCATTTTTTTATGTTAGCCCGCATGAATAATAGCGTGTCATCTGCATATTGTAGGCAGTGTATTCTTTCACCCCCTGGTGAAGTAGTAGGGAAGAGTGTGCGGGCTTTCTGACCGAATGATGGTGCATTTTGCGGGCAAGTGCCTCACTGCAAAGCAAATAAGGATAAGGAGATAAAGGATCTCCTTGCCTCATTCCCTTGTCGGTTGAAAGATTTGTGCTAGTTGCCCATTTATCATGACCTGAAATTGCACCATTGATGGACAGGTTAGCAAGCAGGTGATGACTATAGGGAAGAAGCCATACCCTTTTAGACAGTCTTGTAGAACGGGCCACAAGAGATTGTCATAGGCTTTGTGAGCATCGACCTTAAGTGCATAGTATTCTTTCTTTCGATGAAGCTGGCTCATCACGCCCTTGGACGACAATCCAATCCTTCTAACGGATGCCAACACTACTCTCAGTTGTACTGTTTCGAGAACATGTGGCTATTCCAACCTGGACTCCATGATGTGGTTGCATCCCCGCCACCAAACCTGGACCAGAAACTGTCAAACTTGATGACAAAATTACTTTCCTGGAAAAAAAAAAAAAAAAAAAATAAACTATTTTTGGAAAATCTAAGCTGCTAACATAGAGGACACAACAGAAACTCACCTCGGCCAGGATCTTCATATCGGCCAGGATCTTCACCTCGGCCAGGCACTCCCACCTAGGCAGCAGCGCCGAAATACTTATCAAAATAAGTACAGATGGCTGTACCTCTATGGAAGCTCAACCACGTTACAGAACGTGTTGAGTAATGATGATTGGCATCGGGCAGAGAGCTGTCAGTAAGTGGATGCGCCCATGTCAAGCCACCAATGTCAGAACCGCCCATACCACTGATGGGACTCCCCATCACCAAAGTCAGAGGACTTCAGCTACAAATACAAGGAGCAAGCTCCATGACCCGATAAGCAAGAAAATACACAGGCACTCTGCCTCTCTTCTTCTTCTCCATCCTTTGTTTAGTGACCGCACTAACTTAGGCATCGGAGGGCCTTGCGCTGACAGTAGCCAGGGTCTTCTGACCTTCTCTTCTCTCCCCCTTGCAGGTTCTCCGGCATGTAGTCTTCCCCAAAAGAAGTGCATCATCTATTTAAGTCGGTGTGAAGTTTTTTGCACTTACAATTGGCGCCGTCTGTGGGAAACGATACAAAAACGCCATGCCTCCAAAAGCTAAGAAGGGCAGAGAATCATCAAAGGTCTTACCACCACTGTTGGTATCGCTGCCACCGGCATTGCAAAAACAGCAGCCGGTCCATCGCAAGAAGAGATCAGGAAGAAGGCCTGTTACTCAGTTAGGTTCACCTCCTTTGGAAGTGACGGCACCTTCCCGGCGAGACAAGACTCCAGTGCAAGCCGGGTTTCTTCGACCCCGCCAGCAGATTGATGGTGAAGGCGATGAAAACGACTCTCTTACGGATATTAAGGCCAGAGACCTCATTATCCAAGAGAAAGATGAGTTGATTCGTCAGCTCCAGCAACAGCTGCGAGAGCAGGGGGCAACCCCGGTTTCCCCCGCTGGACGCGACCGAGCCCACGATGAAGGCTCGAGTAGCAGCCGCTTAGACGACTGCCAGATCATAGAACAGTTTGACCGACGAGTCAAGCAAATGGTCCAACAGAACCTAGAGCTGGTCGGCTTCACCCGAGGTCGGCTGGACTCCCACGGCACCAATAACCTCGGTACATCCCCTCTCTCTCGGGAGATCAGGAATTCCCATCTCCCTAAAAGGTTCAGCATCCCAAAGTTCGTCCTTTACAACGAGACCTCGGACCCTGCAGCACATCTCCGGCACTTCACTCAGCGCATGTCGGTATGGGGCAACATCGGTCATCTGAACTGTAGAGTCTTCTCTTCCAGTTTAGGAGACCTCCCCCTAAAATGGTTCTGTGCGCTTCCAGAGGGATCAATTTCGAGCTGGCGGCAGCTCCGGGATTCCTTCGTAGAGAGGTTCCAAGTTCACATGGTCATCCCAAAGACCAACGCCGACCTCTTAGCACTCAAAATGAGGTGGACCGAGACCACCACACAGTTCGTCAAAAGGTTCTGGACCGTGTACAGCCAGATCAGGGACGCCAATGATGAAGTGACCATCATGTGCTTCAGGCAGGCCCTACTTCCAGGCAACGAATTGCGCAAAGACTTAGCTCGGTTCCACGTGGTCACAGTGAAGGCATTAATGACCAGGGTGAATCGATTCGTAGAGCAAGAGGCAGATGAGGCCCGAGCACAACAACACCGAAATGATGATCAGGACAGTGATGAGTCGCAGAGCTACCGAACTGGGGGGCAGGATAGCGACGAGTCAGAGGGCTACAAAACTGGGGAGGAGTAAACATCGTAGCAGAGTTGTCGAAATCCTGGAGCATGGGCCTTGACTCCCAAGCTAGGCGTGAAAGGACAGCGGCCATCTTCAGTCGTGTAAGACGACCCCCTTCTCAGTCATCGCCCTCAAATTTCGCCAGGTATTCGAGCTCGGCAAAACACCTTGTTGCGGAACTCGGCAGCTCCAGCTCGACTACCATCTTTCAGGCTCGGTTACAGAACCAGCCCCATCTCGAGCTTCACGGCCTCGGTGAGAGCACCAGCCCGAATGCCTCAGGCTCGGTTACAGAACCAGCTCCTACAGAGCTTCGCGGCCTCGGTGAGAGCACCAGCCCGAATGCCTCAGGCTCGGTTTACAGAACCAGCCCCTACAGAGCTTCGCGGCCTCGGTGAGAGCACCAGCCCGAATGCCTCAGGCTCGGTTACAGAACCAGCCCCATCTCGAGCTTCGCGGCCTCGGTGAGAGCACCAGCCCGAATGCCTCAGGCTCGGTTACAGAACCAGCCTCTACAGAGCTTCGCGGCCTCAGTGACAGCACCAACCCGAATGCCCTAGGCTCGGTTACAGAACCAGCCCCATCTCGAGCTTCGCGGCCTCGGTGAGAGCACCAGCCCGAATGCCTCAGACTCGGTTACAGAACCAGCCCCTACAGAGCTTCGCGGCCTCGGTGAGAGCACCAGCCCGAATGCCTCAGGCTCTGTTAACGGAACCAACCATCTCTCAGCTCGTTCAGAGACCTGCAGCTCTGCTCAGTATCAGCTAGTCAGACCTGCAGCTCTGTTCAGTATCAGCCCGTCAGAGACCTGCAGCTCTGCTTAGTCTCAGTATCAGCTCGGCCAGAATCCTGCAGCTCTGCTCAGTCTCTGCTCTGTCTCAGCTCAGCATAGCACATCTCAGCCCGGTCAAAGACCTGCAGCTCTCCTAACTGCAGCAGAGCATTAGGAGAATAAAAGAAGACCTCATACAGTTGAGGCACACCTTGTTATAGAACTTGGCGGCTTTAGCTCGGTTGCAGAACCAGCTGTGAAGTTCTCTCCACCATCATAGTACTTAGCTCCCGACCTCCAAGTATTACAGAATTCTAGGAGCTCAGGAGCTAGGGGGCAATTGTGTGGGAATATCTACATGATACCTAGATTATCATCCCATCTCAGCTCAGTCGGCACGATCTTACCTCGGTCAGCACCTGAGCTCGGTACCTCAGCACCTGAGCTCGGTCTTGGCCTCAGCACCTGAGCTCGGTCCTGGCCTCAGCACCCGAGCTAGGTACTTCAGCACCTGAGTTCGGTAACAGTACCAGCTCAGCTAGGCATTTCATCTCAGCAATAGTTCCAAGCGCTTCACCTCGGCCAGGATCTTCACCTCGGCCAGGATCTTCAGCTCGGCCAGGAGCTTCATCTCGGCCAGGATCTTCACCTCGACCAGGAGCTTCACCTCGGCCAGGATCTTCATCTCGGCCAGAATCTTTACCTCGGCCAGGCACTCCCACCTAGGCAGCAGCGCCGAAATACTTATCAAAATAAGTACAGATGGCTGTACCTCTATGGAAGCTCAACCACGTTACAGAACGTGTTGAGTAATGATGATAGACATCGGGCAGAGAGCTGTCAGTAAGTGGATGCGCCCATGTCAAGCCACCAATGTCAGAACCGCCCATACCACTGATGGGACTCCCCATCACCAAAGTCAGAGGACTTCAGCTACAAATACAAGGAGCAAGCTCCATGACCCGGTAAGCAAGAAAATACACAGGCACTCTGCCTCTCTTCTTCTTCTCCATCCTTTGTCTAGTGACCGCACTAACTTAGGCATCGGAGGGCCTTGCACTGACAGCAGCCAGGGTCTTCTGACCTTCTCTTCTCTCCCCCTTGCAGGTTCTCGGGCATGTAGTCTTCCACAAAAGAAGTGCATCATCTATTTAAGTCGGTGTGAAGTTTTTTGCACTTACAGCAACACTAAAATTTTCCATCGAGGCGGAAACATATCCACTGCTTGTATACAAGTACAAGAGGTTTTTTCTTGTAAAAGCCTCTATAATAATAATAATAATAATAATAATAGGAAAGGGAAAGAGGAGCAATGCCCATGCAAAATGATGATGGCATATGACAATAGGCTTATGGCGACTGGTCAAGCCACCGTAAAAGCCCATCTTGACCGTCACCAACCCTTTTTAACTAGGAGTCTCGATCCTTTGAGGCTTTAACCTAGAGATATCCTCAGTTAGAGAAGTGGAACTCCACAGTCCGGCTCACTTATCAAAATTTGAAACATTAAAAATGAATGCCCTCAAGTGTATGGGAGTATCCTCAGATTTTACGTCGGTCAGAATTTATCTTACCGTTCGATTTTTCGTTTGATGAAAAACTTGATGATGAATATGCATGAGATTGTGTTAATTATTTTTTTTTTTATCAATCAGTCAATCCAACTGCGGAACAAAGTCAGAAGTACATTTCTTTGAACAGTTCAGATTTCAATACGTTCGGCCCCACTGTGGAGCTTTATACCTCAACAACCCACTGCACACTATCACTTGCACTACGCTGTAATTTCAGCAACCAAGCACTGCTTTTCTGAGAAGTTACTCAATGAATGGAGTTTCATTCAAATAGGTAACCGATTCATATGCAAGGGAGCAAGTTCATGTATGTGCATTTTCTACATCATAGAGATGACAACCATGTTCCTGTATCACGAATTTCAATGATATTCCTAAACTTGTTGAGGTAGTTCAGATTGCATCCACCAGAGAGACTCTCTCTTCTAAAGAGATCAATATAACCTTCTCCAATTTTGATTTGAAACCAATCTAAGGGCACACAAGGCCCAGTTAAACCCCACTTTGCCCGACCCAAAACTAACCTGAATTCCAGAAGGGCCAACCTGAAGCCTTTTTTCACTTAGCTCGGGGTTTTGGTCAATATATTTGATATGTATATGACGTCGTATGTTAATGCTGATATTAATGTAAGTAATTGGGCTTTGATTTGTGTTAGATCCAAGCCATTTATTTGAATCCTTTCCTTTTGGGGGACTTTATTTTGAAATCAGGTCTGATATGGACCTTGTCACCTGAACCTGATGTGGGTCCAGGTAGATGAGGGTCTTTAATAGTAATCCATGTTGGGTAAAAGAACAAGGACCCAACCCAAAGCAGACCAATTTTCTTCAGTGCCTCTACGCTTTGTTATGTACTAAGGATATTTCCTTGCTGCCATCCATCATCATTCTCTGTCTCCGAAGAATAATCAGACATGGACCCCAAACCATATATAATAGTCATCACTATGTTAAAAAACAGATTCTTGGCTTTGAGGGACTTCAACCTGCAAGAAAATGGAAATGGAACTCTTATGATATCAGGAGGGATATCAAAGAGCCTCTTGCTGGCTGTATCACCATTGAAAAAAAGTCACCCTTTGAAAAAACGGCATCTTGCCTTGAAACCTCCAAGAGAGGAGTGCACTACAAAAGTGTGGTAGCCTGGTAGGTCCATGGAAAACATTTGAAATATTCTAATTGCTCCTCTGCATCACTTTTATCTACCGTAGTTGTGTATGTGTGCCTTTTTTATCCTCTCTTCTTACTCTCCTCCTTGCCAGTACTATGAGCACAATACAATACAGCATAATTATAGCTTAACATGCACCCATTTATGCCACTCACATGCAATTCAGATACCAAATATGGGGAGCAGAGAGCACTTGCAAACTTCCAATTATGTTAATATTCTGTTACTGCATTTGCTGCGGCCACATATAACCTGGCCCAATGGTGAAATGGGGCACTGGATTCGACTTCTTAAAAAGGATTTCTGCCTCTTTTTCTCCTGATAGGAGAGAGATTTGATGATCTAATCCATGTGTGAGAGATTGCTTTATATGCTAGTGATGAGAGATACAAATTCCATCCATCTTAATCCCATTTTAGTACTCCTAGAGAGGCCCTGGCACATGCAATGTTCAAACAAATATATGAAGGAAAATGCAGTTGACGTTTTGTGTTGGGGCAATTTTGCAAGGCAAAACAACCCGGGCGTGAGTATTCATATCAAAATGATTACTTAAGTACTTGAAGAACATACTTAACAAAACTCAATTGCAAACAATGAAACGCATCAAGAATACATTCAGTTGAACATGTTCTAATAAGAGCGTGCATATTACATGAAACAGCTGAGATGGTTGGTCACCTAACATGAAAATTTATATACCATCAATGAATATGTTACCTATTTTCTAAAAGGAAAGAAGTTTGTGGGGGAGAGGCCAAGCGTCTCCTGTACAAGGGGTGCAACGCTCTTTTCGTAACAACAATACAGTATTTATGTCACCTGGATTTCAATTGAAGTATTCGATTTGGCGATGTGCTACGAACAAGTTGCTCCTAAAGAAATACATGTGTCAGTTTTAACAACCATTCTTCCCAAAATCATTTTACATTGAGGGAAAAGCAACTCGTTGATTGCAACAATGCTCATTTCCTTCATTCAATGGAAGGGGAATTTCTGTTTGTCAGTCTTTTGATTCATAAATTTTCCTCTCAAGAATGCAAAGACAACCTTTCGAGTTCAAAGCTTCTCAATTTTGCACCATTGCAGGTAAATAACACAACAATAATGTACATGAAAGAACTTAACTTTGATTGTTTTTCAACCGATAATCAAGAACTCAAACAGTATACTCAGAGCTCAGTTGGGTGAATGTACATGTTATCCCACATCCACAGTAGGTATATAAGATCAATAATTGTTATCATGAGACAATGGATGCACTTGTATGGATCAAGACAGAACAGGACGCTGCATATTCTAATCTAGAATTCCAAATTCAAATGCTAAATCACCATACATCTTTTAAAAGAAAAGGATATATTTGATTTTCACGTAACAACTTTTCCACGTTCTATTTATGGATAGCAAACGGCATCAAAATTTTCAGCAAGCAACACCATATTCAAGTTTTCTTGAATATGGACTGAATGCAAAAGCGAACACATGGTTTCAAAACAGGAACACAAGGGGAACCAAAATAAAAAATATGGAACAAAAGTAGTGACATTACTTGCTCCACTGGAGAGGGCAATTTAAGTGGTGCTGATAACACATCAGGTAGCATATCAATTGTCAATCACCTTCAAATTTTAGTACTGGAAGAAGGTAAAAACTTAGACAGGTTTTCGTAATAAAAAGAGCTAATCTCACTTCTTCTCTCTGATGGATGCCAAGCTCTGCACCATGTACTAACTGATTCCTTGAATTGATATTTTTCTTGTCTTGATAATATGGCTTTATGCATTCGATGTATAACGGGGGTAATATTTTCATTAGTGAACATACGCTCTGGAGATGTAGAAGCAAACTGTCACATGCATTGCAAACCTGCATATGTCATATTGGTCATACCATATGATTTGACAATAAACAGAACTGAAAAATTGCAACTTTTTCACATACCCCATTACAAGGGATACAACAACCAATAATTTGACATGAGAAAGAAAAAAACAAAGGAAAAGGAAAAAAAAAAGTTAATTAGATAATGCGTTTTACATCAAACAAGTATTTAACAAAAATTGAAGCTTAAAAATTAAAAGGAATGGTCTGTGTTTGATTAATTACATTGGCCACCCAGATATACAGATCTGTGTGGTAAAGGGAAGTATACTTGATCTCGACTCTAACTTCCATAGCCCATTACAAGAGATACAACAACCAATAATTCATTTCACATGAGAAAGAAAAAAACAAATGAAAAGAAAACAAAAGGATAATTAGCAAATGGGTTTTGCTTCGAACACGTAATTAACAAAAAATGAAGCTTAAAAATTAAAAGGGATGGTTTGTGTTTGATTAATTACCTTTGCCACCTAGAAATACAGATCTGTGTGGCAAAGGGAAGTATACTTGATCTCGACTCTAACTTCCATAGCTTGGGGTGAAGCCACTACCACCTGCTCTATTACCAAAAGCTTGCCAGCTTCCCATGCCACAGCAGCTGCATCCACAAAACATCAGAATTTAGAGAATTCACACATCAGAATTCAGATTCGGAAAACCAGATATCTAAAACAAATCATACTAGAGAAAAAACTTGATTAAACATTAGAACACTATCTCAGCAGCCAATGAGATCTCAGAGTCTACATGCACTACTAGCAAAATTGCCAAAGTTTAGGCTTGTCTCCGGTCTGGACCCTCTAAAAAGTCCCACATTGCCTAGAGGCTGTCCAGAGCTTGGGCTAAAATATGTTCACTCCTATGAGTCTAGTGAGACGCGTTTTGGGTCTCAAAGGGACCCAAGAACAAACCCTTGAGGCAAGATTGGGCCAAAGTCCACGGGGCCCGAGCCACATGAGCCAATGAGGACAATATTTGCTGGGTGGATTAGGGTCGTGACACACATATATATATGGTATCTGGTATCAGAGCTGAGAACTGCTCTCCTCTGAGGGTGAGGGAATGTAACGTCCTACATCGCCAAGAGGCTGTCTAGAGCCTAGGGTAAAATATGTTCACGCCTGTGAGTCTAGTAAGACGCATTTTGGGTCTCAAAGGGACCCGAGAACAAACCCTTGAGGCAAGATTGGACCAGAGTCCATGGGGCCCGAGCCATATGAGCCAAAGAGGACAATATCTGCTGGGCGGATCGGGGTCGTGACATATATATGGTATCAGAGTCAAGGACGGCTCTCCTCTGAGGGTGAAGGAATGTAACATCCCACATTGCCAACAGGCTGTCCAGAGCTTGGGCTAAAATATGTTCACGCTTGTGAGTCTAGTAAGACGTGTTTTAGGTCTCAAAAGGACCCGAGAACAAACCCTTGAGGCAAGATTGGGCCAGAGTCCACGGGGCCCAAGCCACATGAGCCAAAGAGGACAATATTTGTTGTGCGGATGGGGATCGTGACATATATAAATATATATATGGCATTAGAGCCGAGGACGGCTCTCCTCTGAGGGTGGGGGAATTTAACGTCCCACATTGCCAAGAGGCTATTCGGAGCCAGGGCTAAAATATGTTCACCCCCGTGAGTCTAGTAAGACGCGTTTTATATCACAAAGGGACCCAAGAACAAACCCTTGAGGCAAGATTGGGCCAGAGTCCACGAGGCCCAAGCCACATGAGCCAAAGAGGACAATATATGCTGGGCGGATCGGGGTCGTGAAACCCTCCCAGCACACTGCTTCGGCAGCACCCACACCTGGTAATTATATAAACGTTTCATTCTCTAGAACTCCATACAAAATTCAAGAAAACATAATAACACATGTTCCTACAGACTCGGTAGTATCAAAGAGAGGGATTCGAGAGAGAGGAGTCGGGGTCGACTCGGTAGTATTGGAGAGAGGGATTCGAGAGAGGGGAGTCGGGGTCGGTGGAGGAAAGAAGGAAAGTGGTGTAGAGAATGGACCTTGTGCATGTAAATGGGCCTTGTGTACTGTGTTTGTCAATCAGCCCTCCATTTGGCAGGCCTGAAGAGGAGTGGGTCAAACCAAGGAAAACATTCGAGCATGAGGTGTGGAGAATATAAAAACAAACATTGCATCTCAAGAGGATCCCGGGGTTTGTAGAGAATTTGGGAAGCTGGTCACTTCTTCTCTTTTATATAAGGGTATAGATATAGACATGCGAACGAGGGGTTGCCCAGTTGGTTGGAACCTCGTTTTTCACCTTAGTGCATGAGGGTTTTATCCCTAGATTCTCTTTATGCGATGTAGGTTTCTCTCCCTATGTGAGCAGGACCTCTCCCCACGGTGTGGGTTCTCTCCCTATAGGTGCACGTCCTCTCTCTTATGAATGTGTGGTATCTATTTCTTCTAATGGGTCTCCATGTGTCTCAGCTTGTGACTAGGTTATGAAAGACATATATAAAGGGCCTCTCTCTTCTAAAGAGATCAATATAACCTTCTCCAATTTTGATTTGAAACCAATCTAAGGGCACACAATGCCCAGTTGAACCACTCGCACAGCGTACAAAATGTGCATGTGGAACTCATCTCATGAATAACCAGACTCTTAATATAACGTGCCATGTTGTAGATGGGAGATATGCCTCAAACTCCCCAACTGAAAGTTGTAAACAGTGGCTCTGTTGTTAACAACTGTGGACCACAGACTGCCATTTTCTATTGCAGGCAACAACTGAATGGGTACAATGAACCAACAAAAAGTAACATTCAGGATGAAGGTCACAAGAGGAATGCTCTAGTGTACCTTGAAGTAGATCAACCTCGAACGTTTGGAACTCCATTTCACCCCCATCCAACCTGTCGGACAGAATTTCTTAGCTCCGAACATACTTCAAAGCAGTTTTCCTCACTAAATGGTCCAAATTTTACCAGAGTATTTTCAAAACTTTCACTCCTTTGCCATACCAATCCTCAAATCATCATCAACCATAAAAGCTTGCACTCCATTCTTGAATTCAATCCAGCTATAGCCAGGATCCTTTACAACCCCCCTATCATTCATCAGTTTCCTAACAACAGATGCATCATCCCATCTTCCTAATGCAGCATATAAGTTAGATAGGAGCACATATGGTGCTGGGTTTTGTGGATCAAGATGAAAAAGATGTTCTGCTGCCTGTTTTCCTAAGGTAACATTTGCATGAACTCTGCAGGAACTAAGCAAAACCTCCCATATTATTGGGTCATCTTTATATGGCATTTTTTCTATAAGCACTTCTGCTTCTGTAAAGCGGCCCGCCCGCCCTAGAGAGTCAATGATGCATGTATAGTGATCAGCCAATGGTTCAATTCCGTGCTCCTTTTCCATGGAATCAAAGAACCTAATTCCTGCATCAACCAATCCTGAATGGCTACAAGCAGTTAGAACAGCAATGAAGGTTACACCATCTGGTTTTTCTTCTGTTAGAAGCATATCTTCAAAAAGCTCAACAGCCTTATCCCCAAGTCCATTCTGTGCATACCCATGTATCATCTCATTCCAGGAAACTATGTTCTTATGAGGCATGCCATCAAAAAACTGGCGTGCTTCTTCTACATCACCACATTTGGCATACATATCAATCAGTGTACTTCCCACAAAAACATCGTTAACATATCCATCCTTTGTGATTACAGCATGCACTTGTCTCCCTTCTGACAAAGAAGCCAATGTAGTACATGAACTGACTACACTGGCATAAGAAAACTGTGTTGGATAAATGCCCTCCTCTCTCATTTTCTTGAAGAGAAAGAAAGCTTCTTTGCTTAGAGAATGAAGAGCAAAACCAGCAATCATTGAATTCCAAGCAACAACATCCCTTTCCTTCATTCTATCAAAAACACACCTAGCTGAGTCAATTTTTCCACATTTTGAGTACATGTCAACAAGCCCGCTTGCAACAAACACATCAACATGAAGCATAGCCTTTATTGAAGCAGCATGGACCTGTTTTCCACACTTGAGAAGCCCCAGTCCAGAACATGAGCTAAGGATAACAGCAATAGTTGTTCGATCAGGACAGAAATTTGCAAACTGCATTTTCCTAAATAAGTCGAAGGCACCCTCGTGGTTTTCTTTCTGGCAATACCCTGAAAGTATAGCATTCCATGAAGCCACGCTTGGGATAGACATCTTACTGAACATTTTATGGGCTGTTTCAACGTCCCCAGACTTCACACATGCTCCAAGCATACTAACGTACGTAACCTCATCAGGTTTGAAACCAAATCGTTGCATCTGTTCCAACAGCTCTACAGCTTTCTCCCCATGGCCTTTCTGGCCATATCCTGCTATCAGGACATTCCAAGAAACAACATTCACCTCAGGCAATGCTGAGAAAACCATCTCCGCACAGTCCATGTCACCACATTTGGCATACATATCAATTAAAGAGTTGCCCACATGAAGATCTGATCCAGTCCCAAGTTTGATCACAAGAGCATGTATTTGTTGGCCATATGCATTCCTCCAAAAGCTGAATCTTTTATTGGCACTGGACTCGCCATCTTCGCATTTAGCACAGACACCCAAAATGCTTGACAATGCAACTGGGTCAATCCGAATTGCATTCCTATGCATCTTCCCAAACATTCTCAATGCATCCTCAACACGATTGGTCTGTGACAACCCACCCATCAAAGAAGTGCATGAGACCTCATTTGGCTGAGACATTCCATCAAAGATTTGAATTGCCTCTTCCATGCTTCCACACTTTGCATACATACCAACCATCGCATTCTCCACATACATGTTCCCATCAAGACCAACCTTAACAACCACACCATGACATCTTCTCCCATGCTCTAAATCAAGTAAACAACCACACGCACTCAAAACACTGGCAAACGTAAAATGGGTTGGCTTGATTTCTTCCCTCATCATCATGTAATACAAATTCAAGGCTTTTCCTTCAAACCCACTTCTTGCATAAGTGCTAATCATGGTATTCCATGAGACTGTGTTCTTCTCAGGCATTTCCACAAACAAACGGCCCGCATCTTCCAAATTACCAGCTTTCGCATAAACCCCAACGGCAGCATTCCATGAATAGACATTTCTAGCAGGCATTTTGTCGAAAACCTTGCGAGCATGATCAAGACTCCCACATTTCGCATAGAATTCGATGAGCTTGTTCGACAGAAAGATGTCGGGAGAGAGCCCATTTCTGAGGAAATGGGAGTGGATGATTCTTCCCTGCAAATAGGATTTCTTGTCTATACACGACTGCAGGAGATTGGCAAGTTGTGTAATTCTTACATGTGCTATTTTGCTTTCCATGCTTCAAACGGCCATTCAAATGAGGGAGCAGAAAGCAAGAAACTAGCACCCAAACGATGCAGGAAGTCACGTTCTTTTTTTCCGTTTCAAATCAGAGCAAGATCTATCTCTTGAGAATGTGGCCCACTTTTATTTTATCAAACAACCTGCCCCTAAAATCACCCATCACCGTAGAAATTTCACTCGAGGAGTGATATCCACCGTTGGATAGATTGATTAATTATAATCATTTTAATAGTATATGTATAATTTTTTTTATTTTTTTTTTACCAAAATAGTGTATGAATTTATTATTATTGATTTGAAGCAAATAAAATTAGTGCCCACAGGTAAAATTACTGCCACCAACCATTCAAGTGACTATGATTCAAGTGAAATTGGGGTTATGGCTAAACATAGAGGGAAGACTATCACCTATGACCAGACTGCATTTCGGCTTATGGGGCCCACTTAGATGCTTTTCAATCATCAAAATATATGATGTATGGAAGGATATATTAATGGATAATAGTCATATAAAAAAAAAAATCTGCCCAATCATATCATCCTAGCTCTTGACCTAATAAACATGAAATTTAATGGTTTTTTCACTATAGATTTTTTTTTTTTTTTAATTCAATTCAATGGTAATGCTTGATGAGCATAAAACTAGGCATGGTGCCAGATCATAAGGAATAGAAGTGAGAAAGGAGCTACACTTATCAAGGGTAGGCCCAAGTGGCTCCATAGAGCTTGACTACACATGCAATTAAAGGTGGCAAATGGATCAGGTCTCGTTAAATGAGCTAGACCTGTTTAATATACCCTAAACTGCACCCACTGCAGGTCGACCCAACCCGACTTGCGGTAATAACTGGTGCGTTGCTGCGGGTCGGGTCAACCCACATAAGCCGCATGCTTTAATTAGTCAATCAACCCAACCATTTAACACAATCTAACCCAAACTGAATTATAAGCTTAGCTTGAGCCCAGTTTCATTTTAACAACTACCAAAGGTCCATTACCTAGTTTTTTGTTGGGCAAAAGTAGGGTCAAGAATCAAGATCCATTAACCTTTTTAGTTTTTAATACATCGAACCAATTCGTATAAATTCCAACCTATTTGTGAATACTTTAACTAAGCCCAACTTCATTTCAGGAACATTCGATCGAGGGTTAATAGCTGGCCATATGGGTTAAATGAGTTGACGCTAACTTAAGAAAAACCTGACCCGCGGCTGACCTTTTAATTCCGCAGATTGGCTTGGGCATAGGGTTGTAAACGGGTCGGTTCCGGTCTGGGTCCATGGTGGACCCAGAACTGGAGTCGGAACCGTTAAGGAGAAGGTAGAGCCAGATCCAGACCTAAAACCGTTTCGGAACCAATCTTGTTGGCTCTGGAAATAAAACCATAACCATATATGGGACTGGACTGGATCCGAATTCGGATTTAGGTAGAAAATGATATTAAAAAAATATGGGAGATTGTTCAAAATTGAAGTAATATATCGGGTCTCGGGTCCACGAGTCCGAACTAAGGTGGAACCGGACCCAGACTCATTTACTTATCGGGGCCTAAATAAGGACCCAAATTCGGTTGTTAACGGATCGAAACCTCCGATTAATCGAAAAATCAGGTACTCATTTACATCCGATGTTGGGCAGGTTATACATGGGTCCGGTCGGATTAGGTTCCGCCGTACCTACATGCAACCCACTTGTAGGTCGAGATTCTCCAGCATAGAAAGGCATGTGATAAGAATGAACTGGTTCCCACAGCCGATCAGCTCGTTTCTTAACAATAGAAGAGGGCATTTCTGTAGTTCAAAGGGAAAGAGACACCATTCTCAGCAGCCCAATAACCGTTTTAGCTATAAAAAATTCCTTCAACCAATTACAGATAGCCATGTCACTAGAGATTTATTAACCGTTCCCGTTCTAATCTCCATTTATCCCACTTCATTACCCCACGTACTGTACCTCTCTCTCTCTTTCTCTCTCTCTCTACTGAGAAACAGTTGGGTTTATATCTGATTTTAAGCTTTGAAGTTTTCTTCTTTCTCTACTTGTGTCCATTTCATTCAACTAAAGACAGCATATCTGGGAGTGAAATCTACGGCTCTCTGGGACAGAGTGTCTTTTTCAGGTGTGTCTCTTTCCCTCTGTATCTCTCATACACACACAAAACAAGAGTGGTTTATAGTTGACTCTTTTTCATCTTCATTTTACTTTTCAAGAGAAGCTGGTCTTGTTCTTCACATGCTTCTCCTCTTCCCATTCCTTTGGATGGTTTACAGTTACTAAGAGCATTGCATCATATCCATGAAGCAAATATATTTCCATGTACTAGTGAAGAAGACCAAAATGCATGTGAATATGCTCTGTTTTTTTTTTTTTCAGTTATTTTAGCATGGCTAATGCAGGGGAATGAAACCCATCATGGGATTACTTTGATTTTGCTAACTGCTATAAAATACTAGCATTTTTAAGTGGGTTTTAGTTAAATTTGCAGATTTCTTTCATCTCATGGCACTGAGTTATTGTCCGAGTTGGGAAGCCTTTCAGCAACTAGATACAGAGATGGCAGCATTTCAGCATGCACAATCAGATATAGCTACAGAGCTCCTCTGTTTCTGCGATGACTGTGGCGTCTGTGTGCAAGACACTTTGGTCGACCCTTTCTTTGAGCCAGAAGATTTCTCCTATTTGGATAACAACACCCATCTCCTTCCATACCTCAATGCCCCAGAACCAATCACCTCTTTCCCAAATGATCTCTATCCGGTGGATGAATGGGAGTGTTACCAGTACCCGAAACGCGCAAGAAACTGCGGCGAGTTCTATGCGCCAGACTTCATCTATGGTTACTCTGATGGGTCTAATGCTGCTGCTACTTGCCCTGCACCCGAGTTCTTGCCGGAATTCTCTTTTTCTCCGGTGGAAGCTCAGCTGCCGATGACGGGTTTCTCACCGGGCAACAGTGAGAGCTCGAAGAAATCAAATGGGGGTTGCTTGTCAGCACAGAGCATGGCTGCCAGGCAGAGGAGGAAGAGGATCAGTGAGAAGACTCAAGAGCTTGGGAGGCTTATTCCAGGAGGGAATAAGATGAACACAGCTGAGATGCTTCAAGCTGGTTTCCAGTATGTGAAGTATTTGCAGGCTCAAGTAGGAATTCTTGAGTTGATGGGCTCACTTCAGGTAAATTCAGTTTCACATGATCAATCTACTTGGCCAGTTGCCAGGTTGAGTAGAGTAGAAATGTATAGTACTTCAATATTAAGTTCAACTTTCCTAACATGTGCACTGGCAGCAGGAAGCTAAGGAAGGTGCCCAACTAGCACATGTGGAAGAACTTCGAGTGCTTGCATCCCCCAAAATCCAAGAGAAACTGTACATAGAAGAGAAGTGCGTTGTACCAAGAGAGCTTGTTGAAGCTCTAGCAAAAGACCCTGAGCTCCGATCAAACTCATCCATTTCCAAAGATCTTGACCTTTTGATCAAAACATTGGGATGATGAGATGGACATTGTATGATAAATCCATGAGATGGAATTCTCTTTTTTTTTTCTTCTAATTCCACTGTATGTATCTTTGTTTCTTTGGTCAGTCTCTGTAGTTCCATTTTTGCATTTGTTATGTATATGTTTTTTTTTTTTTTTGAATGTGAATTAGAGGAGTGTCATTTTTATTGAAGGTCAATTTGTGAGGTCTATGATAATTTGATCATTTGATCTTTATCAAGCAATTCATGGGTCCCAGCCAGCAGTATATGATTTTATGGATGGTTAGAATAGAGATGGTGGACCCCATTCATCTAGGTCCCACTTAAATAGGTTGTAATTTGTTCTAGGCAAATCATTGACAAACAATTCATATCAATAGCCAGAAACTTGGATGATTGGAAAGGAAACTGTTTTAGAGAAAAATAAAAGCACAAGTAGGTGAATGGTGATGATGAGAGTAAGGGCATCTTAGCCATTGTATTGGGCAGTTATCTTATTAGCCAAATTTACTAGGCAGTTACATTTTACTTTACCTAATGAGTGAGGTGTAATGTGAAGTTACTGATAATATGTGATTGCCGGCGGCTAATTAAGGCATTTTATTACACTTGTGTTTTGATAGTTATGGTGGCTCTAAATTTAGAGGAGAAATGAGTTTCGCCCCTAAATCTTAATTAGTTACCTTCTCTTCCCTCCATAAATGATGGCCAAGACACGAAGAGAAATTGGGCGAGGGAGAGAGGGAGAGGTGTGTGTGGGCCCACTTGAGCGTTTTCAATCACAATAGGGAGGAACCAAAGAAATTGTTTTATCTTGGGCCCCAGGCTTGGGCCGGATATGGGCCTTAGTTTCTAAAGTCAGCTTGGGCGCATATATGCCTTAGTCTGGCTTGGCCCATGAACATCCATCCTCGTGGGCTTTTAATTTAAAATTTGACCAGCTCAGCTTTTCATAGACCTAATAGCCCTAGGTGTAAAGTTTCATATGTTTCTTCCTCATGGATTTTGATAAACATATGAAAAAAAAAAATAACTTAATTCGATTTTTCTTATTTTTTACACTATGTAGGCCCTCAAATCATGATCCAAATCGTTCATTATTTTCATACAAATGATAAATCTTAAGCTACAAGTGAACTTTCACATCTTAGATCCATACTGATATTGAGATGCATGTGAAAAACAAAAAAACACCTTATTCCAACTTTCTGATTCTTCAACAATCTCGAGGGCTCCAAATGATTCGCTTTCTCATAAAATTGCAAAACCCTAATGTCTAAAGTTTCATATATTAAGATCCTCTAAAATTTTAGAAATATGCAAAAAATATATATCATCTGTGCCCTCCAAGTTTGATGACTGTATATTGTGCAACTCTATCGTGGTAAAAATCAAAGGTTATCAAAGACAGGTTCAATGTCAAATTAGAATCATTGCCGATTGAATAGGGTTAAGGCCACTCCTTCCGTGAAGGATATGATCGGTCATTAGAGCCACCTAGGGCAGTCACCCCATGTGGGAATAGAGATCCTAATGAGTTTGACTGTGGCCTTAGAGTAAGGGCGGACCTACGTTGGAGCGATTTGGGTAGCCGGCCCAGGTCGGAATTAAAATCTCCATAGAGTTTAATAGGGCCTTGGAACATACCCTACATGTCTATACTTGTCGTTCCACACATGTCTAAAGATAGTCCCATATATGTAAAGCTTCGTTGATAAAAAAAAAAAGAAGAAGAAGAAAACATTGTTGCTACACATCCTTTCCTCTTCTTTCGAAACTCCTTTGCGCCATTATCAATCGAGCTCCCCCACTATGATTCAAAGATAGAATTCCACTCCAATTATCCAAACGTGGGAGGCTTTAAGAAAGTGAAAAGGAAAAGGATGGGTGTCCTCAAAATATTCTTGTATTCATTTTTTTATCACACACCTCACCTTGAATTTGTAGCAATCTCCATTGGACATTGATTTTGACATATAAATTAGTGAAACATGATAATGTGAGTTTGAGTATCTCAAATTCAGGTTCGAATTATTTTTTATCCATCTAACACTTTATGGTATTTCTGATTAACACCATAATTCCTAATCTTTTCGTTGCCCAAATTTCAATAAATGTCACGCATCTAGTTGAGTTCAACGAGTTGGATATTTTCTTAAAAAAAATGTGTAGATGCTATTTGGTAATGTAAAAAATTATAGCAATTTCCTTTTTTCAAATGTTAAGACCACTAAAATTTTAGTCCCACCTAAACATGAAAATCCTTGGTCGGGTCCACCACTGCTTCCACATTAGCTAGTTGGGCACCTTCCTCAACTCCCTGCACGTGCACATGTTAAAACAACTCAACAATGATAATAGTAATCCATGCCACACTTAAATGATCTTGTGAATTGTGATCAAGAGATGGAAGTTGGAAAATTTTCTGAAGGAGTCCACTATGTAAATACTTTATTTTTGCAGGGGGCCAAATGTAAAGAGAACATGAGATTTACAGAAACTTTTGAGTCCCCCACCCCGACCTGGTGGGTCCATTAAAACCCCGAACCGGTTGATTCAACCCTGTCACATACTGACTGAGTTGGATTGAACTCAATTAGATCAACTCTCCTATATGGATGAACCAAGCTTCACTCGTCTGGGTTTGACCAGAGTTTGGTGCAGGGTGCAGCAGTTAAAATATACATCAAATTGCAACTATATACAAGTAGATTTTTCACAGAAAATTTGATCCTTTCTTCTATTATTCTTCTGGTCCATAGAATAGAAATCTGGTGGGAGAGAGGTGAATGTTTCTGGGGCATTGAGGTAAGGAAGGAGATGGGTGTTGTTCACTAAGTAACAGGAATCTTCTGGCTCGAAGAAAGGGTTGATCATAGTGTCTGGAACGCCACAGTTATCGCAGAAACAGAGGATTTCTGTAGCTATATCTGCTTGTGCATGCTGAAAAGCTTCCATCTCTGTTTCTAGCTAGATGCTGAAATGCTCCCCAACTCGGACAGTAGCTCAGAGCCATGAGACGAAGAAATCTGTATATCAAACTATAACTTGCTCAGAATCCTAGCAATGTAAAGGTTAGCAAAGCTAAAGTAATCCCATGGTGGATTTTGATTACCCTGCACTAGGCTTGCTAAAATAATTGAAAAACAGAGCATATTCTCATGCATTATGGTCTTCTTCACTAATGTATGTAGATATTCACTTCATGAATATGATGCAGTGCTCATAACTGTAAACATTCGAAGGAATGGAAAGTAGGTAAGTCTGTAATGCACAAGACCAGCTTCCCAAGTAAAATGCAGATGCAAAACAGTCAACTGTCACATGTTTGTTGTGTGTATTCATGAGAGAGATACCTGCAAAAGATACTGTCTCAAGATACTGTAGACTTCACTACCAGCCTGTCTTTAGTTGAAGTAAGTGGACAAAAATGGAAGACTTTACAGCTTAAAAACCAGATAAAGAGAGAGAGAGAGAGAGAGAGAGAGAGAGAGAGAGGTGAGGGTCAGTGATTCAGTTGCCGCAGGAGATGGTACCACAATACCAAATGCACTTAATTCGGGACTCCAGATCCACTTAGGATTTCCCCACGGTGACTGACCAATCAAGGTCCACCACATCACTGTATGGGGCTGTCTACGGTGATGTGGAGAAGCTTGATTGATCCACTCACGGTCACCATGGGGAAAATCCTCATGTGATTTTTCCCCATGTGATCCCGATTCTTAATTCTGTTTAGATTAACTGACAGATGTACTTTATTCTTTTTAGTAAATTTAGTGTGTCTATAGACTAAGTAATTAGTTGGGGATTGAGGCCCACCCATGTTTTAATATGAAATCCGGATCCCACCGTGATTGATCCACTTATAGTGACCGTGTATCAAGTGTTTATCGTAATTGATCCACTCATGATGATTTTGTATATCAAACGGGATAGAGAATCCTAAATCTCTAATATGTCATCTTGCCAAATAGTCGCATGTAATTCCTCCTAACTTCCATGACTATTTCATTGGGACCTATTAATGGCATGGGAGTTCCCTGCTCTTATCAGTTTCCAGAAGAGGTGAGATTTCTTTGTAATGATTATATTTTTTGTATTTCTATCGCCCCGCAAAGGCCTGCTTTAGCTAGGTAGAAGACTAGTAGCAGTCTATATCATATGTAAGGCACGCCCCGTTTTTGAACGCTGGAATCTTATGTTGCTATTTAACCCATGATTAGATACTGATTGCAATAATTGGAGAGGGACTCAAGAAAAAAATCACTCCAGGAGATGATGAGATCTCAAAGCTGGTTAATTGTGCTTAATACCCATCATAAAAGACTACGCCTCTACACAATAGAAAAGAGTCTCGATCCCTTGTTTCGTTGAAACAGGCCGTATGGACTTGAAATGGCCCTTGGAGTATTAAGATTTAACACCCCTATCAAATGCAGGCGATATGGTCAATTCAAGTTTTCTTCTTCGTCACATAAAGTCACCCTAAACCCTGGTTTCTTAGAGTTTGATCTGACCGGATGGTCAAAAACACACTACAATTTATTTTCTAGGTACAATGGGTTCTATCCCAACAGTAACATGGGCTTGACAATCCGAGCCTTCATTATATAGCTTCAATTAGGATTTTAAGGGCATTATTCAATTATCTTCCAGCCACATCCATCAAGCATCATATATGCAATTATCTACTAGCCTTCCATCTTTAATTTGTAAGGAGGATGATAGCTTGATTAATCCTGAGTTTAATTCATAATGCCCCACTGTTTATGCTCAACATCTCCCACATTTTGAATGGTCACCATCACACCATAAAGGCCTGCTTTAGAGTGGTGAAAGACCAGTAGCAATCAAGATTGTTATTTCTCACTAATAAATACTGAGCAATGGTCATGCATGAATTTAATGTGTTTTATACATGATCAATCTTAATCTAGAGCCAATATTCAGTGTACTTTTTAGTGGAGATGTGCGTCTTGTTGGATTTATAGTTACCCTCGAAGAATTTGAATTCGCAGACAAAGTTTTATGGAACATGGAACTACTTCAAATCTGAATCCGAAATATCATCTTTAAGTCAGTTCCTTTATTTCACATATATGAACTCTCCATTGTTTATAGCCCGGTTCGTATGTGTGTACAACATTTTCCTTCTTTTCGATTTTCCAAACTTCACTCCAACAGAAAGTTGGAGCCGTTGTCAGACTTATCACATACGTGTAGTCGGACCCACAAACTCTAAATTTGGAAATAGCAAATCTGATTCCATTCATCAATTTTCTTGCACAGGTGTGGCGGGACAACAATAAGAGCCACATGGGCTATCACGTACCTGAGATATTATATACTAATTCAAAAGCTTTAAGCTGATAGGTAGTTGTCCTATCCAATTTAGGACGTGGGGATGTGGGACTTCCAAAGACAATGTTCATCTTTGCCTCTGAAAGTAGACATGATAGTATGATCAACATTAGTTTCAACAAGGCCGGCCCACCATATAGAATGTGTTGCTGACATCCTTACGTACAAACTGGAAGGGTTTAAATTCAAGTCATCCAACTACGAGATTAAACTAGAAAAAAAAAATCATGTATCATCACAAAGCAAAGAAAAAGGAATATCATGTAATGTAACCATGACACAACGAAACCTTCAACGCAAACATGACACAACGAAACCTTCAACGCAAACAAACGCAAATGTAATACATGACATCAGAAAGCCAGAAAAAGGAGTAGTACACCAAAATACCCATACATGCTGTTCTAGTTCTTGGAAATCCAATTTGTATTTGTAGCTGGAAGCCTTGGTGATCGAGCCCTGGAAGTAAACTAATACAAATGACAATCAAGTGAAAGTGGTTTAATGGAGTAGGGAGGGGATGAGACTATGGATGCCCTTGGAATTTAGGAAGAGTAGGGATGGTAGGGAATGTGGGCTTGGGAAATTCAGGCAAATGGGGCACCTCAGGCTTTTCAACCTTAGGAACTTCTGGCAAATGGGGCACCTCAGTCTCTTCAACCTTAGGAACTTCTGGCAAATGGGGCACCTCAATCTTAGGCACTTCAGGGAGATGGGGCAACTGGGGTACCTCAATCTTAGGCACTTCAGGGACATGGGGCAAGTCAGGAACTTGGGGTAACTTAGGAACTTCAAATTTAGGAAGATCAGGCAAATGAGGAAACTCTGGAACTTCAAACTTGGGCACTTCAATGTCTAGCAGATGACGAGCCGCGAATGTAGTGTCCTTGCCAAACAATGAAAATGCAACGAGGAAAGACAAGAGAAAGGTGGTATGAGAAGCCATTGTCAGCTGATGGAAACTTGAGAAGTAATTAAACAGAACTAGTTCAGTTGTTCTTCTTGGGTGGTGGAGATCGACTATGTATGGTTGGGTTATATATAGGGGGTGATTGCTGGCGTTTGTCTTTGATTGTTTTGTCCGGGTTCTTGGGTGGTTGAGAAAATCATGGAAGTTGGTTTGATGAGGATGGGCTTAGTTAGCTCACCTTCTCATCCATCTTGACATAGAAAGCCCAAAATTCTTAAGAAATCCTAGTTTTCTTGGTAGGAAATAAGAAGCTCTGGTTGAAGGAACATAAGGATAGTTGGAGAAAAAGGTATCCAATCTGACAAAACAAGATTATGGTACTTCTGTTTTACGCCCGGGAGATGAGGGGAGTGACAAGTGCTGTCCTAAATCAAAATGCAAGGAATATACATATGATCGAGGATGCCAAAATGGTAGAACTACAATGCAGTGACCTCGTGGCCTATTTTTGATTAAACGCCCAAACCGCCCCTAAAAATATTTATTGGGAACCATACTTGACCCAGACACAGCGAAAAACCAAAAAAAAAAAGGGTTTTTAGGAAAGACCGCAATTGGGTTACATAGAGGGTCCGAATGCAAGCTTCCGTCTGCTTTGATGAGAGGAAGAACTACAATTGTAGCTTTTCGGAAAGACCGCAATTGTAGCTTTACCTCCAATAGAATCCGCGGTAAAGCCTACATCTATTCGTTTCTCTTTTCTTGGGCCGGGTCAAGTCCTAGTCCTCCCAATATTTAAAACTAAGATATGCATAATTTGCAAACGGGCTAGGCCTGCGCATGAATTTTAGGTCCGTGGGTTGGAACCAAACCTGAATATGAGGCCTGATGGCTGAAAGGGCTACTAATTAACCCATACCCACCACCTCCGAAAGGTCAGCCCTACTCGACCAGACCTAGTGCCATGCATAATCACTATCACAAATATCAGTTATATTATGAAAACATAATTAAAAGCGATATTTAAAAGATATTATTATAGTATATGCTTGAACTAGTGCTCATCTGTAAATAGATTCACGATTGAGCATTGTTGGCACCTTTGTATCATACAAATGCGTAATTGGTAGACCCTTGAGTCAATCTTGGTCCAAAATTGTTGTGAATTATGAAATCTATCATTTAGTCTAGGTGATCTAAAAAAGTTGTAGCATTCGGAAAGAATGAGGAAACAGTTATATGGTGCATGGTGCATGTGATTTCAAAATTGCTTTGAAATTTCAAGTCATCCTTTGGTCATATGCCACAATTTGCTCAAGTGGCCCCACATTCGGTTTCACAAATTGAACATTTACACCACAAATGACCGCGATTGTCAAACCCATCTAATAAATGAGTTTATGGTGATTAACCCCATCTAATAGCTTAGCATATAGTGATGCTAGAAAATTAACTACTTAGGTAAATGATGATTGAAGTAGAACTTTGACAATATCAAATTGGTCATATGGACCCACGTGCTACGAGCAGGCGGGTGCTGCTGCTCCAAATTTTTTCAGTTTTGGCTCGGGTCCAGGTGTCTAGTATTTCTCGGCACCCATCCACTCCTTTTAATTATATGAGACTTGTTTGAGGGTGTGTTTGAGCGTTTGGCTCTTTAATACATATATGTGTGCGTAATATCAAAATATTAATAAAATAAAAGTACTATATATGAAAGGTATATATATGTTTGGTTTTGTATATAGGGAGATGCTTCTATCAGAGATATCTCTCACCTTAAATAAGAGATTAGGTGGGGGGCGCTCACAATATATATATATATATATATAAAGCTTATAATTAGTGAATTTGGTGAGGAGGACTGATTAATTATCGCGTGCAACTAAGGTGAGCTGATCTTGTAAAAAAATTGTAATAGTCATTTTGATGTTATCATCTAGTTTACTCTTTAATCCAACACCGAATTGATGAGACAAGTCTCTCTTGTTGATAAAGATGATGGGCCTGGTTTAGCGATCCAGGCCGTTCAACTTATGGACCACTTAATGGGGAGGAGATCCAGAACACATTCCAAATAGGAATACACTAATCCTTCTTTGGTTCCCTCCTTATCTGGATTCCTGATTGCTGCAAGGTTGTAGAGAATTTGCCTCGTGGACTTGCTGTAGAGCTAAATGTGGATGGAGAGGTTAAATGCAGGTAGAGGGCTAATTGTATCCAAACATATAAATAGTTGAAGTTGGGCATGTCTTGTTGTCTCTTGGAAGTGAGTTAATTCACACTTTTCTGAGTGATGACTGATGACTATTTAAGTGCAGGCCTCTTCAGATAGAAAAGGACATCACATTTTAGAGAAAAGTTCCAAAGAGCCCCTGCTGAGAACTCATAGAGGACTGCCTTCATCTGTAACCATTACGTGATGAGGTACTTGAATTCTCCTTTACTTTGGCATTACGTGAAACTGTGATTTGCCACAGGCTGATCTAATTGAGTTCAATCTGATCCAATAATTTAATATAGCATTAGAGTCAACTGGTTGTGAGTTCGAATAACAAGAGAAATGACTTGGTGCAAGAAAAAAAGAAGTGTATGGCCAAAAGTGTGTCAGCCGGGTTCTACCTAAGGGGAAGTATTTAGGAGTGAGCTCCACCCGAAGGAGAATATTGAAAAATATTTCCCCTGCCTCTACAAACGCCTTAAGGTTTTGGTAGGAATGGTTAGCTAAAAAAATTTAACATATGTCTAAATTAAATCAACTTGGCTGGGTTCTTAATGGACCAACCTGGAAAGTAAATGACTGGGATTGTAGAAATGTGGCATGGATTACTGTCGTCATTCTTCAGTGGCTCAACATGTGGTGCCCAACCTAGCAGAAGCGGAAGAACTTCATATGTTCGTCGTCCCCAAAATCCAAAGAAAAAAAAAAGCAGGTAGAAGAGAAGTGCATTGTACTAAAAAGAGCCTTTTGAAACTCTGGAGTTCCAATCAAACTTATCCATCAAAAAATCTAGACAGGGTGATCAAAACATTGAGATGATGAGGACACTGCATGATAAATCCATGAGATGGATTTTACATTTTTTTTTCCTTCCTAAAAATCCTTTGTATGTATCTTTGTTTTGTTCCCTTCTGTTATTTTTGATACTGAAACCAGCACTCTCACCAATTCAATGAAAACTGGGTATTAGTCAAAAACCAGTATAAACCAGACATCACAGTTAAATAGAATCAAACCAGACAGTTGAATTGGGTTGGAACCAAAGTGCCCACCACACTGGATTGCCCTTAGCCCTGGTTAGTTTGAGCAGAGTTTATTTTTTACAGGAGATGTGCATGTTGTTGGATTTTTGGTTGCCACCTATTCTGTGTACTCATGTAGAGTCGCGCTACACTGTGCTCTTGTAGGACCTTGAACCCGGGAACCACCCTAATAAGGGGATTCTCGGGTCCGGGATGTGATAGCTCTTGAGTATTTTTTAGGGACATCTTTGCTATATACGTCGTTTGATAATAGACTGAGGATTTGTATAGCTGAGGATTTTACATTAATATCAGTGTGCATTGTTGTATATAGTAGGCAAAAAATGGCATTGGTGGAAGATTTGCAAAACTGAGATTCCCAAATCCTACGGGGAGAGCAGGACCTGAAAATTCTAAAACATAAGGATTTTCAATGGCCTATAATTGCCAAACAATGAAATTTTTTCAAATCCTTGGTGAAAAATCAATAAGTCTCCGGGATTTTATTGCCAAACATGACATTAGGAATTTCAGTTTTGAGAAACCTATCTTATAAAAGACAATGTTAAAACAACTGAGGGTGATATCGCGCACATGCCTACGGATTGTTTCCTGATCTTCAATTTGGCATTCTCACTCTGGGCCAGTAGGTTAACGTAGGGAAAAAAAAAAAAAAAACACAAGGGCGATATGCTAAATGGAAATATGGAAAAATTTGAGATTGAGAGGTCTAAGCTAAAACTGATCAAGTCAAAATCAATAGCTTAGGTGTTTTTGGATGTGATTGATAATATGCCCACTGATGCATGAGAAATCCAAGCCAGTGAGAAATCCTCAAAATCTGAATTGTGCTTTTGGACTTTGGCAAATCTTCATCCAATAGGAGTTGGGCCCACTATTGATGGTTGAGATTTTTCATTTAAGTGGCCCCCACCAGAGATGATTAAAATCTCCCGGGATTCGGGATAGTATGTGAGTGGGGGAGTGGCTTGAATTTGTGTGTGAGATATAATTCATAAACCCTACTTCTTTCAAACCAAAACCTCTCATTCCCTCCCAGTTCTTTCTTTCCCCTCCTTTTCTCTCCTCATCCTCTCATCCATCTCTGCTTCTTTTTTCAGCCATGAAACCTTGAAAGCATCTCACAACACCTGAAAGCAAAAGGATGTCCCCTCTCTCTCACCGTCTCTTCTCCCACAACGTCCTCATGGGCTCCAAGCACATGCTGAAATGCGCTCCCGGCACAATACACCTTTCCTCAATACATTCCCGCCATTTCCACACCCATCTGCACCTTTTCTCCACCAACCCAGAAAAACCCACCTCCAAAATCCCACATATCTCCCTAAAAAAACATGGGTTTTGCTCCTTTGCTCCTGTCATGCACTCTAGAACAGGTATTTGCTAAATGTTCCCTTTTTACCATTCAAAATACCATCTTTTTTACTTACCCAATCTACAGTTTTCTTATTATTGTTTGGTCTACTTTTGAAGTTCATTTGCAGCCACAGGAAGGCGAGAAGACGGATATGGATAAACTTGCAGTGTTGAAAATGAAATTGGAGAAGGCAGGGATCGCCTGCGGTTCGTGTAAGCCTGGGAAGTACAGTAGGATGCTATGCCCACAGGTTGTTTTAAGTTTTTGAATGATCTTTTATTGTTTTTATTATCTTTGAGGTTCAGTTTGTTTATGAAGTATTGAATTCTAGGATTTTTAAGTTAGGGATTATAGGTGCAGAGCAACATGGGGTCATCGAATAATCTCTCATTTGATGGGAAATGGTTATCCATCCATCGCTTGGTAATTAAATCCTATGGAAGTGATTGTTACTCTTCACTCATCTTCTATTCAATACTCGTGTTGATAAGACCCCCTTTTAATATGAATTTCTAGGAATTCAAACCGAAGTATGCAAATGTGACCTGTTTTGTGTTTCTCTTGAATTTCATCATAATTTGGGTATTGGTCCGATGAGAATAGTTTCATTGTAATTGTATACCACATACTTAATTGTGCTTCTCTTTGCCATTTTTTTTTTTTTTTTTCTCTTTACCACTATGATGTCTTTATGTTGGCAATATCAATTGTACATCGGTATTCAAGTTTGTGAGATTTTTTTAGTGGCTGGAGCATCTTGGGTAGGAGTGGGACAGAACTTTGTGGGAAGTCTCCCACTGTGTGCACCTGTGCCATTATATCACAATAGTGGAAGTCTTTTTGTGCATGGCTGCCACTAGGCCGATTGGATGATCAAAACCATTTGACCTATTGAACTTGAACTGCAGAACATTCTCTTTTAAGCTATTTACTCAATGGTAAAGTTGGAATATTGTGTTTATCTGTGATGTTTTACCATTTTTCTTTGAAAATGATGCCCACAGGCCACAGTTTAAATTCTTTGGACTGATTTGTCACTAAATTTTTTTAATGGTAGTTATCACCAATTTTTTTTTTTTACTTTGCAAAAAACTAATATAGGAGTCTAGCGTAATTCTAAAAGACAATGATGGTGTGATTTGGAACTCCTCATCATCATCATCAAAGCCTCATCCATCTATTTGAGGTTGGGTTTGTCCTATTTAAGGTCTATCTCATATATATATATATATATATATTTTTTTTTTTGAAAATGGTGACTATATATTATTCAAAAAAGCTATACAGTATAAGAGATCTATATTGGTCACAAAGAGTCCCCACCAAAAAACAAAGGGGAAAGCATCTAAATAAAAAAGGAGCCGGAGCCCCAAGTGGTAAAACAAACCAAAAAGACATGACAGCTTAAGGTCTATCTCATATTGGAGTTATTTCCAACTTTTTACATGTCTAAACTGTTTCAAATGTCATTCCTTAGTGCTAAAACTAAGCATACTCCAACTTTCTCTGCCTCACCTCTGTTTTGAACAATGTCACCCACTTGTTATTAATCTCTACATTCAAATTCCTATGCTCTCTTTCTCCTTTAAATTGGTATTCACCTCATTTTCTCAATAATCTGACCATTACGCACCACTGGACTCTCTCTCTCTCTCTCTCTCTCTCTCTCTCTCTCTGTAGTTAGAGAACAATGATTTGACCATTATGCACCATTGGACGCAGTAAATTTTTTTTTTTTTTTGAAACTTAGAGAACCACTAAACTTTGAAGCGCTAAAATCAAGGGTTAGGACTTAGGATCATATGCTTTTTATGATATTTTCCGTTATCCTTATTGATATAAATGTCTTCCCATTGAATCATACTCCCATTATTGAAATGCATCCAGATGGGCTCCATAAGGTGGCTTGTATCAACCTGGGTTGATACCAGTTAGTCTCTTGATTTTTCCTTTTTATTCACCACAGATCTCTTATCTAGTTATTCTTATATTTTTCCTTGTTACCATGTATATTTATCTTAACACACTCCTCAACCAAATGTACTTTTATCTTTTTTCTTTGTTCCTAAACATTCGACTCCACACAGCAATGTGTAATAGCTTTCTCGTAAAAATTCCTGTTTATTCAAAAGGGGACTCAGCAGTCACAGAGCACTCCACTAGCTTGTCTCCACTTTTCCCATCATATGCTGATACTATTTGTGATACCCAACTCAAAGCCTCCATTTTGTTCTATAGTCGCTCTCAGATATTGGGTTTTATCACACTACTGTGAGTTTGCTACATCTAAATGAATTTAGTCGCACTTGCACATTAACTGTGTGCTTGGAACCTAGCATGCATATATGCAATTCTGTTTTAATTTGAGGTCCACTGTGGAGGGATCATGTCCCAAACATCATGTGTCAGACTTTCTTTTGTGGCCATGAAAATAGATTACTTTTTGGTTAAAAAGAAATGACCAGTGGTTTTACTTAAATGGCTGGTATTGGATTGTGACATTGTTTGAACAAGGCAATGCACCATCCACAATGGGACCATAATTTTGGTTGTCTTGGATTGACATGCATATATGTGAGATAAGCGGCTAAATCTTCCTTCTGCTGTGACAGTTATGTTGAGCAAAGTCTGTACTAGTTACTTTGAAGCCCACTTTTGAGGAACACAAATAGTAGCCTATGAATGATATTGTGACCACTTTGCTGCTATAAACAATCACATGCTTGAATGTTGCCCTAATTGGAATCATTTAGCATTTATTGAACTGGTTATGGTATTGACTGTATGTGCGCTTACAAATTCTGTTCCTGGTATGACAGTGTGGAGGTGGAGAGTCTAAGGAGAGAAGCTTCTCGATTTTTATCCGGGAAGATGGGTAATTCTTTTTCTTTGTGTATTCTTTCCTTTTGATTATTTATGCTAAATGCCTATCTTGGTGCCATTCAGATTAAACATATATGTTCATGCTTTATATATAAATTGGCTGCTTGGTATATTGTAGAGAATTAGCCATGTGGTCTTGCTTTAGAGCTAAATGTGGATGGAGAGGTCATATGCGGGTAAACTTGCTAGATTGGGTATTTCTTGTTGTCTATTGGAAGCATGGTTTAAAAAATTGGCTGAGTCCGACTTGGCACATACTGAGTCGGGTCGCATGTGACTCGGACTCGAATCATGTGACTCAGCCGAGTCCTAATGCAACTTGGTTGAGTCCCATATGACTCGACTATGAGACTTGGCCGAGTCCCATGCGACTTGGCGAGTCGACTCGGACTCGGCCATGAACGAGTCGGGTCCCGAGTCCAATTTTTTAAACCTTGATTGGAAGTGACCGTTAATTCATACTTTTCCAAGTGTTGACCTTGAAGTGCAGGCCTCTGTAGATGGGAAAGGATATAGCAGTTTAGAGAAAAGTTCCAAAGGTAAGCCCCACAGAGTGATCACGGAGGAGAGCCTTGAACTGCAACCATTATGCGATGAGGTAATTTCGTTCATATTTATTTGGCATTACTATTTTATTCGTTGCTTAATTTTGATGCAACTTATGATGCATCTCAATTTACCTCAATGGATCATAAAGTAAAGGACTCAGAAGTTTATAAATTTTTTCTTCAGCAAGTCCGTAGTTAATGGCGGGGGCACATGAATGAGTGTCTGGGAAAAGTATTGAGTTTTCAAAATTGTAGAGGTTTCATGGGGTTCCGCCTTCTCTAGGACTCAAAGCTTAGATGTACTTGGATTTTAACTCTGTACCTCCTAGCTATTGAGAATTTTGAAAGAGATGATCGGGTTTTTATTGATTTAGGGAAGGCCTCCAATGAGGTGTTGAGGCAATTAATTAGCCGGACATTGGAGAGGAAAATGCATCCCTAAAGGTTATGTCGAAACAAGACATGTATGAAGGGGCAGTTAGGAGTGTATGTAAGCAATTGTATTGATGAGACTCTTAGTTCTCAGTAGGGGTTGCATTGTATTAAGGGTCTGCTTTGAATTCCTAGGGACAATTTAACAACAAATATCCAAGATGAGGCACGAATCTTCCTTGTACCTCTATGGTTGCATGATTAGAAGCACATAAGAGAGGTCAACAGCTCAAGGACTGTTACACCCTCTTCTTCAATTAAAAAAAAAAAAAAAAAACCCCAAGACGAAGTTCTTTGGTGTACGGTATGCTTTTTGCACACTATGATACCATTGTACTTGTTTTTGCCCAATGCATCTGTCTTCAAAAATAAAATATTGGTTTCGAATTGGATACCACAGTGATACTTGTAGTGCATGTTTTTGACATGTCCTACTGTGCTCAGCCCACGATTTTTTATTCTTTAAGTTGGTACTAAGCCCGCTATTTCAGAGAAGTCTCACTTGTTTTCTTGCTTTTCAACATAAAAATCGTCAGGAAGAGCTTTAAATAGGGACTACCATTATTTTATAAATTTTCTTATCTGAATAGCAATAATTAAAATAAAATAAATTTTGAAAGGTATATTTTACATAAATATTTTAATATGGAATATGCAATTTCATGTAGCAGACAAATAGCTGTGTTCGTATACATGTTATCTATTTCAAAATGTGCAGAGTCGTATTCGTGATCCTTGTATTAATGTTCATATTAGGCATTTGATGCAACTTGGCATGAGATCACTTGTAACATTCCTCCAGATGTAGCCTAGCGTCTAAGTCTATATAACAATCCCCACAAGTGTTGGTTGGCCAGTTTAGATGAGGAGCCACCTTTCAAGTGATTTAATTATGCTCATGCATGATTTCTCACTTAAGTGAAAGAAATTCGCACATGCCGAGTTACGATTCATGGTCGGAGAGTTTTAGTCTCCAAAATCCCATGTTTTTCAGAGATGGACATATCTTTAGTGTCAAATAATGCCCGGATGATATTTTGATATGATTTGAAGAAGTTATGACCTGCTTTCTGAAAGAGTGCAATCCAGTTTTAAGTCAGAAGTTTGAGTTGTTAAAGAATGGAGGAGACGAAGAGTTGTCACTAATTGACAAATACAAGGGCAGAGTCTATCCTAATTCATGATGATGATGATGATAAGCCAATAAGAAATTCAATGATAGTAGTGCACTTATTTCTAGTTTTTATTCTTGAATGGCTTTGATTTCTCCATGTTGATGACTCCAATGGACTAGACATCTCAAACCTTGGACCCACATCCGCAGCTACCCACCCACCCCCCCACCCCCTTTCCCTATGTTGATTGGTACCATGATGGATTGGTACAGCCATAGCTGTCCCAACAGCATCACATTTCATTTATTATTGTGGAAATATCACATTTCATTTGCTTTCTTTGATATCGTGTCAGAAGACTCAGAACCCTATAGCATAACCAGCTATGTTTCTTTCACTTTTAACCTGAAAGGAATATAACCTCAATTCCGCGGCTACATTCTCATTGCAGTCATAATTTTTTTTTTCTTGATTGATATAAAATTAGTAGTCACATCAACAGTTTGAGCCCTAGAGAGCCATTTCATTACTTTCAAGCAGGACCTGTATGATGCTATGAAATCTAACCTAATATGGAAGGTGAGATCAATTTAAGAATTAATAATTCAATTTAAATTATGAATCACGCTAATCACACAATCCAATATTGAAAATAAAGTAAGAAAATTATATGTCGGTCCAAGGCATCGTCACAATCCAGTAGTAATAGCCCCTCAAGTAAGAAGAGGGAGGGATCTTAATGGAAGATGGGATTTCCACTTGCTTTGGGATGGTTCAATTCAATTAGATTGATTGTCCCTTTAATGTGGATTTGAACCAATGTCTTGGATCAAAGGGTTTGCAAGTGTTCAATGTAAAAATTTGGGGATTTAAAATAAGATTTGGAACTGAACAATATTCCCACAGCAATAAAAGGCTCAAACTGATTTTCAGATTTAGGGAATTTAACTAATTTCAAGTTTGTGAAGTGAAAACAATGAAAAAACTCAATAAAATAGGTGGGGTCAGGTTCGACTGGGTCAAGTGGGGCCCATTAAGGGTCCAACTGGGTCAGGTGGGGCTCACTTAGGGTTCGGCCAAGCTGGTTGGGGCTTGGATGAAGTGCGGTTTGGATTTGAGGTTGTGGAATGGTTAGATTTGGGGGTTGTTTTGGGTTAGTGGAATGGTTAGATTTGGATTGCAGGTATGGTTTGGATGGATGGGTTTGGGTTTTGGGAGGATTATTGGTATAGTTTGGATGGTTGGTTTTGGGTTTTGGGAGGAGGAGATGGTGGAGGTGATGGTTTATTGGCTGATGGATGGAGGGGATGATATGGATTTAGGGTTTAGAAAGGAAAAGGGTTACCTGTAATTGGCCTTGCACCAAACTCCAATCTAGGAGACAGAAGAGCAGATCTCTCACAACTAGAGCTAGAAGTAGAACTAGAAGTCGAAGAAGAACTCAAGAAACTTTGTTTTATCATTAGTAGCCATTGTCCAAAGCATTACAAATCTCTCCATATCAATAAGTTCCAAACTTTCTAAAAGGAATAACAAGAGAACTCAAGAAACTTTGTTTTATCATTAGTAGCCATTGTCCAAAGCATTACAAATCTCTCCATATTAATAAGTTCCAAACTTTCTAAAAGGAATAACAAGAGAAAAAAGCAGCGAAGAGGGAAAAACAAACGCCGCCCGGTTTTTGATTAATACAAGTTATTATTCAAACAAAAAAAAACAAAAAAAAAAAAAAAAAAGAAGAGAAAAAACAGCAAAAACAGAGAAAAAAGAAAAGCAGCCGTGTGCTCTGGTTTTCGTACACAAGGAGACTTACGCATGAATCCCAAGGCGCCTCTTTTGCTTCTTTCACTTTAAGTTGTGGGCCCCCCTTTTGGACCCCTTGTTCATATATTTCTTTTAATTCCTTTGGGCCCCTTTGAAACTCTTTAAAATTTTTTTTTTTTTTAAATCTTCTTGGGCCCCTCTGAAACTCTTCTAAATCTTTTAATTCTGCCCATGTGGCACTTCCCAATGTGGGGCCTTCAATATGATTGCACACATGGGGCCTTCCGTACATCAGATGCTTGATCCAAAGAGACCCAACCGGTGGATGTTATCCAAATGGTAATCCAACGATGAATTTCAATATCTTGGTGATCAAAGTTTGGGTATGTAAAGCCCCATTTCCAGATCCCGAAAATCATGTGGAAATCCGAATTTGGCGGCAGACATCCAAGACCTTAGTTCGCTGTGAGGTCCAATTTAAAACTTTTCAAACACATAATAAGAACATTTAAGCAGAAGTTATGCAATATAAAATCAGTGGAAACAATATTAACCCAGATCCAACCATCAGTATCATATATCATATAAGCAAGTAAAAGGAAACAAGTCTGAACCATTAGTTTCAACATAGCTTATAATGTCTTATTACAACCCAGAAACAATCTCAAAAGTCTATCTCAACCCTCCAAAGGGTATCACTCTCCAGTCTCCATCATCCGGCTGCTCAACTAAGCCGCCGATACCCCATTCGAAATCCTCCGTGACCGGCCCTCCAAGGCATGCATCACCCTCCGGGGTAATGGGGTCGGTAACGCTACCTACAACACCAAATTTATACAAAGGATCAGATCCAAAAGGACCTAGCAACAAAATATACAAATAGCATAGTATGAATGCATCAAAAGGAATAAAGACAGTAATAAAGATCAATGGAGTAACAATGGAAACATATGCTAGGCAGATCCTGCAATAACAATATAACCATCATGAGTCAATGTAAAAGGATAACTAAAAACCATCCATCCAACAATATGGCACATCCACATAGGCTAGTACCATGGGAAATTATGATGCCGCCCTCCCGGATTACATGAGTAGCAGCGGGAATACATAGGATCATAACCCGGCCAAAACAAAGTTACTGGAGTCTGTCGGCCAAGGTTTGGTACCATGCAAAGTGTTAATGTGTTGGTACTTTGTGGCATACGTCCACCTCAAAGAATACACCCAACATGAGGGCAAAGCAATGTTAGCTCCTACCAAGGGGGATTAGTCCAAGGCTAAACTCTCTAACCGAGTGGATGTTCATGTTGACTCAAAGAACCATATGGTAAGGTCGGTGTTTGGCTAGGCTACCCTTGCGTGAGCAAAGTTTTAAGTCCAAACAAAGTCTGGTATCAAAGTCCAGTCCATACCATAAACCATACAAGCAGTCCATCCATCAAACCATCCAAATAACCATCCATCAAATCATCAAAGTGACAATCCATCAAACCATACCACCAAAGTCCAGATAATACCATCCATCAAAATGACAATCCATCAAATCATACCACCAAAGTCCAGATAATACCATCCATCAAAATGTACCTAGTCCATGCAAATAAACCATCTACTCCAAGGTTTAGAGGTCGTCCCAAACACAAGGCCATCGAATAGCTTTCCTAGCTACAGACACTGGTATATGTTGGGGATGCACATGGGCGGTTCGGATCAGTTTAAAGGGGAAACCATCAACCAAACCGAATCCACCGGTTTTCTATTTTCCCAAACCGAACCGAACCGCCTATGTTCTCAAACCGAAAGGAACCGGTTCGGTTCGGTTATGGTTTTTTTGCTTTTATTTTTATTTTTATTTTTTTCACAAAAAAATGGCAGTTCCATTGGTGGGAGGCGTTGGATTTCAAGTAACGGAGTGAGGGTTCGAATCTTTTTCAAGTAATTTTTCATATTTCTTTATATATTTTATAAAAAATATATATTTATATAATTGGTTTGGTTCGGTTTGAGCGGTTTAACCGCACCTTCAAACCGAAAACCAAACCGAACAGAATGGTTTGAAGGAAATCCGAACCGTGACCGAATCGATCTATTACAAAACTAATCCGAACCGCCTGATTTGGATCGGTTTAGCGGTTTTTTTGTGCACCCCTAGGTATATGTCCTCCAAATACATCTAAGGTCTCCTCTAGGTAAATCCTAGGTCAAGGTCCTCATTTACATCATTAACCATTTACAATTACAATTGGAATAACAATAAACAAGAGGAAGGAGTTGACTCTTGTGGTCTATTTGGAAGGGAAGGAATGATAGAATTTTCAGGAGCGTATCATCTTCTGCAGTTGAGTTGATTGCTAGTATCACCTTAAGAATTGCAAAGTGGGCGTTACTTAGAAAGGAGTTCTCTAATTTTTCTCTTACAAATATCCTTCCAAATTGGGAAAGTTGTATGGGTTGCGGCCCTACAAAGGGAAGGGGATCTGTTTTTTGGTCTCCCCCACCTCTTAATGTCTTAAAGTTCAACATTGATGGTGCCGCAAGGGGTAAGCCAGAGCCGGCAGGGATTGGAGGTGTCCTTCGTAACAGTAAATGTGAGGTTTTGTTTATGTTTTCTAAGCCTGTTGGGGTTCGTGATTCTAATGAAGCAGAAGTATTAGTTATTTTAAAAGCTCTGCGGTGTTATTCAAGAATGTTTCGGGGCAACCTTATTGTAAAGAGTGACTCTTCCAACGCCATTGCTTGGGTGTCAAATTGGAAAGCAAATCCATGGAAATTCCAATTCCTCTTCAATGAAATTCGAGCTTTATCCTCTTCCATTAATGTGGTCTTTTGTCATGAGCTTAGATCGGCTAACCACGTGGCAGATGCGCTTGCCAAACCGGGGATTGATAGGACTTCCCTTTGGGAGGGCATGTTTTTGTAATTGAGGTGTGAGAAGGGGTACAACATTCTTGTGCCTTGTTATTCTTTCTTGTTTTTCCTCTTTGTATTGTTTTCTCCTTTTAATGAATTAGTTCGTTACCGATAAAAAAAAAATAAAATAAACAAGAGGAAAGAGCATATAACGACCATCTCATCAATGTCAATCAATACAAAGGGGGAATACAATTAATCCAACCTAGGTTAATGTCACTTCTTAAGGTGTGGGGTCCCACTTCACCAACACAGGGGTTAAAAGAGTTTTAGATGCTTGACAATGATTTCTTGGTGCTCTGAAGGTATTTAAGCATCCAAGACCACCCCTAAGCAAAGTGTCAGTTCCATTTCCACACCCCATACCCTACTTTGAGTGACCACATGGACCAAGGTTGAGCTCCACCCTTAACCCATGTTTGGTCCATTAATGACAGTCCATAAGGGAGGTCAATAGGCCCCAAAGACCGTAGTGCAAAAATCCTGAAAAATTACATACTGCCTTGCTAACCGCCAGGTGATTGTGGTCAACCTTGTGGTTCCACGGTCGACTGTGGAGCTACATAATCGAAATCTCCACTATCAGAACCCCTTCCAATTCATGTCAAATCCCCACAAATTCCATCTAAATCATCCAGAAATCATCTCTATCACATCATACATCATCATTCACCATCAACACATCAATAAGTGGGCCATTCATCATCCAATTGGGGTTTCCAAGCTTTAAATGGTCCCAAAAACAAAGAAAGAGCTTAGAAATAGGAATTCTACCAGATCAAACACGTCAAATGAGATCAAATTGCAAAGGAAGAACAACATGCATGCTATGTTAGGTGTATATTGCACTTGCCTTGGCCTCCAATCTATGGTTTCCAAGCTAGATCTCCAAGATTCAAGCCTTATAGGTCTTTAAAACCCAAAAGCACCTCTAGATCTCTAACAACAGCAAGATCTACATCTCCTACAGCCCATTCCCAAAGAGATCCATGCATAAGAAAGGAGAATTCACAAAAAGAACCCTAGAATGCTATGGAGATGAAGCTAGATCATGAAACTCACCTTGATTTGAAGAGGGAGGAGAGATCTAGAAGAGGAAATGATGCTCACAAGCAAAGGAAGGCTGGAGTCTTGAGAATTCTCTGGTTTTGGGTGATGGAAGCCCTTGATCTTGTATGGATAAATCCTAGCTTGTTGGAGAAGGAAGAGAGAGATGGGAGGGAAGAGAGGAAATGAAAAAGGAATAGAGAAGAGAGGGAAATGTCGTTGGGGAGAAGGGGGGTTTGGTTTTTTAGTGTTTGCAACGAAAGTGAAATGACTAAAATGGCCCTCCTTTAAGTGTTGGTTAATGAAGGACATAGAAGGGTAGTTTTGGTATTTTCTAAAGAATTGCACAATTCACCAACGGACCTCATTCTAAACCCCAATTTGCATCTAAGGGCCTCACTAACTAACTTCTAAAATTACAACTAACCCCTTAAACACTTCCTAAACCTCTTTAGACCCCTAATCTCACAATTAAGCCTAGAACCTAGGAAATTACCCTTCTACCCTCACTAATCCACTACTAATTAGCACATACAAGCATAATTAAGGAAATTAAAGGGGCAAGACCTCACAGTATGCGTCATCCGTCCACAAATTATCTTGATATGCAATCCTACGCCTTCGTTGCTGGTAGATGTTAAAGGAATTGGGGGAATTAGGGTTGATGTCCCCATCACTGGAAGGTATTTAATTGTAATTCCATGGGCGTGCTCTTATTATTAATTCTAAGGATGCAGCGTTAACTTTGCTCAGTTCCTCACTAAACTAAGTTTTGATAGTTTTATAAGTTCTACATCTATACATAGTCTAGTTATCTGTATTCTTCTACATTGTGTTTATTGTTCCAGAAGCAAAGCAAGCGTTTAGGGCCCTTTTGGATGTTTAAAGAATACAAAATTTATATATTTAAATATTACGAGATTAAAATAGTATAGAATAGAATAGTGTAATAATATTAAAATATTGTAATATTTTTGCTGTTTAGCAATTTTTGAAGAATGTTACAGATTTTAAATTGAGTTGTTTGAGGGTACCATGATTTTAATATGTAACAAAAAAATCCAAAATAGCATCATGGTAATGTTATTGATCGTAGGAAAGTTCATTATTAGAATAATCTTTTATTAAATACTTAATTTATATGGAATTTACTATGTCTGGATGAAAAAGTAGTGTTGTAAAGTAAAGTTCAGTTTCCAATTTTTTTTTTTACCATAAGCCACTTTTCTTTATCACATAAAACTCTATAAAGTGTAGTAAAGTAAAGTCAATACAAAGGGTAGCTACTTTACAACTCTCTCTTGCCTACTTTACTTCACCACATACTTCATCTGACCTTACTTTACCTCGTCTTTTACTATGATCATGATGTGACATCAACACTTATTTTACTTTACCACACATATAAACAAACATGCCTGACCTAGATGTGACATATTCTCCCTTCACCAAGTTTAATTAGATGAAAAAGTAGTGTGGTAAAGTAAAGACTAGCCGCCACTTTTTTACCATAAGCTTTATCACAAGTCATTTTTTCTTTATCATAGAAATACAGTAAAGTGTGATAAAATAAAGTCAAACAAAAAGAAACTACTTTACCACTCTCTCCCACTTTACTTCACCATATTCTTTACTTCACTATGTACTTTATCTCACCTTTAATTTACCTCACCTTTATTGTGATCTGACATTTACTTACTTTACTTTACCATACATGTAAACAAGTACATCATGATAGATTTGGTGAAGTTCTTTACTTTACTCTACCACTTTGTAAACCTCATTTTGAAAGATATTTATTTTGTAGAAAACGTTTCCACTGGGGAGAGCCGTAGGAAAAAAAATATTGAGCTTTTTGAAAGAAAAAGATCTTTTCTTCATATTTTTCTTGGGTTATCAAACGCACAAGATTTTTTTCTTTAGAAAATGAAAGATTGTATTCTATAAAATATTACTTTTTTGTATTTTCTTGTGCATCCAAACAGGCCCTAAATGTTGTCCTCACACTTGTAGATTTGTAAAATGTTTTCTAACACTTTTTTTTTTTTGGTTGGGTGGTTGGGAGGAGGTAATGGTAAGATGATTCGACCCAGCAACCTTGTGGTTGTGGAGAAAGTAGCTCTAGGAGCAAAGCTTTAGACTTTGTCTAATTTATTTTTGTAGAGAATCTTTCTATCAGCCAAAAGGAAAATGATCATCTTTCAAAATCCCATTTGTTTAATTCATGTTTCATTTGCCATTTGATGTCTTGCCTATATTAAATTGGACAGCTGGAGCTTCGTCTGAGTTCAAGTCTTTCTAAAACGTGCCATTTGGCTCTTGTTTCAGCTAATTGCATACTTTGCCGAGCGAATGATATCAGGGGAAACTCTGCGAAGAAATGCTGTCATGCAACGTAGTTGTTTGGGTGATCAGGTTGGGAAGTGGGATTAATTGCAACGAACTATTATATCTGCATATCTAACTATTGTCTATTAATATCTGCAGATTGTTATTGCATTTACATATAGACGAAATGGGCAGCTTATCAGTTGCAAGTATCGAGGCATCAACAAAAAATTTTGGCAGGTATTTGCTTACATTCTACCATAAAGTTTTACACTAGCCAAATAATCTTTCAGTGTATGCAAAAAGGACACTCCATTTTCTTTTAGATACAGTAAAACTTGTTGGGCACAAGTTCACCCTTTTGTTAGAGGAGAACAATTTAATTTATCTACTCTCGTTCCCTTTTCTTTGGAAATGTTTATGAAGATTTTATTAGAGAGCAACTAGAAAACTTACACAAGGGGTGGTGTAATGGGGAATTATTTTTGTTTTCTAGGAGTAGGTTAGTGCTTGAGCTCTGTTTTAAGGGTGTGACTGATGTATGTGGTTTATCAGGGGTCTTATCCTATTTTGGTTGGTTGTTCTTGTTTTCATTTCACTTTTTGGTGAAGCAAAATTATGGTTCCATTTCCAAAAAAGAAAAGAAGAGAGCCATAGAAATAGGAGCAATAGACAATAGTGGTATCTCAACAAGGAAACAGGATTCACAATTGCCTACCTAGGGTGGATCATACCCCAAGTTGCTAGAGTGTTGTGTCACGTGCTCACGGCGCATGGCGCATGCACCAAAGTGATGAGATGTTGAGATGGAGGCTTTCTAGAGTTGCATGGGTATATACTGTCCAAGTAGTGGGATTGGCATATGATTGGATGGATGAAAGGATCTGCATTGATCAATGGAGATCTTGAAGGTCCTCAATGATCTAGAAGTCTCTAATGTACCCTTGAAAAATGTGGTAATATTAAAAATGTAGTAATATTAAGTGTATTCTTGTAAATATGAAAATGTGTAGAAATTTGCAGAGTATTCTGGAATAGTGTGGATAAGTCTAGGAATGAAGCAACCCCACGCATCTCAATCAGGATATTTTTTTACTGTCTTTATAGCCAAGTCTCTGTGGAGAAGAAGCTGGTTCTCTCTGCTATCCCTGAGGCCTCAGATTTAAACATGTGCTATAAACATGCTTCTCTCTCCTTGAAATGTAGTAGTGCTCCTGGATTTGATGGCTTGTCAGGGGTCTTGTTTACTGCATGCTGGGATATTGTTGGAGAGTCTGTTGTTGCTGCGGTTCGGAATTTCTTTACTTCTGAGAAGCTCATAAAGGCCCCTGCTTCTTTCCTTGTAGCTCTCGTCCCCAAAAGCCCAACCCCTCCTCTTTTGGTGATTACAGACTAACCAGTTTTCTAAACTTCTCCTTTAAGATCATAACCAAAATCTTGGCCTCAATATTAGCCTCTATCCTCCCTTCCATTATCTCCTCTCACCAATCTGCCTTTGTGAAAGGGAGAACAATACATGACCCAATTGCCCTGGCCCATGAATTGAATCAAAGAATTAAATATCAGGGGGCCCTTTTTGTCTGAAGCTTGGTATTTTCAATGCCTTTGATAAGTTGGGATTTTCTTTTTCATTCTCTTCGTCACTTTGGTTTCTCTGAATCTTGGATTCACCTTATCAGGGAGTGTATGCTTCTCGACAGGGTCCGTTCTTACTAATAGGGAAAGTTGCGCTTTTTTAGCTCCCAAATGTGGATTGAGACAATGCGACCCCTTATCCCCATACCTTTTCATTCTTTCTGAAGAGGTTCTTAGCCTCAATATTGCTAAAATGGTTAGATTAGGCGACATTCACCCCATTTTGAGCTCTTCCATCTCTCTCCCCATGTCACACCTTCTTTTTGAAGATGACATATTGCTTTTTCTTGGAGCTTCCCCTTCTAGTGTGTCAAAGCTCGCTAATCTTCTCTCCAGCTACCAAGACAGTTCTAGTCAGCACTCAGCTCTTCAATACTAGTAAGAGCTCTCTTTTCTTTGGTAGATGTAGCCCTCGATCTAAAAAGAAAATCTCTGATATCCTCAAGATCCGTACTTACCTCCCCTCAAAATACCTTGGAGCCCCCCTTTGCTTTGGATCCCTGCATAAACGCTGCTTACTGCCCCTCCTAGCCTCTTTTAAGTTTTAACCAAAAGCTTCAAGGTTGGAAATCCAAGACTCTGTCTTTTGCTGGCCGTTTGGTCCTTCTCAACCATGTCATCTCTAGCATGCCATTACATATTGCCATGGTGTTTCCTACTCCTATCTTTGCCTGTAAAGCCGTAGAGAAGATTATGTAGAATTTTTTGTGGTCTACCTCTGCTGAGAAAACCAAAGCAACCTCATCAGCTGGACTCAAGTTTGCCTTCTAAAAGGGAAGGCGGTCTGGGCATTCGCATTATTACAGAGTTGAACCATGCTTGCTTGTTGAGATGTGGCTGTCTGGCATCTTCTTCAAATTCTCCATGGGCTTCTCTGTTCCACTCATGATAACTAAAGGAATAGACAACTCTGGCATCCAAATTCTCCTACTGCAGGGTCTTGCATTTGGAAGAGCTTGAAAGCCTTAGCTTCTTCCATCGTCATTGGAAGTATATGGGTGGTGGGTGATGGATCTTCAGTTATGTGTTTGGTATGACAATTGGATCACTAATAGGCCTCTCGCTGATTTTTTCTCTCAGGTTTCTTTTAGTCCTAATGATAGGGTCAGCTCTTTCATCATGGATGGCAACTGGGCTGTTCCTACCGGCCTTCCTCCTGATATCTGCAGCAGAATACTCTCTGGCCTCAGCAGTCATCCTTCTCCAGCCCTGGTTGTCCCTGATCGCTTAACTTGGTGTAAAGCTTCTAGTGGAAACCTTTCCACCTTTGATACCAGGGACAACATCTGTTCTAGAGGGCCTCTTATGTTTTGGAGCCATTTTGTTTGGAACAAATTTCTGCAGCCATCTACAGCTTGCTTTGCTTGGCGTCTATTCCACAACAAAATTCCAACTTTCCTGTGGGTTAAGACTATTGACATCCCTCTAATTTCTAACTGCCCTTTTTGCTTACAGGATGAAGCATCACTCTCTCACATCTTTTTTGCTTTCCCCTTTGCTTTCATGAGTTGGGATTGGGTTCTTAGGCTGGGTGGCCTTCATCTCCCCTATCCCTTCACTGCTGGCAGCTTGTGGGGTGTTCTTGCATTTGGCTACAACAACTCAGATTTCCTGGTCTATGGACTATGGAGCCATTATGCTTTCAATTATTCACTCCATTTAGATCTCAAGAAATAATTTGATCCCTAGGGGAGCAAAACCTTCTTTCCAGACTTATTCTAGGAGCATTTCTGAGGCCTTGTCTGTGGTGCTGGACAGAATCTTCGATACTGTCAACAGCCTCTCTCTGAGCTGTTTCATTTCTGCTTTTAACAGACTAACAACTGAGCTGTTTTTGTTCAGGCCATCTGGCTGGGTTGTTTTGGCTTCTTGTGTATGAGTTGGTCTCTCTTTGTTCTTTTTTTTGAGGGCTTTTTTTTTTTTTTTTGAAGGCCCCTTTGTATTCTTCTCTCTTTAATCAATTCTTTTTGCACCTTAGCACAAACAAAAAAAGGGAATAAAGTAGTTTTGTAGAGAAATTTCTACAGGAGGGTCTAGAAGGTTCCCAAAACTCTAACCAAAGATTAAAAAGGCAATGGAGAAACAACAAATAAAGATGACCGCCCAACTCCTTCCTTAGCCAGCGAATCCACCTCCAAATTAGCACTACGCAAAACATGAGAGGAGACTCCTTGCCTTGAAGCAAGCTCCATGTCCTCAGCTGCGTCTGCTAAACACCAAGGCGGCCTAGAGGGGCCTAGAGGATCCTGACGCTCCGTGAATAACAAACTAAGAATCACCCTCCGGCCTCCGCTATAATGTTGGAGAGACCCAATATGAAACATTCTCTGAGATCCGTCTTGAGGGATGGCCTTGTTCACCCTACATATACCTGCCGGACCCAAGTAGCTCATAACACAATTATTTGAAGAATCTCTCATTTCATAATTCCCCCTAATCCAGTAGGACCGAGTGATGAAGTAAATTCAAGAAGCTCTCATCTCTTTAAGTATTCTCTCTTCTTGCTATATGCGTGCAAAGCCTTGTGATGTGAGTTTTGGTCTAAGGAGTAGACCTCTATTGAGGAAGGCTGACAACATTTGCGTATGTGGCCTAGTTGAGTGCTGCACAAGCTTGAATCAAGGGGATCTGCTTGATCCATAACAATCAGCTCTCACATTTCATTTCTTCGGCAATACCAAACAAAGTTTTCTAATCTCCTCGACCTAATCAGCTCACACATTTCCTTTCTTCGTGTGGTCATTTCTCTATTTTGTCCATTTTATGGCCATCGATGAATCTCTTTAGGTTACAACCTTTGGTAATTTAAATCATTGCTTTTTGCCAGCGAGGATAAACTGCCGCTTAAATCACATTGCAGAACCCATTGGACTTAGAAATGCCTATCCTCAACCTGTTGGACCAGGGTTACCTTTTGAGCTTCTGTCAAAATCTAATTTGATATGATACGGATGGAGAGGTGTACAAATATTCAACACCCAAAACCATGCAAAACCCCCAGCCAACCCATCTAGAATGTGACATTTGGCATGCTGCCAGAAATATTACAACGTAGTTTCTTTTAGGTATCTTTCCCTTTTTGGTAAACACAAAAAAAAAATATTTTCTTCTAATACCATTCAAAAAGAAAAAAAAAAAAAGAAAAGAAAAAAAAAAGGAAGAAGCAGAATATGTGGAGTAGTGACTGTTTTACACAATTTATAATTATGGAACTGGCTATAATTGTGGATGTGTAACCGTGTTGGGTTTCTGCCGGACTCCTCGTGTCCTTGTCTGATCCCTGTGTGCTTGTTGGCATCAAAGTCATATCCATTTAAATATATCTGAATGTATTGTTTTCATTTTCGTTGCACAATGTTTCATTTTATGAGGAGGTGAATTGTGTAAGTAAAGGTGTGCTTGACATGAATTTAATTAATCTGCAGGAAAAGGATACAGAAAAGATATTATACGGAGTAGATGACATAAAGCAAGCAAGTGATATTATCATTGTAATAATTCTATCCACGTGTTGTTTGTGTTGATTATGTAGCACACCTGTTCTCTCTTTCTCTAACTATATTTTTAATTTTGGAAATCTTGATGTCATTTATAGGTTGAGGGTGAAATGGATAAGCTTTCAATGGAAGAAGCTGGCTACTTTAATTGTGTGAGCGTTCCAGATGGAGCACCCTCCCAGGTGTCCAAAAAAGAGTTACCGGCCGAAGGAGAGGTCCTGATCCACCTTAAACATTTGAACTCTGCATCTTACTTTCAATTTGCAAAGTTCCTTTTTTCCTCCGCTCTCTCGCTTTCTCTCTGGGGTTTATATGGTGGTTTTCATTGCCTTATTATTACAATCACTAATCAGGCCTACTTATTCCATCATTAAGAAAATCTATTGGTGAATGTCAAGAGAGAATAGGTTCAAAGTTGCACTGCTTTTCTCTGTGATTTATAGGATGAGGACAGTTAAGCAATATTAGTAATTCCATCCTTGCAGCAAACACCAGAGTAACTTACCAAATACCTCCGCAAGCTTGTAATGCAATAAAAAATGCTTACCTGGTGTGTGTCCAACTCAAATAATGTCCTTAGACCCCTTATAGGTACAAGTTCAGAAATCTTGTTGAAGGCTTGAGTTTTGTCGACTAGTAAAACGTTGCCGGTTGATGTGTCTGAGCCTTTTTATTTATTTTTTTATTTTTTAATATAGATATGTTGAAGTTATTTGATTTTTTCTTAGGGATTGTTGAAATTAAGAAACCATGATGTACCAATGCACTAATATAATAGTATTAAAGTATGTCATCACAACATAATGTTAGTGAGATAAGCTGCATTATTATTCATTACTTACATTTGCATTGTGAAAATAAATTTGCTGTTTTTTTTATGCTTATCTGTTGTATTAGTGTAAAGATGTCCATACCCATTGTCCAGTTTAATTTTTATTTTATCATCCTTGGACTGCATTGCATTACCTAGACAATTATGTGGGTTCTTGCACTAATATTTCAAGACCATAAGAATATTGAAAATGTTTGTCCCCATATTTAGGAGAAACACATTTCAGTTCTTTTCTCCTCCCCTTTCATGAACAATGGATACTTTATATTGTAATATTTTCTTCTATTGATCAGGTTGTTAGCCTTTTTAAAATGCTATCTTATAAGAGTGGTTTATGATTTTTATGACCTACATATCTTCATTAGTTCAATACAAGGTTTTAGAAATAGGATTCGGGGCGACTTGGTCACCCTTGAGTCATGTTGACTTGGCCAGGTTAGAGCTGGTGGAATCCTAGGCCTTGCAAAGGTTAAAAAGTATAAAAAATTAAAAAAAAAAAAAGGAAAATATTTTCTATGATTATGTAGTTATAATTCTTAATGTGTTTCATTTATGAATAATGAATTATAGATACCCACATCTATATGTAATTCAGTTGGGTGAATAGTTTGACAGATCTTCACATGCTTAGATCTTTAAAAAAAAAAGTGGTTTTGATATTCTAGATTCAATGTGTAAAGTTCCTAAGAGTCTTCCACATCTTTTCCTGTGGAAAAAATAGTAAATAAATGCATTTATGACCCAAAAACAATGGGACTTGGCAACCGAGTGACTCAGGGAAGCGACTCGACTCGCCACCTACTGGCCAGGATCGACTTGGCTGCGTCGATTTGGTCTCATCAAATAGGTAGTGTTGACGTACATGCTTTTAGGTATATTTGGAGAAATCAATTGGTTGGCAATTTGTCTTTTGATCATGACTGTTGTTCCATCTTAATTTTCTTAGATGGCAACAATAATTTTATCGTCAAGAGTAAGGAATACAAAACTAGACAGAAGAACACATCAAACATCATATGACATGGAATATTGGTTAGGTCCATCTTTAGCCAATCAATCCGCAATTCATTTGTGCCCTGTAAAATATTTCTAAAAGAGAACTGATCATCAAGATCTATAGCCCAGAATTCTTTGATCTGAGAAAAATCAAGAGGATAGTTTAATTCATTGATCATTATATTTTCTAAGTTCATCAATCCTTTTAGTCCATTTCAAAAATAGAGTTAATTCCTGCAAAAAAAATAGAGTTAATTCCTGCAAGTGAGCTTAAGGCTCTTAGATATACATATATTTGTAATTTAGATACATAGTTTTTTGAATGATAACAAATTTTATCAAACTTTATCACGTACAAGGGCAGTTCCACTTAAGGAGTGATTTGGGTTGATGATTGTTGTCACTTTTTTTCTTCTAATGTTTGCTTTTCCCTGGTTCTCTTAGGGGCCATTTGGAAACTCTAGTGTAATTAATAAGAGCTAATTTAAGATTTAAAATAAAAGCTCTAATGTTATAATTTATGATTATTCTGTTTGGTAAAGATATAATTTCATGAGGTAATAAGGGTCTACCTTTAGGGATTGTCGTATTTGGGACCGACCTTTTAAAAATTACAATGTAGAACCCACCATTGGCGTCATTTTGGAAACTTTTATGAGGTCATTTTAGTCCAAACACTTGTAAATTCTCCATTGTCCCCCTCCATCCGCTTTAGCTAAAGAAGCTCTAAAAAAGCAGCCCCCTTCAGATTATTTTTTTAGAGGCAAAATCTCTAATATGTAAATAAGCTCTAAAAATGGAAAATTCAGTTGAGGCTTATCAAATGCTCTAATATGTAAATAAGCTCTAAAAAAAAGAGCTTATTTTTAGAGTTTTCAAACACTCCCTTAGTTAGATTTGTAACCTCGATATATTCTTTTTTTTTTTTTGGTGAATATGGGCTGCTCATTTTGTTATTTTAAGGCTATGACTCTAACTTGCGCACCTTCATCATACTTTTCAACCTCTCTCTCTCTCTCTTATTAGTTCATAGCAGCATGTTTTCCTAAGCTTATGTTTTAGATTGGATTGTAACATTCCTGTAGTCTTTTTTTGTAAAACTAGGACACAAAGTATCAGTATTTGTGGAACTGCAAAGAGTACATTGAGAAGGTACGTACTAAATGCCTGCCTGACGACTAAAACGATGAACATGCCCGGAACTGGTGTTAAGGATTTGATAGATCCTTTGTTTGTGCATGAGATGTAACTTTTGCTAATGTGCAGGCATCTCGGATTATCCTAGCCACTGATGCTGATGCACCTGGCCAAGCATTAGCTGAAGAGCTTGCACGCCGTCTTGGTAGAGAAAGGTTTGCTTTACTTTCTCTTATATGTTCTTTCAGGTCCTGTTTGGATGCGGAAAAAAAGTGAGAAAAAAAATCATCTTTAGTGAAACCCCTTTTTCCTGCTTCATTTCTTTTGGAGGAAAAAAACAATTCTCCTCCTAACTACTTTTTGCAAAAAGTAAGACAAATGGTTCTCAAGGGAATGGAGGAAAAACCATTTTCTCTATTTAAACATGAATTTTATTGATAAAAACATGACATTATCTTGATTGGTAATATGACTCGATCCCGCAACCTTGTGGTTGGGACATAGAGTGACTTCCAATCGTGCTACAGGCTCTTGTTCAGCCATATAATCATAATCATAATGAATCAACGATAGAAAAAACAACAATTTGTCCTTGGCTGTAGCTCAGCTGCTTAGGGACATGAGTATGCGAGTTTGAGTTCCCAGTGTACGAAAAAAAAAAAAAAAAAAAACAGAAAGAAAATGTTTGAATTTCGTTTTAAGCACAACTTTCTTTATTAAAATCCAAAACAGTGGAGAACCACTACTAGAGAAGAGTGGTGAATCTCCACAAAGGGATTCCATACCCTTACATTACTCCTCAGTTATTTAACTAGCGGGGATTCCCCACTTGTCATTTTCTCCTCACCTAATAAGGATTTTGTTTATCTAAAGGTTTCTAAATGCTTTCTTATGCATGACCTTTTCTATTTCAAGGAGAAATGTGGTGAATCTCCACAAAGGGGGTGTCCACCTAGTGGGGATTCTCCACTTTTCATTTTTACCTCATCTGAATAGACTCTTTAAGGAAAGGCAAGTCACCGGATCCTTTTGTTCTCATATCTACTTTGTGCTTTTGTTTTATGAACTAGCAGATGTTGGCGAGTCAAATGGCCGAAGAAAAATGACACTGATGTTTGCAAGGATGCGAATGAGGTTTTACATGTTCCATTCATACATTGTATATTTTTATTTTATACATGATTCGGAACGGCTACATCTGTTATGTGGTAGTCAAATCAGTTTAGGTGTCAACATTCCCAAAAAAGGAAAAAAAAAATAAAAAAATCAGTGTAGTTGTCATACCCAGTGTCTTGTATAGCAAGTTTTAGAATGTCTTAACTTCACAGTTTTTAACGATGACTGGCGAATGTTAATCCAAAGGATTTTTTAACCTCAATTTCATACCCTGCCTCTGAAGAAAATGTGAAGCTTCTTTACCTTTTTTTTTTTTTTTTTTTTTTTTTAATTTTTAATTTTTATAGCGGTTAAATTTTATTCCACCAAAAAAAAAGAAAAAGAACAAAAAAAAAAAAAAAAAACTACCGAACAACAAAGAAAAAAGCAACTAAAACAAACTATACATAAAAAATGATAGAAGATCGAGAAAGTCCTTCCCTAGAAAGACCATCCGCCATTGAGTTAGCCTCCCGTAAGATGTGACGGAAAGAAGCACCAATCTTTTTAGAAATATCTTGCACCTCCACTACCCAATGCAAGTAGTCAACTTTTTTGTGTGCACGCTGTGCACACTTGAGTGCTAAAAGTCTTTAATTTAACCATGATTACTTGTTTGCCCATATCATATCCATGTTGGCACATTATGCATGTTTTTTTTTGGAAAGCCTGATCCATCACCGTCTATAGTGTCTATAGTATTTTCTAAGAAAGGCTATCTTTAGGTGTAACCAATAGCAATATTGGAACATGTTATTATCCCACAACATATGTATTAGTACTGAAATATCTCATTATTTTGAGAATGGAAAATATTGCAGTCATATCTAATAGTAGCACCCAAATGTTAGCTAAAATTTCATACGCTTTAGGTTAATACCTGTTGAAAGAACAAATTGGGTTAGGGTTAACCAAATCGTTCGACAAAATTTTGAGTAGAAGAAGCATGCCTGAAGTATGGAGAACGTGTGGTTCCTTTTTACAAGAATAAAGGAGATGCTCCGGATTGTGCGAACTGTTGGGATACTAAACTTACGAGCCATGTAATTATTTTCTAGGACAGGTACGAAGCAATGCTAAGACAAGAAACAACTATTAATAGTTTCCCCATTTTGGTTTATACTGTACTGAGTATATAGCATTTAATATAGAAGAGACTATCCACATCATATTGTCCACTTTGACTGATGTCTCACGGCTTTAAAAGATGTCATGTGGGGTTAAGGCCAAGCCGCACATGTATGTTGAGGGTTAGGACTTGGATGTTTCCGATGTGTGACTTAGTATAGTCCAAGACCCCTGGGAGACATGCAAGCAAGCAAACAAGACCAGCAAGCCTAGGCAGGTAGGAATGTAGGATCTCACACCAAATTTCAGTGGTTCAGATGATTCATGCAGTGGGCAATGGAGATTGAAGCAAAAATCTTCTCCCATGAGCAATTTTTGTTATCCCGTTCCTTCTTTTTTATTTTGTTATTTGTTTTCATTCAGTTGAGCGAGTAAGAGCATTGGCTATGCCCAATGGCGGACCCAAGATTTTCATTTGGGTGATGCGGGCAATGGTCAAGTTAAGAAGTCAAAAAATAAAGTGAAATTTTTTGAGATATTATTTAAGGAGTTTCTCGAGTTGCACCTGCGTTGTAACACTTAGATCTGCCCTTGGCTATGCCTTTTCATTTACCAGGTGCTCTTCATTTTCTAAGATTTTATTTCTCAAGCCAATTATTAGATGTGGCTTTGATGTTTTTGTGTGTGTGGAGAGAGAGAGATGGAAGGAGGTGCAAATTTTGTTTTGGAAAATTTGCTGTTGAACGGCCAGTGAATGGGGAGAAAGGAATGTCCAGGGATCTCATTTGCCACCCACTCCGTTTGTTTCATTTGACCAATGTTTTCCTCACTAAGATCCATTAAAGATGTGGATTTATCTTTTTATAAAAAAAAATTACCCAACTAAATTTGGATATTATTTATGGCCTTGTCATTGCTGGTTTACATGCAAACAAAAGAAAAAGAAAAAAGAAAGAAAGAGTATCCTATCATCATCACAATCAAAGCCTTGTCCCAACCATGTTGGGGTTGGTTGTCTACATGAATTTTGTTTCTCCATTCTGATTTATGGTTTCCAAAATTCTCGATATAACAAGTTAAGAAACCCCAAATACTTTTATCTTCAGGTTGCTCATATTTGTACTTGGTTTCCGATCTCTTACTTGCCCCAACCCATGCGTCATTGAAAATTGTACTCATTTTGTTTGAAAGTGTCTGTACATGAATCAGACAGAAACAATGAAAAAAAAGAAGAAGACAACAACAAAAAAGATAATAGGAGTGATTGAGTATATTATCCTAGTCTCAAGTGTTGCATGAGCCAACTCTCTATAACCCATGCTTTCATATTTTTCTAATTCTTTATATGTAAGTAAATTTTTGTGAACCAAAGCTCCAAAATGGAACACTGTAATGCCAAATCAGCTGACTCAGCAAACTGAAATGGGGGCCTAAAACGAAATTGACAACTATTTATAAAATTGCTAAAACTAGGAACACATGGGGCCCACATGTCTAATTAGTCATGTGAAAAATTACATCTATAAAACCAAGGGCAAACTTATTGTGGGATTCCCCTTGGACAGATGAAGTTGTGGGTCCTGAGCTAGGCCAAATGGGCCTTTTGTTGGATCAAACCCATGATCTGAAACCGACTTTGAGGCAGCCACCTCTTAGGCTGCATCATAAAGGGACTACAAATTTAGAGGACCTGAAAGTAGGAATGAATTGGCTAAATTGTAAATAACCTAGTGCCATGGTGTGATAGATTTTGGTATCTGGGAGTAATTGCAGTACAAAAATGGGTTTGAGTTGCATATCATAGATGGAATCAACAAGGAGTGGGAAAGTAGTAACAAGCTACTGGCGTTGTGCTATCTTTGGGTACTGCTTGGATTGCAGGGGAGTTTTTATTAGGACCTACTTTATTTTATGGAGCGGAATGTTGGGCAACAAAGGAGTATTGGAAAGATAAGTACACGTGTCATTGAGTTGCATATGTTAAGATGGATGCCTGGAGTCACAGGATAGAATTGGTATTGAGTAGTAGTGGCCACAGTACAAGTAGCTATGATGTCATTTCAAATATGGAAGTCTGAAGATAGTCTTCACAGACATCTTGGACCCATCCAAATGGAGTCTTCAGTTCACACATTGGATCTGATTAGAAGTCTTCAGTCTTCACACAAGGCTAAGAAAATTTGATTTCACAAACTCAATATTGAAATAGAGAGATTCTTGAAGAGCATTACAGCCTATATAGAGTAGTAGGCACAATCTTGCCTTTTTAGAAAATATTGTTTTTAAGAAACCATTAATCTTTCTAATCACTGCGTCTGCTTGCTGTATCAAATCTTCAACAATAATCTTAAGCATATCTTCTGCAAGTTTAAAGATGTAGATATGCTTTTAGTTGATTGTTTTCATCAATTGTATTATATATTCAGAGCTTTTATTTGTAATCTGGCATACCATTCAACAGAAAAAAAGTAATCCAACCTCTCTTTTTTTTTTTTTTTGTGTGTGTGTGTGTTGTTGTATGACATTTTTCAGAGGCCAGTGTCTTAATCGGTTAATTTTCATGGTTCCTTTTTATTTATTTATTTATTTTTAACCTTGACATTCTCTTTGCTTATAGTTTTATCTATGCCTGTAGTCGATGTTGTAAGTTTGCTTTCTTGTTTCTTGGATCCACGTTAATTATGAGCAGTGTTTTAAAATGTTTTGAGGCACAAGGTGATGGGTTGCAATTGCCCAAAGTGTGAGGCAAAGGCTCAAATGTGACAAAAGATATAACATATGATGGTGTCATAGAAAATGATTTCACTTCAGTTGTTTTAAACCTTAATGAGTTAACTAGGGTTAACTTAAGTTATTCTTAGCGACATGTGTCACGCCTGTGGCCCCCCTATAGAAGGGCGTTGGGTCCGGGGAGCATCCGCCTAGATAGAGAGGGCAGGGGAAACTCTTAAGGATTGGGTATGCAGTGGTGCACAAGTCTCACATCGAAAACACGCTAGTCCAGATCTTGGGTATATGTGTGACCTGATCTTTAACTCCACATGAGGCCTTTTGATGGGTTGAGGCTTACCAAAAACAAAACCGTGAGGCATGTGGGCCAAAGCGGACAGTATCATGTGGAGAGTGGGCCCAGGTTGTTACAACATGTCTTAAATTAAGAATAAAGCCTTCTAAGTTCTTTACAAATTGCCTTTAACTGTTGCTTAAAACAAGATGATAATGGTTCTTATGCCTCCTGATGTGGAGAGTGGCTGATGTTAATGCTTTTTTGGGGTGAAAACCTCAACTATGCCTCATACAGTGTGGTCAACCTTGCAAATGCGAGCGCTACCTAAGAATGGATGCCCAAGTTGCATTTCTTGGACAGTTAACCCCAAGGTGTACCCCACAAACACCTTCTAAAACCACCTATTGCAACTGCCCTTAGTTGAGCAAAGATTGTTTTTAAGATGGATTGAGAACATATATTGAAAATCAGAACAACCCATGTGCAAAGGATTAGGAACTTTGTAAAGGGGAGATAATAAAGACTTGGTATGAAGTAGTTCAAAAAGGCATGCTAGATTGTAGAGTCACATAGAGCACGGATGTATATAGGCTTGAGTGATAAAAGTGGCATGCACAAAACTGACCCTAGATTGATGGCATGAGACTTAGGTGATGATATGGTGATGATTCTATGCTATTGTTTTAGTTGTAATGCATTTCCAATTATGTACACTCATTTCTTCAAAATGATTAGGTGAACTAGAACTTAGAGGATAATACCTTTTCCACTACCATTATGCATATATGGCATACTAGCATGTGAGTTTCTCTTGGTTATCTATCTGACACCTAAAAACCTATGTTTCACAACTTGGTGGACATTCTTGGCAATATTTGGCTTGATCTGATGCATATGTGTATGGTCTAATGCTAAGTAATTTTTCTTAATCTTCCTACAGGTGCTCATGTTTTTAGGACCAGAGGCACTGAGGGAAGTTATTGAGAATGCTGAGTTATATCCTATAAAGGGTCTGTTCAGGTTCAGTGACTACTTCGATGAGGTTGATGCATATTATCATCGCAGTTTGGGTTTTGAGTTTGGTGTCTCAACTGGTTGGATGGGCCTGAATGAATTATATAATGTAAACATTTTGCTAGTCCTTTTTCCTCTCCACTTATTCAAATTTCTTAGATTTTGCTACTATGCTTGCTCAAAAGATGACTACATATATTGAGAGTTCACTATATATATATATATATATATATATGGGAGATGCTCCTATGAGAGCACCTCTCACCTTACTATGAGAGGTAAAGGTGGGGGCCCTCACATTTAAGTTGTTGATATTGGATATGGATGTAAGGGCCCCCACCTTATCTCTCATAGTAAGGTGAGAGATGCTCTCATAGGAGCACCTCCCTATATATATACATATATATATTGATTTGTTGCATCTCAGTCATAGCTAAGGAATTAAAAATCATTTTTGATTTCCAACTTGGTATTTGATCGAATTGTGACTCGCCATGCTGAGTCGTATTGCCAAGTTAGACGAAGTCCCTCAAGCTTCTGAATTGAAATCTTTAAAAAACTCTTAAAAGATCACGAAAAATTTCTAAAAACAGAAAAAATCTTTATAAAAGTGAAAGAGTTGACATGTTTTAGTTTAAATTTGTTGATTTGTATACTTGTAAGCAAATGCAAGCAAGGTTCAACTCAGTTAAGTAACTTTAATTGGTTTTTTTATATTTGATCATAAAAGCAACTAAATATTGATAATAATGTTTGAAAAGTCCATGGATCTAGCTATCTAAAAGCCTAGCATTATGAGTAACATGAAAATGAAGGGGAAAAGTAAGAAATGTAACTTTTTAAATCATTTTAATTAGAAAACAAAACTCGTGATAATACAAGGTGGACTTGGTCTGACTTGGCTGTTATGGGGTGAAACTCCATCTTCTCTCTTGCGACTCTGTCGAGTCCCATGAGTCTTCACTAAGCCTTTCAACGCAATCAGATTGGTGGAAGGTTCTGCCCAAATATAGGCACTTCAAAGCCAATAAATTACGCATCTGCCCAAAGATGAGGAATTTTGAAACATCATTGAAGCGATTTTCTAGAATACACGAGGAGTCTTTAAGTGGGCCTTTTGGGAATCCAAAGAAGGCAATTTTCTTATTGCACTGGGATTTCATTTCCTTACAATTAAACATCCATTTAATCTAGACTCTAATAAATAGGAAAAATAAATTAAAGAGAGATGCTTAAAGTTACAGTTATCCTAATAGAGATATTAAAGGACTCATTAATTTGTTGCGTTATTATGTCCTATTAAGTATTAACTGTTGCACATAGCTAGATTGGGTCTATTATGCACATAGCTAGATTGAGCCTATTAGGCTAGTCATGGGCCAGGGCCTGGGCACAGTGGACATGAACCTGGCAATGAGTCTTGGGCTGGAATAGCCCATCTTCTGAATCCCTTTTTTGGAAGCCCCTTTTGGGGCTGTATCACTTCCTCTAATTTGTGTGTAGCGTGAAGAATTGACTCACGATGGATCAAGGTCAGTTGGGTGTGTACGATTCTTTACACCTCACTCAGCCACTCAACCAAGTTGACTTGGGCTTTACATGTAAAGGCTAGCCTATTCATCTACATTACTATCCATACTTGCACAACTCATATGATCTGAGGGGGATGAAACCTTACCCTTTTGGGGCTGTATCACTTCCTCTAATTTTTGTGTAGCTTGAAAAGTTGATTCACTATGGGTCAAATTCAATTAGATGTGTACCGTGTACGATTCATAAGACCTTACTCAGCCACTCAACCAAGTTGACTTGGGCTTTACATGTAAAGGCTAGCCTATTCATCTGCATTACTATTTATACTTAAAACTTGTGCCACTCACAGGATTTGATGGGGATGAAACTTGACCCACTGTCTTTCCGAATTCTCCTTTACATCTAGCACCAATCCACATATTAAAAAGAGTTATGGTTGCTCTCAACATTAAATGAATCATATGTAAAACATCATTCTAGTATGTTGCACACTATCTTGGAATGAAATTTGGGCCAATGAGTTTTTGTTTTGTTTTATTTATTTTAGGGGATTGGGGTGGTGTGGGTGGTGGTTAGTTGGTTTGTTAATGGGTTGGATTCAAGAATGGTAGGTTCATTTGCATGTTTTTGGAAGAGAAAAAGGGAAGTAGTGTTCTCTCTCTCTCTCTCTCTCTCTCTCTCTCTCTCTCTCTCTCCCACACCCCACACCCACACACCCTCCCTTCTCATAGACACTCAAAAGCACACAAGCACATGCACAGTCCAATGTGATCTAATGAGATCATAAAGGTGAGATGACATCCAGTGGGGCCCATTAGGAACTTGCAATTGTAACAGCCCAAACCCAAATTACATTGATTATTAGGGTTCCGTTGAATTTTAGCCCCAAAAAATAAACGAATTTGGCAATTAGGATTAATTATTAGGATTTCCACAATTCTTATGTTAATGGGTTGTCTCAATTGTTAATTATGTTCAATTTTGGACTTCACTGTAATTTTACGATTCAGCAAAAATAAAATAATATGTGAATATAGTAAATTTGGCCAAATTTTGACTATTAACAATTAATTAATTTAATAGTATACGACCATGCTAAATTTAGATTAAATTTATATAGTAGGCCCCATGTGAGATCTACTAGAGCCACACGCACAACCATGGGATTGTTTGAGCAATTGCATTATTTAATTGGAGACTTATTAAATGTATAACTACAAGTTAGTAGCCGAATATGAATGATAAACAAGACTTTCTAAAATGTGACCTATAGTTATAATATGATTGAATAATGGACCTAAAATTGTAAAAGGAATACAAATAAAGATGCGAATAAAAAGGGTCACACGATTCTTGTAGGAAAAGTTTTGATTTTAGCTAAAAGTGAAAAGAAAACCTTTTAAAGAGGGATATCATCACTAAAATTAGAAAAAATGGCTTTCCAAATACAACTTCTAGGAGTTCAAACTCAACCCTTATAAACCAAATGGCCTCTCTCTCTAGTAGAAGAAGAATGGAAGAGTCATTGTACGGAGAGAATGATAGAGATAGGGATACTAGAGAGAAGGGCTGTGTACTTTATAAGGGTTGAATTTGAAACTCCTAGTACAACTACAAGTTGTATTTGGAAAGCCATTTTTTCTAATTTTAGTCATGATATCCTTGTTTACAAGGCTTTAATTTCACCTTTAGCTAAAATCAAAACCTTTTCTATAAAGATCGTGCGACCGTTTTTATTGACATCTTTATTCCTTTTACAATTTTAATTACAATATTGAATCCTATTACAAATATAAGTTCCATTTTTGAAAGTTTAGTTTATCATGCACATTAGGCTACTAACTTATAGTTATACATTCAAAAAGACTCTAATTAAATAATGCAATTGCTCAAGCAATCACATGACCGAGCGTGTGGCTCTAGTGGGCCTCACAAAAACTACAGGCAATATTATATAAACTTAATCTAAATTTAGCATGGTCATGTACAATTAAATTAATTAGTTAATAATCACAATTTAACCAAATTTACTATATTCTTATATTATTTTATTTTTATTAAGTTGTAAAGTTAACGTTCAGAATTGAACATAATGAGGCAACCCATTAACTTTGAAATTTGGACCTAGAATTATGGAAACCCCAGTAATCAATCCTAATTCCTTTTATTTGGGACTGAAAGTCAAGGAAACCCTAATAATTAATGTTATCTAGGTTTGGGTCCTTACAACAGTACTTGGATTGGGTAGGATTTTATTTAATGGTTAGGGATAGATGAGAGATTATGCTATCTAATCACCTTATATTTTCGGCCCCACAAAAGCCAGCTGTTGGTAAAATGCAAATCCTAAGGCATTAGATCACAAGGCTTAGGTGATTTTATGTGTATCATTTTTCACCTTATATGTCCCATCCTCTCTCTCAAACACACAGTCAATAGGCGTAGCACATAGGCATGCACACTCAAACTAGTGATTGAATGAGATGATGAAGGTGAGAATACAGTGGGGCCCACTAGGAACTTGACAGTATTTGGGTCTGGGTGGGATTTCTAGAGATTAAATGGTTATGGGTTGGATGAAAGTTTTGCGATCTACCATAGCTTATAATTTAGGTCCTGCAAGTCAACTGTTTGAAAATACAATTCCTCAAGGGTATTAGATCACAAGGCTTAGGTGATTTTATGGGTGTCATTTTTTCACTCTACACGTCCCCCCATCTCTATGAGTTGGCATTGGCCAGGTGGGCCCATAGTTTCCCTAGTTGTTTATATGTGTATGCCTGTGCAAGCATCTGGACGTGGAAGGTTGGTGTGTTTTGGCATGTGCATACTCGCATTTTGTAGGTAGGCATCACCTGGTAGCTTGGCAGTTCATGGAGGCGGATCATTGTTTGGTTGTGAAAGGAAAATGTTGATTGGAAGTATGGTGAAGTTTCACTTTCAATCCCGCAATCATCTTAGCTGTTTGATGATTCTTGCAAAAATCAGAGGTTTGTTAAAGTCAGATTTCCGAGGCATCAAATTAGAGGGCTAGGTTGATTGGATGGGGTGAAAGCTGGAAACTTAACCCATCCCCTATCCATGCTTTCTCCTTCTATTGGAGCTTGCATCTCCAATGACTGATGCTTTCTCGCAAGTGTATGGAAAGGCAAACGAAGAGGTCTACTGGATAAACAAGGATGGGTAAAGTAGGACTGGATTCTACTGTAATTTTCTTATTTTGACATGAGGTGAATGTAAGGGACGGTTGCTTTTCTTAGAGACCATTAAATTATATAGATATAATACCATAGACTTTCTGTTTTTTGTTTTTTGGTTCCTTTTCTATCTTTTTTTGGTAAATTCTCTTGATTGCCAATAAAAAAAATGAGTCCATTCCTAACTACCTTATGATATGGCATGCTTCTAGGTGTGCCCCATAGATTTTTGCGCAACGGCTAGATTGATGCTCTGTGTAATATTAATGATGCAGGTCGTACCTGGAGAATTGACTATTGTGACCGGTGTTCCTAATTCGGGCAAGAGTGAGTGGATTGATGCCCTCTTGTGCAATATTAATAGAAGTGTAGGCTGGAAATTTGCACTTTGCTCTATGGAGAACAAGGCAAGCTATTCACCAATTAAAATGTTCTGATTGTTTTTTTTTTAATTGCTCATTTTCATTTTCATTTTTTTTTTCTTTTGCTTTAACCATGTCCATAATCCATATATCATTGTGAAGGTTCGGGAGCATGCAAGGAAGCTTTTGGAAAAACATATTAGAAAACCTTTCTTTAATGCCAGGTGAACTTTAATATTTTTGTTCAATCGGACTTTTACTTTTCCACTTCATGCATTATTGTTGTTTATTTCCTAAAAAGTAAAAAAAAAAAAAAAAAGAAAAAAAGAAAAGACAATTCTTCCTCTGCCTATTAGTTTACTGTTTCTTTGCTTAAATGATTTTTAATACTGTTTTTTGAACATTTCTTCCAAACTGCTCCCTAGTAAGTTTGTTTATAATTGTGAAGTAATTTTGTTTGTTATGTATGCTGGCACTTTGCACTGGACTTGGGTAGAGGGCTAGGCTGATTGGATGGGGTCTGGAATGCTCTTGTATTCTGCGATTTTCTTTATTTTCCTTTTTCAATTAATGAAATGGGTCCTACTCTATGTATGTTTTCTTACTAATTTCAGACTGCTGACTCATGACATTTTCTTTTCTAAGGTCGTTCCTGATATGCTTGCCATTTGCATCATCACTTTCTTATGTGTTTGAAATAATATTCTACCTTAAGGGAAAGGAAAGAGACATGAATTCTGTCTTAAAGACAAGAAAACAAAATTATCGTAATGAATTTGGATACCTTTCATTGTGATAGGTCATCATCCCTTCTTATAGCATGAGTCTAGTCTATTTACAACAAATTCACATAACTGTATTCCTTAGATTGGGGTAATTCCTCTTAATTGGGCTAAATCTGATATGATCTTTAGAGATTTATACATCATTATACATCCATCTCCCATGATATACAGTAACCTGTAGTACTGTTCTAACCAGAGAGAGTTAAAAAATCTCCGAAGCTCGATCAACTATGATTACCTGGTGGAGAGTAAGGAGGAGGGAGCTTGCTTGCTGTATAATGTAATTTTTATGTTGTTTTCCAAGTGTGGAGGTCAAGGTTTGGCCTTTTGGCTTGTGTCTCTTGATCTGTCAGTCCCTTTGGCTTTAAAAAATTACCCCTCAAGAAACTTAACCACTAAGTAACAACCCCCCCAACCTGCACGCACATGCGCGCGCACACACACAAACACAAACACACCGCAACAAACATAGATTTTAATAATAGCACGAAACACGTTTCCGCAGTCCTCACTTTTTTGCAAAAGACCGGCCACACAATCGTGCCCAAAGAACATTGCTATAGGCACAATGTGCTAAGATATCTAGAGACTTGGCAACCAGGAAAGTTAATATAGACTGAAAACACTAATTATGCTATTAAAACAACAAAAAATTCTTAGATTACTCTTCTTGGGCCACAGTGGGTTTGGGTTGTGGGGCTTTTGACTTTGACTGAGTCTCTGGCATCAACATGTGGCTCCTTTCTGCATCGCAACTACCATTATTGTTCTAAACCACATTGAGAAGAGTAATGAAATCAACCTAGGACAACTAGCCCTCTTAGGGAGCATGCAGTGTGTTACTATCTCAGTTCCAAGTAACTACTGCTAGTGTTTAAGGCTTGGAGAGAGGATTGTGTATCTCAAAGAAATGCAACTAGCCATCATAGTTTTACTCATCTAGAATGTCTTTTACACATTTAGTCATCCTACACTCCAGCCTCAAACTACATTTTTACTGGACTGCCACTAGATTTTTTTTTTTCTTTTTAGCTAGACTTCCACTAAAATTAAGATAAATAAAATAATTCTTATGAGCGAACACTAAAATTCTATGTAGTGCCTTCAAAAACTCGCTAGTTGATCCTTAACTTGGCTTTCCTGGGCCTCTTGATGTTATGTTGAACTCTACAGTCTCTACTTGATTAAAATTATCAAGCTTATCAACTTGCCCTAGTTCAAAGTCAAGCCTATGCTTTCAGCATTGTATGGTGTTATGGCATGCTTATAATAAGTTGTTATAAATTTAATTACGACACTTTGTATACTTTTTTTCTTTTCATTGGTGTTTAATTGTTGTTACCCCAAAAACTTCAATATAGACCCCCTCTTTCCCTCTCTTCAAGCCTTATAGAGAATGTGGAGATGCAGAGCATTCATTAGATAGATGGTAAAAACCTAATCATCTGTTATGAGAAGAATCCTCTAAAAATAAAAGAGGTCCTCAATAAATCAACCTAAATGTCCTTTGGGTAAAGCAATATGAAAAAGGCGAGGGAAAGAAAAGAGAATGCAAATCGAGAGCTGCAGTCTTCTAGAAACTGAAGGAGGAGAGATGGGCAGGGGTTTAGCAACAAGGACATTGAAAGTCTTCCATCAAATCAAAAGATATTGGTTCCAATATAGTCAATTGGAGCTGTAAACCTGATAAAATTCTTTCATGAGGAAGATTCGCACACACCAGATACAACTATAACATTTATTAAACTAAATGGAAATACCTCTACAAGTGGCCTATTGGCTGTATTTATATATATATATATATATATATACACATAATCATTTTCTCTATCATGATGAGAGATTTGCACCATAGTTACATAGTTTGCAGTTCGATCAACTCGCATTTGAATTCATAATTCGAAGTTCAACACTTAACCTCGATTTGAAAATTCGATGGGGCAGGTTCATACGATTTGCTTTTCAATTTAATTGATCCGTAGTTCGAATTCAATGAGTTAGATACAATAATTCGAATATATACCTTCATGAAATTTGAGATAACTCACATATTCATAGGTCCAACTCACATCCTTTTTCATGGAACATTTCTCTTAAAATATGGCATGGTATATATTGCTAATGTATGCATCAGTATCAACTTAGGGCAATTGCTAAATCAAAAGGGTAGGTGTGTGTGAAGGAAGATCATAGGTGGGCCCAACATGAGAAAAAGAAGGGACAATGGTAAAGATGTTATGGAGTATTTTCACCTTTTTTCTATCTTTTTCTTTTTTCAAAGCAACTATGAAAAATGTAGTTTTGTTTCTGAGGTAGTTTCCTTAGAAGGGTCTCTTGCCCAAGTAAATGAGAGGGCGTCATTTGTGGTACTGACGCTGGACATTCTAGGATGTTTTTGCTTCAAAAGTAAAAATAATTTTTTTACCATGAGTAGGCTTATCCTCAAAACCTAAACCATTGAAAGTTAGTAGCTCCCATTGTATTGACTCCCAGGAAATTTACTCTATTCAAATTAGGCCTACCGTCAAAATTCTCGCTTATAAAATGTTCAATTTCACTCTTTTGTTTTGTTATTTAAATATGGTCCTTTTACATATTATCAATCTGATGGTGGGCTTAACTCAGGTTGGGGTGAAGATTGTCTCATCTCCAATGAATATTTAGAAGTGAATTTTCAATTGAATAAATTAAAAAAAAAGATCTAATTATAGAATTATAAGCATTAGCATACTGAACTCTCTATGCCTTCATCAAAAGATACCGAACCTTCAGCATTTGCAGATTTACATCAAAAGTTGCTTTTTCAACCATCTTATCCATGTGTGGCCCACAGAAAGATGAGATATTAATTTATCAAACATCTCATCTAAATATGGTTGACAGAAAGAGGAGAGGAACGAGCAAAGTTCATCTTCCTCTTCTTCTCCCTTTGTGTATCTTTCTCTATTTTCCGTCCATGACGAACTTTGAACTATTCAACTTTTATGAACGAACCATGCTGAATCGAATAGTGATTTGGTTGGTTCGAACTGTTCACAATTCAAACGTCAAAACACCAAACTAGGTGACTATGATTTGCACACACCAAATACAGCTAGATCTGTTATTAAAATAAATGGAAATGCCATTAAATGGAAATGCCATTACAAGTGGTCTATTGACCTGTATTTATATATATATATATATATATAAAACATTTTCTTTACTAATAGTTTAAACTATCATATCTTATTGTAAAAAAAAAAAAAAAAAAAAAAAAAAAAAAAAAAAAAAAACTTTAATGTTCCTTCCTAATCCTAATTATGGCCTGTATTTATAAAAAAAAACCATTTTCTTTACTAATAATTTGAACTATCATTTCTTATTTTGAATTTTTTTTAATGCTCCTTCCTAATCCTAAATACAGCTAGGCTGTAAGTAAACATAAAATATACTGAATCCTAATGAAATTAAATATGTTTCAGACTGTTAAATGGATAATAAGAACTGCCATATACGTGGGTCCCACTGCAGTCAGGTGGGACCTGAAGGCTCCATGGTGCAGTCAGCTGGCCTATAAAGTTTTGTTAGGGCCTGCAGTGCTGCTTTGATAGGCTGACAGTGTGCTAGCCATACTCCTGGGCACAGCAGGATTGTACTGACACAGCTGGGACTGTATGGGTCTGGCTTAGCTGGAACGGGCTTGACATTCCTGAATTGAGCTTCTCAAAGGGCCTTGCTGGGCCTGTTGAACTCGGATTTAGCCAGGCTGGGCCCTTTTGGGTCAGCTTGGGGATGGTTGTGCCTGAGTCATTGTTTAGGATGTGTATTTAGTGGATTCCCTGGCCTGTACCGTAAAATAGGATTCACCGTTCAATTTGATACAGATTTTTCCTGTGTTTTTGTGGATCAGTCTAACAATTTTTATTTTTATTTTTTGTTTTTTATGGGAGAATCATGTTAATTTTGTTCTCTTGCATATATATATATATATATATATATATTTTATTCATTTCAACTTTTGCTAGAACGGTTTTTAATATTATCCTGGTATGAGCAGATATGGAGAATCCGTTGAGCGAATGAGCGTTGAGGAATTTGAACAAGGGAAGAAATGGCTTAATGATACATTTCATCTCATACGGTGAGTTTGATATTTGGATGTCATGAAGATCCCCCCCATCTGGTGGTGTGTTACATTCTAATTATATTGATTTCTAATTTAGTGAAAGGACATCATTGTCTAGGAAGTGGAAAATACCAATTAGATGTTTAAAGGTGCATTTGGTTGTACCCGATATTGCATTATGTTTGAAAATTTGGTAGAATGAAAAGTTCATACTTCATAGTTCTAAAGTGTCTGGAGTGACATGGGAGTCACGGATTGTATTAGGTGGGATACTGTTTTCCTGATTGTTTTCAGTGATGACAACATTATGGGGCGGAGAACGTTGGAAAGAGTATCCCACTTAGTGTGGTTTCTGGTTTCTGCTCCGCTCTACCAATGAAAAGTGTAGTGGGTAGACATCTATTTAACATCCATTTGTAAATGTGGATGTTTTTTGTTTCCTCATCATTGATTGAAGCCTTACTGCTGTTTGAGTCCAATTTAGTGGGATCTGTTTCTCCGCTCACCACTATTTAAGGCTCAATTCTCGACGCTCTGCAATCTAACATGCCACTTTCACTACATTTCGTGTATTTATTAGTCTGCCACTATTACTAGTTCCTTGTGTTCCAAGGTTCATGATTTCTTGAGTTATGATTCATAATTATATTACAATAAATGATCTTGTATGTCCAGAATCCAGATGCACCACAAAGCGCATTGCAACCCTGGAGATCTCTATTGTGGAGCAGCTTGTATTTTCCCCCTTTTTCAATGATAACTTTTGTAATGATAAAAAAAAAAAAAATCTTAGATATGACAATCATCCACAGATCTTTGGTTAGAACTTAGCTTAAGAAATCAATTCCACAATAGTCCCAAAAAACAAGAGGCTTCTGTGCAGAGGGTTCGGCAATGGTAAAAGCATGTGCATGTGATATATTCAAGATCTTATTAACATTTCAGATGGCTGATGTAATAGAGACTCTGTTTTAAATATATATATATATATATATATATTTTAATAATAACTTGTATTAATCAAAGACTTAGCAGTACAAAAGAGATATACTGGAAAGCAATGAGAAATCCCGAAAAACACAGACCCAAGAAAGAAAGGCAAAGAAAAAAACCAAGCCTATAAAATCGGCCTTATACAAAAAAAGGAGAACATACACCTCCCAAAAATTAATAGATCACCTCCCTCCAGTTAAGAAGAATGATATCTATAGGCAGACCCCAAAACTCCTGATGAACGAACACCCAAGAAGCAGCCATAAATTTGGACCTGGAAATAATAGCAGTGGACAGGGAGGATTTTCCTTGGAAACATCTAAGGTTTTTTTTAACTTCCAGATGGCCCACATGGTTGCAAAAAAAGAAGCTCGCCAGACCCTTTTGGGAGACCCAAAAACAAACTTCCAAGCTCCAAAGAGGTCTTGAATAGATGAAGGGAGAATCCAGGACAAATCAAAGCACCGGAGGAGCAAAGTCCAAATTTCAAATGCCAATGGACAATGAAGGAGAAGGTGATTAAATTGTTTCTTCAGCTGATAGGCAAAGGGGGCAAGCATTAACCACTATCACTTTACGACGTCAAAGGTTATCAAAGGTGAGGATATGACCTCAAAGCACCAACCAACCAGAAGCCAACACTCTCAGCACCTTAGACTTCCATGGAAAGTCATAATGATTCTGTGGATTAGGAGCAGCTGACATGGCCGAAAAGAAGGATGAAACCGTGAAGACTCCTTCAAATCTTAAGTCAAACTGGACCGCAATCAGTGGTCTTGCTTAGCAAGTGATGCAGATTTCGAGCAACAACCCAAAAATTACTAACCTCTGCTCACCCAAAAATTTCTGAAAAATCACCAAAAGATTCCTTGATAGCAGATGAATCTCCTTTAGGTCAGAAAACCCAGCAATAAGAACTACAGATGTGGTCTACTGAATTGTGGTCACATTCAAACCCTTAGTGACATTAATGCATGGCTTTTCTGGAAGAAGATAAAAAGACTGGAGTGATTTTCAGGGATCGAGATCTAAAAAGCAAGAAAAACTGGAGCAGAAGACTTGGCTGCTTAATTCTTAGTAGACGAGCAAGAGTTTCTCCTTCAAAAATGCTTCAGCAAGAGACTTGCAACTGTGGGATGTAATGGCCCACTTTGAATTAGCCACAGATTGGCTCTGGTACCATGGGAACTTGTCACCCACACTAAAGAACACACAAGAGAAGTAGAATTGGATTGAAAACCAATGCGTTCATCAGTTGAGCAACTGCTTTGTTTAAAATGGAGAAGTTTCCTTTTGTACAACTTAAATCATTCCTCTAGTCAAACTAATCTTATCTAATTGGTACTACATGATCAATGAAGCTAATCTACAAAACAATGACTATATTTACAGTGCTGTGTACTGTGTAGGAGTACATGAAATAATGTTACATATGGCACATATCGTGGTGTGCTGTGCCTGACCACCATTTAACAGATTTGATTTCCAAACTGCAGATTATCCAGGTTAGTATGGTCCACTGGATTGTTTCATTGGATGTTTCTGTTTTTTGTAACGGGGCTTTGAGTCTGTCTCTTTGCTTTAATGAGTACTTAACTCCCTGAACCAGTTCACATTTGCATTATCTCCAGCAACTATATGAGTTTTAGAAACTTGAATAAAGAAACTGTATGTTCGATGCTGGATCGTTTGCTTTTAATCCACATTGAGAATTGGTATTATATTTGAATTTGGGCTCCTTCTCAGTTGATCTTTACATATCAAGTGAGCTCTCCTTTTCTTTTAAACTTTTTTATGTGTGGCTATTTTGTATGTGGTTGTTGGGTTATTGGCTAAGCCTTATTGTAGGCAACACTGATGCCCACCTTGCATATCTGCTGAGTTTGACATGAGGGTTCATCGTGTATAAGTCCCAAGTTTCATTGTCTTGAGTGCTTGCTTGAAGTGCAATAATTTTTCAAATTCCAAGCTGGCTTCTACATATTCATTTGGGTGCTCATGTACCTTTAGGTCATAGACTTGTTAATTAATTGAACCGCTGCTTGCTGGCTTTTACTGTCAAATTGCTGATATTAATATTTTGGGATAAGGCTTTGAGAGAGGCTCATGTACCTCATTGACTATGATGCACAGACATGTCATGGATATGGCAAGGGCATGCCATGGATTTTGCTGGGTTATGACTTTACATATAAAATTGAAGCATTGGATGTGATTAGATACAGATATGTTGCTCATATTCAGGCATCCTGGTGCCATGGCTCATTATGCGTCCTTGAGCTCTTTTTCACTCGTGTGGTTTGTGCAACAGCTGTGAGGATGATTGTCTTCCGTCTATTAAGTGGGTTCTTGAACTTGCAAAAGCAGCAGTTTTAAGGCATGGGGTACGTGGGCTTGTAATAGATCCCTACAATGAACTTGATCATCAGCGCCCACCAAATCAGTGAGTTTTTCAATGTATTTCATTTTTATCCATTTTAAAACTTTCCATATGAGTGCATACTCCGCTTTGTTATGGCTCACCCTCAATTGGAGCATTTCATTATCATATAGGCCTTATCCCACCTATCAGGATGAGTGAATACATTTGAAATTTATAATAATTATTATAAAAACATTTAATCCTTTTTCACAAGGGATGTCTATTCATGGTCTTGGCTTAGTGAACATGGTGACAGGGCGTAGTAGGAAATATTATATCTTGCTCGTCAGGATGTGTATTTGTCCTGATTAGTCCTGACAAGGTTTGGAAATTTAGTACTCATGATTCACGATCCAGATGGTTGGTCTGATGAGTTCTACTTTGATGGGAATTGGGATTCTCAATCCTCTTTTACCTAATCTTTTCAAAATCATCTGTAACATTCTACACCCATCTCCTGATTTCTTGCTGTGGATGGATTAGAATCTCCCAATCTAGGTTTTTTTTTTTTTTTTTTTTTGAGCTTATTATATTTATGTGGGGCTATCAGTATACAGTCTGGAATCTGGATCACGGAACCATGGGCATTAATATACACAGTCGGGTTCTGCAGCAAATCCTGAGAGCCCTGAACCTGATTAACCACTAAAAATAAATATATAAATATAAATGCGATTTGCTATTTTTTTTTTAAATTTAAATTGGGATGTCAACATCTTTGAATTCCAACTTCTGCCTGATGTGGGTGACAGGACAGAGACAGAGTATGTGAGTCAGATGCTTACTAAGATCAAACGATTTGCTCAGCACCATGCATGCCATGTCTGGTTTGTAGCACACCCTAGACAGGTATCTCCTTGTCATTCTTAATGACAAAACCCTTGTCCCTTTACTCTATCTAGCTTATCTTTCTTAACTTGCAAATCTTTGCAGCTTCAACACTGGGTAGGCGGTCCTCCTAATCTGTATGATATAAGTGGAAGTGCACACTTCATAAACAAATGTGACAATGGGATTGTTGTTCATCGCAATCGAGATGAGAATGCTGGACCCCTTGATAGAGTGCAGGTTGTCTTTTCTTTTCTTTGCTTTGAACTTCGAGTATTATTTTCACTTGAAAACATCTGTCTCTGATAATCTCAACTATTTGTTTGCAGATTTGCATACGGAAGGTACGTAATAAGGTCATTGGAAATATAGGGGATGCCTTTTTGTCATATAATAGGTGTGTCATTCTTTTTATATACAAGTTTGATGCCGTCTTATGCATATACCCATCAATCTTCGCATCCCTTTCTTTTGCAAGGCCATGAAAATTATAATTTACAAACCTCTACAATTTTCATCTAAACATCTTGCTAGATGTATTTGGGATGCCTGTTTCCCTGTAAATTATTATCCTAGATTGCATATATACTGCAATTTTATATCAATGTGTGGGTGTGGGGGTGTGGCGTTGGGTGCGTCCTTGTGTTGAGAGAGGTTAGTGTAAAAGCTTGCTGGATTGATCATATTGGATGTATTGATCATACCCGATGTATTAGTGGGGGTGGTAATATCTTATGTATTAGTGGGCTGGTATTATAGACCTAGGGGTAACTTAAATATAGGTGGAAGCTCTGTTGTGGAATCACATTCTTTTATGATTGTTTACACACATTTAGAGCATGTTTGGCAACAGGCAAGGAATCCATAGATCTGATTATTCTTCACTACCACTAAAATAAGGATTCCTCACTGGGGATTTGTATAGTTAAAGATTTCACATTGATATTGGTGTGTATCGATGGATATAGCTGAGAAAAATAGGGTTTAGTGTGCAAATTCACTTAAGTGAGGATTTTTAAATCTTATTGGGAATGGTCGGATCTGAAAATCCTAATAAATGAAGATTTCTATTCGTCTAGATCCTCGGGAATTTACAATTACCAAACATGGATTTACCACAACTTTAGGGAAACTAAAAATCTTTCCCTAAAGATTTGGTTGCCAAACATGACCTTAGGAGGGGCAAGTGTTTTCATTCATGCGGTTATCCATTTTAATTACCAGCTAAGCTCTCATAGAATCAACAAACCTAGTAGGGTATCTATCATTTTTCACAGGAAGTTTCTCTAGCTTCTGTAAAAAATGAGTCCCTTACCAAAAGGCTGTTGTGGTTCTACACAGACCCAGCTGATCATAGATTTCATCGTCAATGCAGGACCACAGGTGAATTTGTGGATATTGATGATGCCGCCAGCAGGAAGTAGGTTTTGACTTGTGACGTGGTAAATTAGACAGCATCTGTTTGACAGAAAGTGTTCCTTGAAGGGTGGCATGTGGTTAATGTCAGAGAGGGATCCTCTGAAAAACGCCTTTGCTACAGTCAGGTCATAGAAGAAACTATCGTAACTAAGCATGGTGCAGAGGCAAGCTGATGCCCACTATAGGTAAAACCTCCATGTTGCATACAGTCATGTTTGGTCCATACCTGGTTCTTATATATGGGAGATATTGTTCAATCATGTTAACAAATTGATTTGCCTTCCCATTGTATTGTCCAATTTTGAGTGCGTCCTTGTATGGTCAAACGATTGAAAGCTTCATATTCGATGTACTGCTTTAGTTTTATATGTTGTATCAGAAGTTTCTTTTTGAAATGTGTTTGTGCATCCATGATAAAGAAAAATATTGTTTTGATTTTTCATGAAGTCCACCGTTCCGATGTCGGGTGATTCAATTTCCTTGTGGAAAAGTAAAAAAAAAAAAATGAACTGATTTTTCTTGATAGAGAGGATTTCGCTTCCTTATGGAAGAGTTGTAGGAATGTAGGATTCCTCTCTTGGGGGGGGGGGGGGGGGGGGGGTGCAAAAATGGTAGAAATCAGGTTGTCACTATGTGGGGTAGGTGTGATGGGTGGTTTATGCATGCAGCGAAGATCACACTTTTATCATATATACACCTAGGATCATCCTATCCACTGAGTTAAACCTAAGGTGGGGTTAATCCTCATCTGCTGGCTGCTTTTTATTACAGGGCCCTTATATGTATAGCCGTTGGATGTTGTCCTGGTGTAACCTGCCTCCCATTGTGGTTGTTCTTACATGTGAGCCATCACATTAAGATCGATTAGTCATTGAACTATTGAATCATGGGCATTATCTTGAAGTATTGAAACATGGGCATTTTCTTGAAGTGTGTCCCTTCCAATATCTGCAATGGTCCAAAGAAATTCCAAGCTCAGTACACTGTTCGGGGCCTTATCTTTTTCTCCAATGTTTGGGTCGGTCCCGTTCGACTTTCTACTAGTATTGTCAATTGGCCCAGGCCCTGTCTGGATCTGTGTGATCCCGAAGCCTGATAATTGGAGTCTTTGTACTGCCTATCGGGCCCAATGGGTGGCTGTGCCTAGGGCCAGATTTAGCTCCGGATTTGTTATTGGGCCAGAGTTGCTCCTCGGACTCTGGGCTTGTTAAGCTCTAGTTGTACATACATATAAACTTTAAAAATCTAAGTAAATATTTTTACGAGTATGTAATTTACTTTTCAAGTGTTTATTTGAATGGTAGCTATTCTTTCAAAAACGGGCCTTCAATTTTTCCCTATTTAGACTCCAGCCTTTTTTAAAACTTGGCCCTCTAACAGATGGGCTCAGGCCTCCTATATTTTGTATTGAGGGGGGCCACTGCGGTTGGAATCCAGCGTACATAGTAGACTCGAACCCAGGCTTTTCCTTCGATCCTTACTGGGCCCAGTAGGTCCTGCTCATATCTACCCCATGGATTCACTGATCTTTGTTGTTGGCCACCAGACAATTTGCTCTCATTTTTCCCAAGCTTGAACTGGCATGTGCCACAGTGCCAAGCATGACATGCCAGTAACCATTCTCAATTGGACAACAAGATGGGATAGCATGAACAAAAAGAAAGAGACCTGTCTGTTCACATGTTTCTTGTTAGAAATGAACCACCATTGGATAGAAAAACTATTAGGAGAGACTTTCCTTAACACTGCTGTTTTATTCTTTCTGTTCTCGACTAAGACAGCTGTTTTTGTAAGAGATGGTGGTGGTGCCTCTAAATCTTCCTGTACTGCTACAACTATGCATTGACTTCTGTTCTGCCCCTCGTATGAAATATATTAGATCTTTTGTGAAACATTCACCTGCTAGGAATGTTTCTGGGGAGAATGAATGAGAAATGCGGGGCTGTAAAAAGAAGTCGGACCCCTGAATTTAAAGGCGCTGACCGTAACAATGGTCATGTCCCTTTGTAAGAATGTCACCAGGAGAAGAAAATTACCCTTTCTGAAATATCATGATAATGTGATAGCATTTACTTGGAATGATATATATTTTTTTATCATGTCATGGTAATTTTCAAATCAGAAAAACACTGGAATATTATGAAAAGAAATCACAAGCACAATAAATTTGGGAAAATTGAAATATCCATGAAAAAAACTCTTAATTAGTATTATTTTAAATTTACTTTGTATATGTAAGTCATTTTGAAAATTAGTTAATTTTCATAACATCTTCCCCATCATCTCCAAAAATGAAATATACAGGACATTTTGCCAACTGAGATATCCATCCATACCACAAATCCTTGAAGGAATAAAGTGGGTCCCAGTGACCAAAGTTGGTGGTGAGTTGCTCTTTTAAATGCATAAAGACAGCCCCATCACTTCTACCAAAAAAAAAAAAAAGAAAAAGAAAAAGAAAAAGAAAAACAAAGAAAAGAAAAGACAGCCCCATAACAGCTCAAAGATCCTCATAGACGAGGACACAACTAAGAAGTAGGACCCACAAAAAGCCTGTAGTAAGGGCAACGGCTCTCCAAACACATAGAGGGATGGCCCACCACAACCAAAATCAATTCAACCCACCACTTCTCCTTTCTAAAAATCAAAGGCACCCATGAGAAAATGAATTCGGAGATGGGAGGTTTGAATTTATCGCACCCACGAGAAAATGAGCATTGTACACAAAAGAAGAAAGAATGAACAACTTTGACATCTCTGATTGATCATGGCCCAGATATCATTTTTGATCAGACAATCTAATTCTTACACTATTTGTTGGATCTAATCTGTCCATTTGTCTATCTATTCATTGTTCCCGTGCCCCTTTTATCAGCTCTGATTAGACATCTCCATGAATCATGATCATCCTTTTTTTATAGTCATGTTCCATTGACAGTGCAAAATGCCAGCATTGTGCAAAATATTCTGTTTCTGATATTGATACAACAGTAAAAATAATCCATTCAATGAGTGGGCCTTGTCAAGGAATCTTCCATACCCTAGTATTATTCCTATCAAATGATCCTAGCTATCAAATGGTAAATGGCAAAGAAGCAGTGATCCATCTTAAAAGGGGGTCTATTTTTTGCCATATCTCTGACAGGGAAGCTCTATTTTTTTCTCCACTTCTATCCAGATTGATGGCCCATAAAAAAAAAAAAAAAAAAGTGCAGATTAAAGCAGATTTGGATGAAAATCGTAATCATTTATAAGAATTTGGCTCAAGATAGATAAATAGAATTCACGTATAATTGGGCGCGATTATGATGATGAGCTCTGGTCCACCAAAGGGCCATTCATCACTGTTATGAAACAATTATGATTATCAAGAAGTGGGCCATACTTCATACGTACACAATTTCAAACTTTCTCAATTTCTCGTGATAGATAGATAGATAGATAAATTTTTTTTCCCTAGGTTTTCCTTGGGTATGTTGTTTGATGATTCCAAGACATGAAATTTAAAAGAAATCTTGATGTTGAAGGAAAAAAAATCATTCTAAGATCTGTGTGGGGCCCAGTGATTCCCTCCAGCCTAGCACAACTCTTGGAAAGGAATCCCAACGGCTCCTTTGTGAGTTGGATCCAGCTAATCGACCGTTGCTGGTTGGGTTTGAATTTTTCAAACCCCAACCCCACTTTTCACAAATATAACCGTTGCCAGCCCAAGCCTTCTCTCTCCATTGTCTCTGCCTTCCATCAGAGCAACATCTCTCCTCTTCTGGATCGAAATATCTCACAAAGATTTTCGATTCAATCCAGAATCTATCAACCATGACTGTTGAAGTAAGATCAGAAGACACCCAGATCGCAGAAGTTGCTGCTTCTCAACAGGATGAAGCCACCCAGATGATTGATGTGAAGGTCGATACTGAGAAAAATGCCTTTGAGAAGGCAAAAACTGAAGTGGGAGATGCAGAAATGAAGAAAATAGAAGAGCCCAAGAAGGGAGAGGAGGACCAGGCTAAGGAAACAGAAGCCTTTACGCCCTCTCCTGCTGTAGAGAAAAGCTCTTCATTCAAGGAGGAGAGCAATTTGCTTTCCGATCTGAAGGAGAATGAGAAGAAGGCGTTGGTAGAGCTGAAAGCAAAGCTAGAAGAAGCTATTCTTGAAGGCAAGCTCTTCAAACAGGAAGAGTCAAAGCCAGCAAAGAAAGAGGAAGCAAAACCTGCTGAAGAATGCAAAGAAGAGAACGAGAAGAAACCCATTGAAGAAGGTGAAAAGGAGAAACCCAATACTGAAAATGTGGAAACTACTGAGGAAGGAGAAGAGAAGGAGAAAACCCCACAAGAAGGGGAAGAGCATGAGAAGCCAGAAAAGGAGAAATCTGATGTGGGTGTTGAGGAAAAAACAGTGGAGATCAACAAGGATATCTCCCTTTGGGGAGTACCCCTTTTGCCAAGCAAGGGCTGCGATGGCACCGACGTCATACTCTTGAAGTTCCTGAGAGCTAGAGAGTTCAAGGTCAATGAGGCCTTCGAGATGCTAAGGAACACTCTAAAGTGGAGGAAGGAATTCAAGATGGATTCGATCTTGGAGGAGGATTTTGGGTTGGATCTCTGTTCAGTAGCTTACATGAATGGAGTCGATCGAGAAGGACACCCCATCTGTTACAATATCTATGGCGTCTTTGAGAGCGATGAGCTTTACCAAAAGACGTTCGGTACAGAGGAGAAGCGTGGGAAATTTCTAAAGTGGAGGCTTCAGGTGATGGAGAAGGGTATCCAGAAGCTGAATTTCAAGACTGGAGGGGTCTCATCATTGCTCCAGATCAATGATCTGAAGAACTCGCCGGGGCCATCGAAGAAGGAGCTAAGGATATCCACCAAGCAAGCTGTTGCTCTGCTCCAGGACAACTATCCTGAGTTTGTAGCAAGAAATGTAAGATTTCCTGCCTGATTTCTTCTCTTTGATTCTTGTGGGTATACTTTATTTGTGCTTATTCATGTTTGGTTGAGCTTTATTTAGAGTTTCTACTGGATATTTTGGCTGAACTAACACATCCAATTTGCAGTTTGTTTGAGGGCTTAGTGAGGGGTATACGCATGGGAACTGCAATACCTTAATCCCTTAATCTCTATGGATTGGATATGATATCTGATGTCCTTAATTATATCTTCCATTTTCACTTTCAATTGTGTTATGGGAGCCTAATCATGCCTTAATAGCTTGTGATATTTGGTGGGGTATTCTATCTTCCAAAATTCTATGTTTTATGCAGGACTTTGAAACTATCAAATATCCCAAATATTTGGTTACATTTGTTCCTTCCTATTGATATTATGTGGATATCAATGATCGTGATCATAGAAGAAATCCAAAAGCATACCTTATATTCTATTAGATCCTATCTCCTTTTGTACTTTGTCTGGGTTGATAGTCCACCTGCAATCACTTCCCTATCAAGTTTCAGTTGCCAGGAAACTCTCAATGTTTTTCTATATGGAAGTTTTAAGATCTGTTTTTAAAGGGCACACTCAATGTCTCATGCTTTCTTTCTTTTTAGGTTTTTCTTTCTTAGCACTTCTAATCTTTATCACAGATGCAACATTTGCTATGTACAATTTATAGTTTTACATACCAGGTTCTTGATTATTTCTGTCATTTAATCAAAGGACTTTAATCCTCCAAAACAATTGCATTCATAGTAAATCTCTTCTTTGAGATGGTAGATTTTTTTTTTTAATGGATGGGTGATTGGGATTTTAATTTTAATGTGTTGTTGCTCTGTAGATTTTCATCAATGTTCCTTTCTGGTACTATGCACTCAACGCTCTCCTATCTCCATTCCTGACTCAAAGAACCAAGAGCAAGTTTGTCCTTGCTCGGCCCGCTAAGGTCACCGAAACTCTGCTCAAGTAAGTGGTTTTATTGGATCCTCTTGCTCTTGAGGTGGTTTTCATTCTCTTGCAATGTATATAATAGAAAGATGAATGAATGGTTTTCCATTTCAACAGATACATTGCTGCTGAAGATATCCCCATCCAATATGGCGGTTTGAAGCGTGAAAATGACACTGAATTCTCTGTTGAGAATGGCATTGTTTCAGAGCTCATTATCAAATCGGGCTCGACCGAGACCATTGAAATCCCTGCACCAGAGGTATATTAGAACTTATATACTTCATGTTTAGTCATATTTCTTTTAGGGTGCAGTAGCAAATCCTTATGGCATAGTGTTTCTAGGATGAGTACTGCTTTCTGATTTAATTTAGAAAGGCAGGTTCTCTTTCATCTATCATCATCAATATATGATTACTTAATGGAGAAAAAAAGTTAAAGACCATCTCCTCAGATGAAATTATATACTGATTTCTCTTACTTGCGATTAACAGGTTGGAAGCACTCTCCTTTGGGATATGACTGTTTTAGGTTGGGAGGTCAACTACAAGGAGGAGTTTGTCCCAACCGACGAAGGATCATACACCATCATTGTTCAGAAGAAGAAGAAAATGGGCTCACTCGAAGAGCCAATTCGCAATTCATTTACCAACAACGAACCTGGGAAAGTAATTCTTACAATTGAGAACTGCACTTTCAAGAAGAAGAAGGTTCTGTACCGGTACAAGGTGAAGAACTGCTCTTGAGAAGATTGTGTAGAGCTTGTCAAATGATATTTAATTTGGTTCATTTGTTCCCGTAAATTATGATATTCAACTTTGAGTGTGAAATATGTTGAGAGAAATTATATAGTGAGGCAATAATTTTTTTCATTCTTTCCTAATGTGTAGCCTTATTGGGCTTGTTTTTGAATGAAGGATTTGATTGATGATTTATTCCTCTTCTAGTATCATTGCATTCTTTACATTATAGAAAACTTTCTTCTTCTTTTAATTGAAATGTTTGGTTCTTGTCACTGTCAATTTCTCAATGTTCAAAACAGTGACAATTTAGCAGTTTGGTAGTTACAAAATGTGTCAGCATATGCTATACAATTTTTTATGGTGTGATTTTCATAGATCCTGCAAGTGATGATCAATCTTCACAAATGAAATCTCCAGTCAGAAGGGGGAAAAGGCTTCCATAAATATGGTACTGTGAATTCTATAATTGATGCAGTTTATAGGGCTGAATAGAGTTCCACAGTTGGATTTTATGTTTACTCCTGAATTTTTGTTAGGTTGATCGAGGATCGAGGATCGAGGAATGGATATTTTGGCTAGGATGGAGGCAAGAAACCAATTGGAGGACCATATTTTGGCAATATGCATGAAAAAATCAGCATGAAAAAGGAACATGCCACTATCCATTCCTCAGAGGATCTTTGCTTTCGAGTAAATATTTAACAATCAACTGTCCTGCACAACAATCACTTGTCTTCTATTCTCACAGTCAGATGCTGAGAATCACGGTTTATAATCCTTGCTTCACTGTTGAAGTGATACCAAAATCAAAAGCCAATTAAAAAATGTAGAAATAAGCTTGGCTGGGACACCTCTTCTTGGAGTTCACTGGCCCTACAAGTGGATTGAGGGTTTAAAAAAAGATCATCACACTAATCATTTTCTAGTCATCCAATCTAAGATGATGAGATTTTTGGTCCCTCTACTAGTGATTGCTTTCTAAAATAAAGAAACAAAATACCCCACTGAAATGAATCAAAGATAGTGAAGGTATGACTACTTCTCAAAACTGCCAATTGTGGGAATGCTGTTTCAAATCTTTGTAGAAAGCAGAAGTGGTTGAACATTTCTCCTAGGGCCCATTTCTTTGTTTGGTATTTAATTCTTAAGAATCCATAATAAAGTGGGTTGTAACAAAGTACTTCAAGAAGTTAGGAGTGAAGGATATGAGGTGGAAATCTAGATAGAACCATCTGGTGATGACTGGGTAATCATTTACACCACATGGAGTCTATTTTGTAGTCCTTTCTGTATTTTACCTTCACTCCAATTATAGCCCATTGATGGAAAGGAGTTAAGGGGCAAGATCCAGAGGAGCCATCAAATAACCTTTCCTTTGAGCAATTACCCACCAATCAATCTGGTAAAATCTTTAATAAACGACCTGTCACTCCTCACATTTCCATTACTCCTTCAATACAAAGCCCCTTTACCATGAATTCCTAGGGATTCAAAGTGAAACAGGCAAACACGCCATTAGGAAAGCTCCAACTAAAAATATGTTGAACGCTCATACAATTGTTCTTCAAATGACCATAGACTACTACTTCTTCTTTCCTTCATTCATATTTTTTGGTCACATGGGTTTCCATTTGATGGATCTTTTGTTCATATGAGTCCAATAAATAAACTAAATACTAAATATAAATAAAATGTTCTTTTTTATTTTTTTTTATATAGTAATCAATCAATCTAATCTTTCATCCATGGCAAATTGAAAGATAAACTGAAATATGAAGTCAACCATCCAAATTCTTGTGCCAAAAATCAGATAAGTAGGACCATCCATTCTGACTTTAGCACAATGCACTTCTGATTGAGAGCAGTTTTTATTATTACTTCTTTCTATTAGATACCAGTTGTTATAATTTATAGTGTGTATGCCACAAGAGGGGTGGGCCATTACATCCACATGGTCCTCCCACCTCATAGTTATTGGTATCATGTAATTAATCTATATTTGTTTAACTGTCCAATTACTGTAGTAGACCGACTATGAATAGAATCAATAGTCACAATGGGAACCCTGCAATAATTTAGGCATCACAATTCACAAGAGAAAGGCCAAACACAGGAAACGATCACCAATTGGAAGATTTCTATTTGCACAGAAAATGCAGTGGAGACATGAATCACAAAACACCATCCCAAGCAACTTGCCAAATCCAAAGAAAGCTGGTCCAATCAGAGAGATATTGGATACAATACAACAAACATGCCCTGCTAAACTTGGCCAGTGAATTTATCACAACATCATCTCATGGATGTCTGGTATGGTGATTGGCAAAGAAATTTTTCACCTCAACAAACACTCTTTTCCCTTTCCATCGCAGACGTAATTATCTGTTCTTGTCAGCACCTTTTGATGAGGGATGTGTTCCAAACACATTGTCCCATAGAGAAGAAGTGATCCCAAAACCTCTATTCTGAATTCTGAAGTGATGATTCAAATGATAACGCTAGTAAAACACAAAAGCAGATCGTTAAGAAAACACTAACATCATAAAAATACACTCTAACTAGAATGTCCATGTAAGAAAATGATGTGTCTGTGCGGACACATTGAACTATGCATCACAGAGTCAACTTTTCTAAAAAAAAGGACTAATGTCTGGTTTTCCCCTTACCTTCAGATTCCGAGTAACTTCCCTAGAGGGCTGCCCGTGGTGTAGATAATAGTGAGTGACATCGTACATCACATAACCTAACAAGCCACCTCCAAACACAGCAGGGGTAGTGGAAGGAGTTGATACGAGTTTAATCAGGTTCCAGAACTAGTAGCCATATGTGACAAAAGAACAAACAACAGCAACAAAAGAGTGGTCACTTTATTTGGTAGAATAAGGGTTTACAAAGTTCATTTCCAGACATCCAAGTTACTCATCAGCAATTCAGCATTACAGCGACCTGAAAACCTGGCCCATTCAATTGTCAAGTGGGTCACCTGTCACTCTTGTATGAAAAGAACAGACAACTGAAAAAAGAGTCGACAATCCACATTCTTGTTGCAATTTTTATTTTTATTTTTTTTTCTGATTTTGTTAGGACCTATTAGTGATGAGTCCGACAGTGGAAGTCATGTTTGGAGTGCCATATAAGGAAAACATTTTTATTTTTTTTTTGGAGAGTATAATATCTCTGTCTTTTGATGATGAGCTATTGTCTTAGAATCGTTAAAAAGAGGAGGAAATACAATTCCATGTTTCTATATGTAGTATAGTGAATGGAATGGACAACTGAAGCCGGCTACAAAATTTAGGTGCAGATACCTCTTTACAGTCAGGAAACTGTTGAGGTTTAAGTACCTTCAAAATGATTAATGTTCAATCGTTCTTTCAAGTTATTGATTGCAAAGAGGTATATCACCATTGAAATTATTTGTTGTCAGGCATGAGTTGCCACCGAAACTGGTTGTCAGCCTCAACAGCGATCCAAACTGCAACAGTGTTTTTTTTTTTTTTTTTTTTTTTTTTTTTTTTAAATATAGTTCAGAATCAGAGGAGGTAAACTTCTAAACATTCAAAGTTTAGCAGCTGCTTTCATTCCAGTTCAAGACTTGTGCAACAATGTTGTTATTTTCAGTCTTTTTCTGTATAAGCAGCCTGGTCTTCAAAACCTATAGTTTTGGATGTCTAACTGCTCCATAAACCATGGAAAAAGAAAAGAGATGAGGAGCAACGTACAGGCACGCAGAGAATGGCTGTTGCTGCAGGTGGGAAAACAAGTCGTAATCCATCCATAGGATGCTTGTGATGGCAACCATGAAGAAGATAATGTGCAGTGTTTGTCCTGAGGCAAGTATTACCAACCTTTAGCATCTAATTCTGCCACTCTTCCGTTGCCAGAAAAGGCAATCAAGTAGAATAAAACCAGTAGTGCCAAAAACATCCAAGAAAGGATGGCTAAGATACAAAATACAACTTACCAGTAACCTTTTGTTTTGATATGGAAAAGGAAACGATGCAAACTATACTCCATTAGTGTCCATATAAATACCCCAGTAACGACCAGGAGAGCTACCTCAGGAAGCGTATGGCCCATTTGGATAGACATTAATACAGACCAACAAACAACCGGCAACCAGATAAGTGGGATCACCCACCATACCGTGCGTGTCAAGAACTGTTTCAGTTGCAAACCAGTCACAATGAAAAATGTTATAAGTACGTCATGCATAAAGTAACATTTATAATGCTGCAAGGTAAATGGTAATACCTCAAAGAAGTCACTTTCAAAAAAGCGTGGACCTTCCTTGGTGACAATAGGCTGGTGAACCCAGTCCTGGTAAGCTTCCCCAAGATGGCCAACCTTAAAGATTTTCAAAAGTCAAATTGTCAAATGAGAAGGAAAATATAATGACATATGTTATTATGAAATCTAACCTGGAAAACCAGAGGCTTGTTCAAGTCCACAGTAAAGGGTTGTGCTACCATCTTGGAGCCCTGCAAGCCGGAGGCACATTAAATGAATAAAGAGATATGTGTGAAAGTAATCTTTACAATCAAAGCTTTTAACAACAGGAAACACCCCACCACCACCCTGCACTGGAAGCCATGGCCAACTAAAATAGAAAAAAAAACGCCCAATATGTGCTTTCGAAAGCTTGAATTTTGACAAGACAAAAGAAAAAGAAAAAAAAAAAGAGTCTGAACTGCCCTGGTTAACAGGTGCTTCAGTTCATTGTGTGTGTGTGTGTTCACAAGCCAAAGTAGCGCAAGACATAATCTGTATGTGTGTGATCTCCATTGAATACTCGATCAAAGCTAGAGTATCAGCTATAATCTTATCACGATAGGGATCATATGAAACTGGGGAGTGAGGTATCCATCTTTAATGTCTAAACCACAGACAAAGTTGCTTTTTGCAAGATTTAAAGCAAGTATTATATTGGGTTTCAACTTTCAAGTGATTTCCAAGAAACAACTCGAGTGAGAACATAATTGGTGAGTGTAGATTATATCCAACTCATCAACATGTGATCAGTTTTCTTCTGTGAGAATAGGCAGGATTCACATTGATATTATCCTGGCCTGCAGCATCCTGAATAAATAGGTTCAGCGGTCATGATCAAAGAGACCGTCACAATGTAAAAGAGTTTGTTTTTCACTCTGCGATTTCAGGAAATCATTTTAGCCAAAGGGCTAAGAAAGCTCGCGAGGAAATTGCCTTTACCAAGTTTAATGCTACAAGATTAGTTACAATAAGTATTTTTTTTCTAGTTCTCCAGTATACATTATACAATGTTGGTCTTGCAGAAAGAAATCAGGAAAGATTCAGCTTTTCAGTTGCTTAATCTCTTCATTCCCAACGCATTCATTTCTAATGGAATCCAAACGAACTCTAGACCCATAGAAGATCATTACAATTACCAAGAATCTCTTCAGTATTAGTAACAAGAAGTATCATCTTGCAGAATCTGATAAATCCTGATATGGTTGGTCCTACCTCCTACCCGCTAAAATTACAATTGAATGAACCTTAACCTAACAGAAATTTGAGACAAAAAGCATCAGATCAAGATCAATCTAAGCAGCGGATCTTGCACCAAAATCAACATCCAAACCCTAAAAAACTCCCCGTTTATCAAATGCGATGGAGACACCCACTAGATCATCAAATCAGCCGCATTTGCACCAAAATCAACAAAAAAAGACATCTTTCAAAACCAAAGCAACATCAAAACCTTACAAAAAAAAAAAAAAAAAGCAATCTTGAGAACAAGATCTTCATCTTCATCGTCTCCAAATATCAGATCTATAAACACAGACATCAAATGCGAGCAAAAACGAAGAGAATCACATGAAAATGACCAACCTGTGAGAATGCCGTTTGATCCGAAACCTGTGATCTTCAAAACAAACGATATGTCAATCCACACCCTCCCCTGCTTCTCTTCTCCTTCTCCTTCTCCTCCTCCTCGGAGAAGATAAGAGATTCTGTTATTGTATTTTTGGAGGGTGATTGTATTTTTGGAGGGTATATGTCTCGTCTTTATAAGAGAGTTTTGGAGGGTGGAGTCATCTTGGCCGTTCATGCAAAGGTGATGTTCGAAATAGAAGCGGGACCACACCTTTGAATTTATGATGCACTGCATCACGCTGGCATTCAAGCCCACCCGTTGAAAATCCGAATAATTTAGATTTAGTGTACTCTCCTTGTTCGAAAAAGTAATGGTCCACCGAGTAGAGCCCACCTTCAATCTCCACAGATTATAAGATGGTAAGGGATGAAAAGATACAAGCGATATAAATTTATATATCAAATTTGAAATCAATCTAATACCTCTCGCTCCTTAATTTATTGTCCACAAATTTAACATAGTTTTTTTCTTTTTATTAAGGGATAACTTTTTTTTTCTTTTTTTTTTTTTTTTTACTAAGGGGAGGATTTCCAACCCTTTGTACTGGACTAATCCCTTTAAGCCCAGAGAAAAATCGGATTAAACCCATGTGAGTCCAAGTGGTAGCACTAGTAGATTGGGGATCAATATTAGGACCTCTAACTCCAGGAAAGAGAGAGGAACCGTGATCTTAACCACTTAGCCAACTCTTTAGAGTTAATTTAACAACATCTATAAAAAAATTGAAATAAGTTTTTCAACTCTATACGAATCCATTGGATCAATGACCAAAAGGGGATTGTGTATATGTGATTTATTTGGATTGATTATAAGGTGGACCGTACTCGTTGGTTAGTAAAGACCGTCCTTATAAGACTATTACTCTACATGATGTAACATCAGATTTTATTCTAATAGAAATTGGTACCTCCGTAGAATTGATCACTTGAGATAATAATATAATGCATAATGTTTTATATCAAATGATAAATTTTATAATCGGACCGACTTCTATGATACTCTGAAGGAAATTTTATTTTGAACTACTTGGATTTTCAATTAATTGGCTCCCTTCTAGTGTTCCAATCCTTTAATTTATTTCTTTTTTTTCTTAGGTAAGAGTCTCATAGGATCGGGCTCGTATGTGAAGCAAATGGCAGGCTGGATCCGGCTGCCGCCCTTCATTGTCGCCTACAGAAGACGTCAATGCTTCTAAAAAGAAATGTTTTTATTTTATTTTATTGTATAATGGCTGCTTCAATGGCACATGGGGCAATTAGTGGGACGTGTAGCTAGCCAACATGAAAGAACATCACTTCATGTGTGACAGGTGTTTGAATAGAAAGTAGGATATGATTAAAGTAGCATGTGGATAGCAGGTGGGTCCCATAATGATTCAACCAATAAGAGAAAATATTAAAAAAAATGATGCAATTTCCAAAGGATTTTTCTTTTTCGCATCTCAAAAGAAAGAATAAAATGAGGTGAATCATCAAATCAATAGATAATAAAATATGAAGGGTTACGATGGTATTTTATTTTTAGTCATTTGGTATGAGTATTTTTGGCTTTTTTTTTATTATAGAAAAGTGGAGTTTTTTTATGTTTTAGTGGAGAAATATGGTTGTTTTTTTGACTTTTTTTTTTATAAAAAAATGATGGAGGAAATTCTGAAATTATGTATTTTTGATATAATTGATTATCTTTTCTTATTTAAATAATAGAGGCTTTGTCTCACCTCACTTCACTTCACCACACATCCAAACACACGTGGGAATATTTGTGTATCTAGATTCACTGCAGAAAAGGAAAGGGAAGGAGCTACCTTCCTCGATGTGGTTTGATGTAGCGGCAAAAAAAAGAGGAAATTCTCTTTCCTTGGATTTTGTTTTTGTTTCTTCATTGGAAGAGGTCCAAAAGTCATTTTATCTGGTCGTACTTGCAGTGCTGGAGAAGATGAAACGCCTCTTCCGCGGCTATGCACAAACACCACCGTGATTTGCACTGATTGACTCTGTATCTTTATTCAAGCTATGTGTATCGGGGGATCTAATAACGTGGTAATGGCTACTGTTTATAAGATTAAAAAATGTTCCAATTCATATCTTAGTCTATTTATATATTATATATACATGTTACATTTAATAAACCAAAAACATTAATTAAGAACTCTTTTCTAATTTAGATGAAAACTTATCTGTTAGGACAAAATTTGAAATAGATGTAGGTGACTAAGTACAACTTATCTAAATGTCTAAAAAGACAGAGGTTTGAACAAAAGAGCGTGACAAACTGAAATGATGAAATAGAATTCTTGTAGGTGACTAAGTATAATTGAGATAAGTCTTTGATGACAACAACAATGATGTTAAGACCATGTCAAGCTAAGTCTATTGAGTCAGAGCTAGTTTTGGATTCAATTTGAGTGCTAAAATGGCTCACAGCTATATACCGAGTTGAATAAGAAGTGAGTCAAACCTTAATGGAAAGCTCAGTTGGCTTAAGACCAAGGTTTACATCCGAAGGTTGTAGGTTCGAAACTACACTACAACATTCTTCGAATAAGCCAACATCCGATGGAGTCAATTACTATAATTATGGACCTGGATAACTCTAGAATTATAGTATGATTTTTATGAATTTAATGGCAATGAGAGATGAACTTATAAAATCAATAAACTTTGAGTCCCTAAGATTAAGAATTAGGATAATTTGATTATAGTGACAAATGGCCAAGCCGTAAACCAACATTAAGAAACCGGACCTCATCTTTAGCCCAATTAAGTTTAATTGGGTTAGTGACCAACCCCGACTTGGGCAAAATCTAATCCATTTTATGTCCAAAGATTGGATGCTTAAAATCATGCAATCTAAAAGTGCTTTCACATGACTTGGTCAAAAGCTGATCCATTTTATTTCCAAAGACTGGATGCTAAAAATCATGCAGTCTAAAAGTGTGGGCCCTCCAAATTCTTTACGTTTTTTTTCATATAATGGGCCCCATTAGGAAAAATTCCTGGGTCCACCCCTGATCATGAACCCCATCGTCAATATACCACTTTAGCAAAACTGCCAATGGCGGGAAAGTAGCGAATTGGACCGATCTGTTTAACAATTCTAGTAAGTGACTAATAAAATTCAATCAATTTAAATTTGATAGACGGCCTCCACATCTTCTTGTATTTAGTGGGGCCAATGGTTCCCACTGTGAAGACACCGATCGTAATGCAAAAGCTGAAGAAAAGAAGCATATATATGCATGTTTCATTTTCTCAACCAAGAGTGGAATAATCTTATCCAAAACTTTATTGTGGAAGCCAGTTAAGGCCTCAAAGTCTAATGGATCTATCATCTATGAGTGAAATATATTTTATGATTCCATCCAACAGTAGACATTGATTGAAATGAAATACTTGAGCAGATAAGGCATGCATGACATGGAAAACCGGGCATCGTCCTAGGAATGAAAAATAACTATATTCGAAAATGATAGGATGCAAAGAAAAAGTCTAAATGGACAAAACTTTGGGATCGGTCCAAAGACCGGTCCCAATGTTCTGTCCATGTAGCCGGGCTCGGATGCAAATAAGGACCAAGAAAAACAAAAGAGAAGAAAAGCATTATAGAAGTTACAGTAACAAAATTACAGGAAGAATGCAGGGTGAGGACCAATCGGAGGGGAAAGAAGGGGTTGGTTGATCTGCTTTGAAAGGTGTGTGGGGGCATTTTCGTAGTGCAGAGATAAGCTCTGATCTCAATAAAATTACTAATTAGGCTTTGTCTTGATATCGGTCTCCTGTGCTCAGTAGCATCACCACTTCACATCAGACTTGGGCTAACTTCAGTAAAAATACCAGCTGATCTCGTCTCATCCTACGCAACTCGGTAATGGTACCAAGCCTACGCAGTTCGGTAATAATGCCAAAGTGCATCTACAATAAGGCTGTATTTGACTTCGGTATCTCCATCAGCTCGGTCGACTGAGGTAGGTACTAGATGTCAATCAACATTAATGAAATTGCGGTTACGTGCAAACTGATAAGATGGGCGCCTGATATAAATAAGAGGTAGACTTTATCCAATGATCACATCAGCAATCATGCAAAAGGTCAAAGTACGGTCCGATGGGACAGTACCTCTACCTACCTCCACTGAGGAGAAAATGTATGGCCCGATGGGACAATACATTCACCCACCCCCACTAAGGGAGGATCTGGGGTGACCAGCACCTATATATATGCATGGGGTAAAACCAGCAAAGATATACAAACATAACACACCATTAGCTCTTTCTTCTTCTCCACTCATTCACTTTCTGTTGAATTGTTGAACTAACTTAGACGTCGGAGTGCTTTTGGCTGGCTGCAGCCAGGGCCTCTAACCTTCTTCTTTACTTTTCAGGCTTCAGGAGCTCCTTTTTTTCCCAAAAACTTTATAGCAAACCCCATTTACCTAAGTCCGTAATTTTTAGGCTTTTACAAAAGGAATTTCTAAACTTTTGGGCATGAGATTCACTCAGAAGAAGCTCAATTCTTGGTAGGAAATGAGAATCAAGTTAGCTTCTCCGAGGGCATCTTTGTAAATGCAAAGTACAGGAGGATTGAAGTTTGCAAGGTTATACTAAGACCCTACTTGTTCGCATAGAATATATAAGAATCTTTTGTCAAATAAGCTCCAACAAAGGATTATTAAAGTGTGACTTACATGAGGTAGCATGTAAATAAGATTTTTAACTTTTCTAGGACTTGAATTACTAGGCGAAGAATCAGATCATCTTTCATTGGTTGGGTAGCATTCAAAAACATGTGGAGCTCTGTGTGTGCCCTTGCCGGAGTTGGGGGGTTCAAATTTAATATAGATGGCAGCTCCAAAGCAAACTCAAGAAGGTTGCTATGAGAGGAGTTGGAGCAAACAGTCAGGGTCATATTGTGCTATCCTTCCCAAGGTCAATTGGAGAAGAGAATTCAAATTCAGCTGAGATCCTTGCCAAAAAAAAAAAAAAAAAACATAGTTACAGGTTGTTTTCTGTGCATTTTCATGAGCCATTGCTAATTGAAAATGACTCCGCCAATGTGATTTCTTGGTTGGGTGACAAATTTAATGAACCTTGGTATTTCTTTTACATCTTTAATCAAATGAGGCTTAGCAGCTGAACAAAACCATCTTTCCATCAGGTGCAAGGAAACCAAATTTCTCACCCGTGATGTATTGGCAAAAGCTGGGGTAAAAGAGATTCACATAACAAATGACTGATGATTCCTTAACTGTTAAACTTTGAGTTTGTAGCATTGGTTAGTTAGATTACATTCTGTCATCACATATCTAATACATACATACCAAAAGGCATGGAAAAAGTTACAATGCTACAAACACATGAAAACAAGCGAGAAAAGTTTTAACTGTGTATGTATCTGTAATTTCATTACATCGACTTAGGCCGCAAGCCAAATTGCCAACGCAGTGTTGATCTCTAACAATATCAGCTACTGCACAACATAGACAATCAGAAATTCGGAGGAACTGAATGAGCAATTTTCACTGTACTTGCAGTGATCTCAATTGCCAAGAGTCCAAAACCCAACTGAAAAATCAAAGGAGTCCCCCACTTCCATACATCTTCTTCAAGTTCCTCCACCCAGTTTCAACTGATTTTCCCACCAAAAACCATCCCACAGTGACTGAAAGCGCCACAGCCCGGCCTTCAACAAGTCCCAAAAGAACAATCACAAAGATAATCAGATGACCCATCTTAGATTTTGTTGTCTCAATGCACATGTTCTCTCTAGCCAAAACCATGTCCTCTGAATTAACCAATGGAGAGGTTTCATTGCAAAATTCAGAACTTGAAACTTCTTCATGCTCCATCTCATGAAATTCTTCATGTTCCTGTACATCTTCTCCTTCTCCTGATTTGAGCTCAGAATCTTCACTGCTTGAATCTAACTCCTCCTTACAGAATTTTTCAGCCTTTGGAGCGCGATACTTCTTAGGTACAAGCTTCTTAAAGAAACTTATCCACCAAAGTCGCATTAGCCAGTTTTCGATTTCTATCCTTCTTGATTTTGATCGAGTCCCCATCCTCACCCACTTCCAAAGCATCCCTTTTCCATTCACACATTAACAAATCCAAATTGGATGATTCAGTTACTTCAGTTTCATTGCTCTTACAGTCCTTTTCATTTAAGATTTCCTCAATTTCGACGAAATCCCCATGATCCTCGGAAATTCCCATTCTTTTGGGATCAACAGAACCCAAATCAAATTCATTGACTAGAATCACATCAGACCCAACTGCACATTTTCTCCGGGGAAAAGACCAGCGCTTTACGACGAATTCGAGCAAGAAAAGAACGAAAGCGAAAGCTGTGATCCCCACCGCAATCTCTTTCGTCACCACTGCCAAAATCACCACCAAGAACGCCATAAGAACTGCAGAAAACCATCTGCGACCGGGAATTCCAACATTGTTCAACTCATCAGAACAAGAACGAGAGATATCTTCAGAATCCGAGTTGCAAACCTCCGAGTCTTGGGATTCCCCACCACCGATTTCAGACCCGGATCTTTCATCACTCAACGGCAATTCAAGAGCATCAAGGGAATCAGCAGAGCCGGAGATCTGAGACGGCCGCGGCCAAGGGCACTCTGTGATTGGAATCTTCCTTTTGGATGAGGGTTTCTTCAATCGGGAGCGGTTCTTGACGATGATATCGGCGAGGGAGGTGGGGAATCCGGTCTGGACTACCAGCGGCGATCGGCGGCGCCGGGAGCTGAGATCGGAGATGAAGGAGGAGACGTTATTCGCCTTCTTCCAGAGATAAGGCGTGGTCTTCTTCTCCATCTTGCCGGAGGAGATCGGCAATCATCAGAGATTGAGGGAGAATTTGGATGGGAAAACAAATCGAAACCTAGAAATTGAGAAGAGAAAGGAGCGTGGAAATGGGGAATTAGGGGAAATTAGGGTTTCTGGTTTGGATCGGAGGTTTCTCGCCGGATTTAATGGGGGAATTGGGGGATTTGGTGGTCAAGGATTCTTTAATAGAGTGTTTGGATTTTGACCGGGTGGACTTGGTCAAACTAACGTACGGTTATTTGATAGTTACGGAAATTTCGGCTACGCACTTTAGCGGCCGTATTTTTATTTTATTTTATTACATATGGGGGCTGAAATAAGAGGAGGGTGTATATCCCTATGAGGTTTTTATGATTTGTAAATAGGCTAACGTGGTTTTAGTATTTGTAAATAGATTTATATTTTTTTAATTTCAATATCTTTCGTGTCTCCAAAATCAGTATTTACATTGAAAATGAGAACTCACAAACATATTTGTATTAAACTTTTATAAAAAGACACATTTGCCCTAATATCCATTAAATGAAAATGGGTATATATATTATTATCTACAAAAATATCATTGTTTATCCCGAGCGCCAACAGTCTCTCTCAATAACTCTTTAATGCACATGAAGCCTAATCATATATTTTAAAACTTTCATCAATTTAACAGTGGGTAATGCATGGATCGAATCAATTATAACCAATTATAAGCACAGGCGTTTATTATCATTATGATCTATTTGGATTTAATGAAATAGACCATGTATTGATAAAAAGAATGATTTACATATGGTTTTTCTCTCCCATTAAATTAATATTACAAGCTTTGAAAAAATATAGGTCCAAACTTTTGAATCTATGCACATGGGGATTGAGAAATGGGCAAAAGTGTCATTTCACTCTAAAGAGTTTTGGTGGTTGGAAGGGTAGGACACAAAAGGTATTAAAATGTAATGGCAGGTGCCTATTTACAAATGCTAAAACAATAGGTGCCTATTTACAAATCATAGAAATCTTAGTGGGGATATGTGCAAAAAGCTCAAAAAGAAAATTTTAGAGCCCATCTTTGTTTGATGTAATACATTTCAATATCATGTGAATTTGTGTTATGTAAAAATTGAATCATGAGTTTAATCTAATTTGACTAATGCAGACCACTGTATTGATTAGGGTTTTTTACCAAAAGAAGCTGAGAAAATCTAGGATCTCCAAAAGCATCGTAAACGGTAAATTTCATTTTTTAGACTAAATTACTTTTCACTTTATCTTTATCTTTCACTAGTTCAGGACATAAGACTCACGAGGTCGAGACATGACTCACAAGTTTGAGGCATAACACTCGTAAGCTTAGGATTGAATGTTTATATATATGCCCAATATTATTTATAAGCGAGCTCAAAATTTCTTTTTATACTCAATTTCATTCACTAACATCCCCCCAACATTTATTAATTTTCTCTATTACATTAGATCGATTTATTTCTTCCATTTAGTCTAATAATGTCATGTAACTTGGTCCATGTAAAAATTGAATCATCGTTTAATCTAATTCAGCTAATGCATGCGGTTGGATTGATTATTATATATATGAAACGTGATAATTACATATTTCACGTATTGAGAATATTGAATGCATGGTAGATATCACTCCAATTCAAATAGAATTTGTTTCATTACCCCTTCTTTTAAACTCTTTTTACAGAATACCTTATGTAGAAGTTTTTGCTCAAGTCCAAGCCTATTTATTTGTAGGGTGTAGTAAAACGAAATAAAGCTTAATATCAAATAAGAAATAAAAAGTGAAGGGAGTTGGCTGTAAAAACACAAGATGATAGAGAAAAGGTACTTTTTGATTGCACAAAATGATATATATATATATATATATATATATATATAAACACTCTTAAAAAGTATAAAATGACAAAAAAGTGCTTTCATTTGATGATAAATTTTATTTTATTTTACCCAACTCTACAAACAAACAGGCCAAATCTTTTCCCTTCGCCTTATACTTAGCATTAGTGTGAGACTACCTATATAACAATATGATTATTCTAAACCTTTTGAAGTCACTACTCCTCATAAACTAACACACTCACAAATTCAACATTTTTATAAAAATTGTAGGCCCTTAATTTAGCTATAATTTGTGCTTGACTAATCACACTTAGTTAGATCCATTGATACCTAATGTGATTAGTTATGATTAACTAATCCCTTTATGGGACAACCACTAAAATATCCATTTCATGAAGGTACGCTGCCTGTTCATCTCCATACACTTGCAACTTCACATGAAAATTTTGTGCGATAGAATAAAAATAAGCAAAAGTAGTGCATGAAAGCGAAGGAAAGTGATGGAGAGTGGAGGCATCAATAATGCAATGCAATGCAATGCAAGTTTCGTCGTAGCAGGTTCCTTTTTACATCAGTCATTCAATGTAATGTAGATTGATCACCTGCTTTGACAAGGTTCATTACAAAGAAGCAAGTGTTTCATTTAGCATGTCTATTTCATGCGGTTTCTATGGATGATTAATCAGCCAAGTCCAAATCCAAGTCCAGATCAGGCTACAGATGAGGCATGGCAAGGTGGGGAAGAGCAGTCAAGTCCAAGTTCAAATCATGTTCAAATTCTATAACTAAAAAAAAAAAAAAAAAAAAAAAAAAAAAAGAGAACACACACTCTAGAAGCCATAGACAAAAAAAGTTCACTCCCACAAGAAAAAAGCGCGCAGCCAAGGAAAAGTCGGCTCACATAGGAAAGAACCTAAGAAGGGAGTTGGGTGAGAAACAGGACACCCAATTAATTGGTCAACACTTGTTCTCTGAAATCTATGAACTTGTATGATGGATCTTTTGGTAGCTAAGTTGGTAAGGATGTGTGACCTTATGATCAATCCAACTCTCACCCTGAATATCACATTCTCTAGGTTTGAGACTCATTCGAATATACTCAATGCTGGATTGAAATTCTTTAAAAAAAAAAAAGTTAATGCCTCTTGAAACTGTTTTTGAGGGCCATAGATTAAGAGGTTAGGATGATCTAATTAAGAAACATGGAATTTTGGACAAAAGTACACATCACTTTCTTCATGATTGACGTATCTCCAGGTAGGCCCTAGTCTATGAAAACCTCTGAGCACATCTCTTTAATTTTAGCTTTTATCAGCTTAATATTAAGCCATGCTGTAAAAGAGAAAAAAAAAAAATATATATATTATAAAGCTATGAAGATGAATAAGAAGCAGAAAAGCATGCAATAAGAATAGAACGAGTGTAACCAGACAACATGTCGGCACACACTATGAGCTTATATGTTTACTAAAATCTCTAACTATAATTTGGAATGTGGGAGTTTTTTTGACATGAAGTGAGGCTTTTCCTTTGGCATTTGAAATGCCATATTTCTTTCATTAGATTTTCAAATTCCAACAACCAAAAAAATCTCAAATGATATTTAAGAATTCTTGAAATTCCAATTTTTATTTTATTTAGCTCGAATCTCAAATGCTTCACAAATAGGACGATTTTGGAATTCCATATCAGGGATAGACATTTGTAGAATTTAGAATCCTTCAGAAATATTTTTTATGAATTGTAGTAAAGAAATGGGCCCAATAACTCCACCGACGGTCCCAAAGGTCAGAGTCCACAACACATCCTCTAATGCTTTGATCAGGAGGAATTCGAAACAGAAGAAATGATCATGTGAGGCTTTACCCCATCTATCACGCTATGCGGGCAGCCTGCCCCTTCCTAGACAGGGGGCTGCCCATGGTGACGCAGGGATTGTGAGCGGTCCACTCATGATCATGGTGGGTAAAACCCCTCAGAGAATCCCGATTCCCAGCAAAGTGATACCTCAACTGAATTGGATCCACCAGTCTCCACATGTTAGACACAATAAGGGATGCCTGAGCCAACCCGTTAGCTCATTGTTATTCGATTCGGGGCCCTATTAGCTCTTTAAAAGCCCATCAGCATGTCTGGGTTTCCCTTGAAAATTTTGCTATCAATGAGCATATGCATTTAGCCCATATGACATTTCAGTATTGGATGTACCCATTTATTCATGATGAAATAATTGATTTTGAGAAACATGGTAATGTGTTCACAAATGTAACATCTATACATTTCAAACTCATTTTCCTATCATGTGTAAAATGTCAAGGACCCCCTAAATATAAATAATTTTCCATTCAGTAATTAAACCTATTGGACTCGGGTCCGTGGGGAGCCTTTTTATTTCTCACCATGACAGGACCCATGCCTGACATGTGGGCCTGCAGGACCTGGCTGAGTATTACTTGAAGTCCACTATAAATGGGCTGGGTTTGGATGAATCTTGGCTCGGTTATTGAAACCCCCAATAATACCCTTTATATAAAAGCCCCTTTCACAATCAACAAGTGGGTCCTTAGCCATCTGCTCAATAGACTGAAAATTCTCACTTTATCCAATGGTCCACCTTAAAAAAGCAAAAGGGCAAAATCAAAAAAATTTTAAGTCAATACAAGAGGTCTGGGTCACAGGCAATTCATGACAAGGCCCACCAAATGAACATGGAGATTTTTTTTGCCAATGGGCCTGATGTTCCACCATCACTGAAAAACAGATTGATCAAAAGTTCATTAGAATCAGAAATATCACTTCCATATACTGTTAAGTGTTCCACCATCACGGAAAAACAGATTGATCAAAAGTTCATAAGAATCAGAAATATTATCTAGATGAACTTTTTAACTCCCATATGCCTTTTTTTCTCATTTGAAGATGATAATTGTGTGGGGTGTTTCATAAGCACCGAGATTAGTCCCGGCTTCAGTAACCAGTACTAGCCAAATCTATCTCGATCTCAGCTTTATACAGCTCGGCAACAGTGTCAGCTTATACCAAGCTTGAGCTAGCCTCGGTAAAGAGTAGCTGCAAGGCTCACCTCGGTCCCAGACACACGCCCCTTGGCAACAGTGCTAGTATCGTCCACGTCTGACTTCGATATCATCTTCAGTTCGGTCCAAATGGCTAAGATGAGCATTGGGTATCATACAATCACAATCATGCTCCTATAAAAGTAAGGCTATGTTGCAGAACGAGCTGACAGATAGGATGGGCGCCAGATCTAGATAATGGGTGGACCTTATCTGACGGTCACATCCGCAGCCATGTAAGAAGTCAGGGTATGGTCTGATGAGACTTTTCCTTTTTACCTACCCTCACTCAGGATCAAAGGTACGGACGGATCAATGAGACTTCCCCTATTTACCTACCTCCACTACGGAGGCTTCTGATGAAACTTCCTTCCTATAAATATGCAAGAAGCAAGAGGTATGAAGACACAATAAAAAAAAACACATACATAGAGATATCTATTTGCATACTCTCTTCTTCCCTATTCACTCATCCTTTATTTAGTAACGGTACTAACTCAGGTGTCTGAGTGCATTCGACTAACTGCAGCCAGGGGCTCTGACCTTTTGCTTCATTTCCTTTCAGGTTTCAGGCATCTGACCTTCTCCCAAAAGCTTTTCAGCAACTCCATAAAACTTATATATCAATTTAAATAAGCCCGTAATATTTACGCACTTACAATAATGAACATGCCACAAGTACCCACTCTAAAAAGTGATGTAGACAACCCTTTCTTTCATTTGAACTTGCTAAATTTGGAATTGCAAAGCAGGGAGGTTGTATTAGAATCCAAGCATTGTGCATGCTTCTAAAGCCATCCAAGTGGTTTGTGTATCACATCAGTCTATCAATGCATCCACATGTTGATCCATTTACACGTTACCATACAAAGCGGACCTCATGGCCTATGGGCTCTTTCTCTAGAGACAAATTCCTGGATTCATTTGGGAGAATGCTTGACAATATAGCTTTTGGAACTATTGGGTGGGAAGAAAGTACAGTAAGGCGGGGTGTTCATCACAAGAATTCTTTGAATGAAAGTTTCTAACAGCAATAACAGCTACTGTCCTCCAACAATTCTTTCCTGCTTGTGGAGAATTCGAAGGATCAAATCCATAAAATGTCACTTTTGGCCTGTAGAATGATCAGAATTCTAATTTTTAAAACGTCATGGTGCACTTGACCATTTGGAAACTTAGTGGTAGACAACATTTGCTAAATTCCATAAATCACCCAATGAGAATTCTCAGAATTTCTTGCAAACAAATTATCCTTTATTGTGGCATGCCAATTTACTTATAAAGTGAATTCAAAGTAAATGGTCTTATCAATTTACTTTTGAGAGTCGAGAAAAGAAGAGGGGTCTTATAAAAAAAGTGTAAAGTTTCAAAAATTACCTGTTCTTTCTTTCTTTTTTTTTCTTTTTTTTAAATTCAAAAGGTCGATTTTGCATTGCAAGCATGATCCTAATTTTGAACCATTGGTAGAAGCCAAATCGCGATTTCCACAGCGCTAGAGGGGACCCTCTTTACACGAAAGAAAAAGGAGTACAAACCCTATTTTCTGAATTGGGTAAATCCCAAAGCTAGTTACTTTCAATCCTCATACTATTCATAAATCTCTCATTAGATCTTTGTTTTGTTTTGTTTTTGTAGAACTCATTAGAAAGTAAGTCAGAAAAGTATAGTTACAACTCTAACAATATGTGAGGACATTAAAAGAAACCAAGTAATCCAATGCCCATCATCGGCTTGATACTTGTGGACTTGGGTTCATGTGAAAGGGAGAGCAGGCCCCAAAGTTGGTTGGAAGCTTATCATATATATCATAATATATGCCATAAAAGATGGTCCATTTGATCATACTTTTCCTTTTGGACATTGCAAATATGTTAATTAGGACATGAATAGATAGGTAGAAAGAAAAATATGGTGTTTACTATGACTACCAGACTGAGATGACAATGATGACAGATGCTTTTCTTCATGTACACGGCTACAGCAATTACTACTTATAGTGAACAAAAGGGCCATGAAGGGTGGCTGTTGCCACTAGCTACAAACATACAAAAAAAGAAGACTACAAACTTCCATTACAAGTAAAAACGATTGGTTGAGTAACCCTTACGTTGAGTATGGTTTTAGATAAAGTTCCCTTTGATTATTTTTTTCAAGATAGGTTAGTGTGTGTTGCAAATAAAATCAAATTGTCTTTTTTTTTTTTTTTTCCAAATACTAATGCTTGCGTAGTGTTAAAACAAAGTATGACCATTGTTTTGGCTAATGCCGACAGGGGCGGGTTATGGTTTTCTTCGTTCCGGGTGGGTTTGGATTATGTTGCTATACCTGCCTCACGCCATATTACAATGTTTATTTATTTCTTATTGGAGTTATAAATAAAACTCATGTGGTTCAAGTGGTGTCACGCATTAACTTTGATCTGACACCATTCCAAATGGGGCGAGTTTGTTATCACATGCTAGTGGCCCATCACAGGGCAGGTCCGGTTTTGATGAGATAAGCTTAAGATGGGGCAACTACTTAAAAGAGACAACAGCCTAAAATCAATGCAATCAGGTTTTTTAAGATCAAACCATAAATAATTACCTGATACTGATAGGATTATTTCTCCTGTCCCACACACAACCTCGCAACACACATGCAAATGGGGTAATTCTTGCAACTTTTCAAAATTTACTTTTGACTTTTGAGTTTTGATACTGCCTACACTCAGAACACATTTGATTGGATTGGTGGACTGCAAGAAGCATTGGAGTTTCAGTAGAGCCTTAAAATGCACTGAATTATTCCCACCCACCATCTTGAATACTTTGTGTACTGCATGCATTTCTGTAAAGTATATTATAATATCTCATGACAATGTCAGGTTTTGTGCTCTTATTATCACATTAACTAGTTCCATCAGTCCTTCCGCTTGTTGGTTAGGTCCAGAGAGTTTCCAAATATAATCATGTCAACAAAAACCAAGTTTAGATGTTGATTACGAAATTGCAAAATCTTTTGTGTCATTGCTTTAGATTAGATACGTGATAACACTCAATGCTTTTAAAATTTCTTTCATAGTTGAGTTCTCTTAAGGGCCCCTCCCTCTGTTTGCATGGAATTGAATTTTAAGAATTTATTATCAAGTGAATCACATCGACGACCATTAAAGACTGCGAGTGATAAAAGGTTTAAGGATGGAGTTGTAGACAGAAGCAAATTGCTTTAATAGAGTGATATCTCAATTTTTATTCTTTAATTATGGGGATGTTATTTAATAACCATTTATATATTTCTACTTTTATTTATGGGGAAGTAAAAATATTAAAAAGACTAGAAATTCAATTCAATATGTATCAATTGCCAAAGTCAGCTTGTGTGATTTTTCTCTCTCTATTCATATCATATGGGAGTTCACTAGATATGGGTTACAAGAAAAAAAAAAAAAACAACTATTGATTCTTTCATTCTATTTTATGTTAATTGGAAATGGAAAGGTCTTGGGACTTTATTTGAACACGCACGTAGCTTTATGGCTGCTGTCATGGGCGGTAAATTCGCATTTTCCAGTTTTCCTCCTCTGTGAGAGGAGGAAAACTGGAAATTGCAGGTATACCGTCAATACATACGGCGGAAATCTTGCAAACCCAAATTTTTAGCCTTTTTTTCCTTCTTTTAGTTATTGGTGGGTCACAAGTCGGGGCTTAGCTCGCAAAATGATGGATGGACATGTGTGAATAGCAATTGGATGAAATAATATCAAATCACAATAAACACACAATACATTGTAAATTTACTATACCGGTGAAGTGAAGTAAATGGTCAATATAAGAGAGAACAAAAGTCAAGGGTGTAGTAGAATAAAAAAGTGAGAGAGTAGCATTTTTATTTTTTCTCTTAAAAAGAAGAGTGTTTTTTTTTTATTTGTAAGGGAGCTCATGGATTGGGCTTTGGGCATGGGGTTTAGTTATTCATAGATGGGCCGTGCTCAGGTTTTTTTTTTTTTATTTACACTTAGTGCTTGAGAGCCGGAATCCCCGTCTCGCCCCCATATATATATATATATATATTTATGAGGGAGGGAGGGAGGTAGCAGTAATGCGGGGACTCAAACCCGTGACCTCTCATAGAAGCTGTTATGACCAGAGCAGCTGAGCTGGCCTAAGACATGGTAAGAAACTCATTTTTCTTTTCTACAGGTCTAACATAGGTCGGGCTCGGACTTCATCATTTCCATGCAGCTTGGGTTTGGGCCAACAACTTGAGGCCTGACTCATGCTTGGGCCAGGGTTAGGCTTCTAATTTAGTCGGTAAGAGTGGCCAAAAGAGTACATAAAATACTAATAAAAAAACATGAATATAAATAACTTAAACCAATGAAGAATATCAAATAAAAGTAAAAATAAACGACTTCAAAATGAAAGTAACTGAGAATTTCAAGAAGATGAAGAGGGTTGACTCCCCATGTTTCTCCCCAGCGTTCCTTAGGATAAGAAGGCAAATATAAACTTGAGATTTTTTTTAAAGATATAATTAGGAAGAAAGTAAATGTAAAACAAATAAATACACCTTTTATAATTCTTAAAAAAAATATTGAAATAGAAAATCGGTTTGGAAAAGAAATTAGAAATGAAAATGGAATAAGAGAACAGAGGAATTCATATTACTTTGGAAGAATCAAGAACAACTTCACAAAATTTGGCTCGTAAGTTTTTCAAACCGTGTCATCGAGTTTTATATATTCACATGCTTCTACCCTTAAAGATCTCTAGTGCATTATAATTTTGATCATCATTTGAAAAATAAATACCAAAAACTGCACTTCAAGAAATAAGCTTTAACATCAAACGCACATTCCATGAATTTACTACTTCTCTTCATGATCTCCTATTCTCTCAAAGAAGGAAACAAAGATTTGTAAAGATAGGAAGTAAAAAGGAGGTGGGAGACATGGGTATTTGGTAAAAACTAAAATGAAACCATATGTGAGATACTTTCTGGATTTAAGAGGGAGAGATTTTAGGAGGTGCAAGTGTCATGAAAGCTAAGTAGGGGATTTAAATTATATATTCAAGACTTTAAAGAGAGATTTTAGGAGGTAAAAACCAGTAGATAATTAAGTCTAAAAATAAACTAAATCAATAAAGACTGATGAAGAGAGGATAGCAAGAGAAATAGGAAAAATGAAAGATCGATTTCATGATTTAAGAGAGATTTTAGGAGTTAAATAGGATTTGGAATAATAAGAGAAAATAAAAAAGAAAAAGAAAACAATTAGTTAGAGAAAATTTGAAATTGAATGGAAAAGATATTATAGTGATTATGATTTAGAGAGATGGGGTCATGAGAGACGAGAGTGAAAACCCAAAAGCGAGCGCCACGTGTCGCTCTCCCACAAAAAATGCTGCTGTTATTATATATATAATAATAATGGATCCCCACAAAACTTAGTCTAAAAAACTAAAAAAGAAATCGCTCCGTTTCCTTGGTGATTCCGCTCTATGTATAAACAAATGCTTCTTTCATTTGTTCTATCCCATCCTGGATCCTTAATTAACTCTTCATGTGTTTTTAGATTCCCACAGTAGTGATTAGACAGCTTTGGTTGTGCAGCTCAATCATCAAATTGGTGGCCCATCTATTAAATCCATACTATTATTAACTACTATCGCTCTTAATCCATCGCCTAATTAAAACTCAATATAAGAAATATCTAACTGTTAAATTGACTACATGTATTGATTATGAGAGAGAGATCTAGATATAGATCTACTCCTCATCTAACGGTTAGATGTTGTGAACTTTAAGGCTATTAAATCAAGGGTTAAAGATAATTTCTTTTTTTTACCCCCTTTCATGTGCCCTTCTCCTCATCGAAGTAGGCCTACAAGTCATAGGTCCTTATCCTATTTAAGGTTGCAAACGGGATAGTTCTGAATCGGAATCATAGTGAATTCGGATTTGGACCCGTTTTTAAATAACGGTTTGGATCTGGTTTTGAATCGGAACCTGTTTTGTTGTTTCCGGACTCGATTTCAATAAGAAAATCCGGATTCGGTTTAGGAACCGGCTCCACCTAGAGAACTCAAATCTAGTTCCAAAACCAATTCTATTTTCTCTTTATTCTTCATTTTTTTTTCTTAAAATAAGCCTATAAATCAACTTATAACAGTGCATCAAGTCTACAACATTCAGTATTATACATAAATATGCCAAAAAAGAGTGTGTTTTAAAGTACAAACTGTAATATCAAAAACTCATATGCTAGGTCCCAAGTCTACGAGTCGGAACCTATATGGATCCGGAACCAGACCCGTTTATCAATCGGAACTTAAATTAGGTTTTAGACCTGGACCTGGACCCGTTTATGAATCGAAACTTAAAATAGATTCCAAACTTAATTTTTTACTGATCAAAACTTCCGAATAATCGAAGAATCGGATTTGCATATGCAATCCTAACCCTATCCTCACTTGTAAGTAACAACTACAGCCAAAAAGCATCTACTCCCGCGGACTACCAAACCCCCTCCAATTTTTTAAACTCAAAAAAACACAAGCTTGTCTCCCTCAGCTGTTACGTAACGAAAAACCCCGTTCCGTTTCTTCTTCATCCCTATAAATCCCCACCTATTCCCTTCCCATCTCTATTCTCTAGTCTCCATCTCCGGTTTTCCGTCCAATTCCTCCATCTTCAAAAGCGGTTTTCCGTCCTATTCCACATCAATAGAAGCGGTTTTCCGTCCGATTCTGGAGAGATGCGAGAGATCCTTCACATACAGGGAGGCCAATGCGGCAACCAGATCGGAGCCAAGTTCTGGGAGGTGATCTGCGACGAGCACGGCATCGACCACACCGGAAAATACACCGGCGATTCCGACCTCCAGCTCGAGCGGATCAATGTCTACTACAACGAGGCCACCGGCGGCCGCTATGTCCCCCGCGCCGTCCTCATGGATCTCGAGCCTGGCACCATGGACTCCCTCAGATCAGGCCCCTTTGGCCAGATCTTCCGGCCGGATAACTTCGTCTTCGGCCAGTCCGGCGCCGGAAACAACTGGGCAAAAGGGCACTACACGGAGGGAGCGGAATTGATCGATTCTGTTCTTGATGTTGTTCGCAAGGAGGCGGAGAATTGCGATTGCTTGCAAGGTTTGTCTGTTCGATTCACTGATTAAGTTCTAATCTTTTGGTGCTTTTGAATGTTACTCTCTCTCTCTCTCTCTCTCTCTCTCTCTCTCAATGTAGTTAGTTGTATTTGATAAAACTAGGGCATGTTTGGATGTAGTAGAGAAGAAGGTGGAGAAAATGGAGTGAAGGAAAATCTCTAAAAGTTGAAATTTGTAGTGTGGGCACATTTCTCTGAATGTTTTATTCACATCTGAACAGGTGGCCTTTAGTTCTAAGCAAATTCGGTTAATTTATGCGGTAATAATGCTCAGAAATTCATCGAGGATTAAGGGCCTTAGTATAGTTGGAATCAGTTTAGATGTGGAAAATTTGTCATCTTTTTAGGAAAAATACATGTCTGGTTTCACCAATTTGTCATAACAGGCCTACAAGTGTAACTGTCCCTAGATTGTCAATCTAATCATCATTTTAGCCTTATCTCATCCTCATGGGTTGGTTAGGAATGGTTGGAAAGTCCACCAAACGAAGTTTAAGGTTCCGCAGACGCTATACAAATCTGCCCTAGATAAGAATTAAGTAAAGGCTAATGAGTTGCTAATAAAGTTGTGTCATCTCTCTCTCTGTCTCAAACCCCAAGGGGTAGCTCGGTTGGCCTAGGATAACGGTTTGCACCTGGAGGTTGTAGGTTCGAAATTGCACTACCACACTAGGGCTATAAAGGAGTTTACCCGGCTTCCTATGGGCCTGGAGGGATTAGTTCAGCCCAAAGGGTTAGGAACCCTCCTATAGCAAAAACAAAAAAATTCTCTATCTCTCACTTGACTACTATGGTCACATATTTTTATCTTTGGTTGCAATTTATGAGCATTTTGAGTCCAAACTAAGCTGTTTTGACGACTCTATTTATTCAGTTTATAAGTCTATGATTGAATTTTTTGGACAACATTTCTGGGATTAGTACAAAAAAAAAAAAAAAAAAAAAAAAAAAAAAACTTGAATAGCAGCCCTTTGTCATTTACTAATAGTACTTAATTTGTTGACAGGATTCCAAGTGTGTCATTCATTGGGTGGGGGCACTGGATCTGGCATGGGAACCCTTCTTATCTCTAAAATTAGGGAGGAGTACCCAGATCGCATGATGCTGACATTCTCTGTTTTCCCCTCCCCCAAGGTCTCTGATACTGTTGTGGAACCATACAATGCTACTCTTTCTGTTCATCAGCTTGTCGAGAATGCTGACGAGTGTATGGTACTTGACAATGAAGCACTCTATGATATCTGTTTCCGCACTTTGAAGCTTGCCACCCCTACCTGTAAGTTGATTTTATTTTTATTTTTATTTTTTGCTTGTAACTGTGATTATAAGCTTTCATCTGTCTAGATTACTTATATGGGTCAGTTGAATACTTGAAGTCATGATGGATTCTTTTCTGGAGTTTTTCCCCAATAGTCAGCGCCTGCAAAGAAAATTTTATAATTAATTATTTGATTGTCTTTTATACGTTTAAAATTGATGTCTTATTTTAATGTGCATTTCTCTTTTGTTTATCTGTTTATCATCTTTTCTACTGTCACCATTCTGTGACTTTGTCCTTGCAAGTGTGGGCTCAAGAGTATGCCACTGGTTTAGTAGCTTTTGCTTTTAAGTGACATGTTCTTGATGGTTGAAGAATTCAATATTACCTTTGCTTTGCGTAACCCAAAAGTCACACCGGTCGCAGAATTGTATCCATTCAGTTATAGGATTTTCAAGGGAAGTCAATGGGTGGTTAAGATAATACGCCAACCAAAGCAACAATGGCCATGCATTTCTTTCATTAAAACTCCTCAGTTGAAGGACTGGAATGTCTGATTCTTATTTAACTCTCTCAGTTGAAGGACTGGAATGTGTGACTCCTGTTTTTTTTTTCAAGGCTATGGCTTGTTCATGTTGTTCATGGTAGGACCTAGTGCACAAAACCTGCTTGTTAATTTCAATTTAAAATTTATACAACTAACAAACTGATTATGTTTTCTTTAACAATCTGTCAATGTACCATTCCAAAAATAAAAATAAAAAAAATCTGTCAATGTATAATTTTGAAGCATTCTTATTATAGATGAATGAAGTGATGATGATTTTTAGGGAAGTGATTTATAGTCCAAGCTAGACCAATATATGTCAGAGGTGGGGCTAGGACTAATTAAAATTTCTTACTGAATTAAATTAATTAATCCAAGATGTAAATATAACTATATAGCAAAAGTGCTCAAGTGAAACACTGTTAGAGTGTGTCTGCTAAGCACTTAAGAGTGCACCGATAAGATCAATGTGACTTAGCACAAGTGTGTGTATCAACTTTTTCTAAGATATTACTATCTAGCACATGTATCTCCAAAACATAAATTAATGATAATGAAGCATAGAGATATAGAGGGAAATTGACACAAGTGATTTTTAGTGATTCGGTCCCTTGACCTACATCCACTCTTGGCTCCACTATATTGAGGCAAACCACACAGGTAAACCTCCAATCACATACACAACTATTTTTTGATACGGTGCTTCAATCACACAGATCTAGCCCAACAACCCTATTTTTTATAGTGGCTCAATCACATGGGTCTAGTCCACTTTACAACACAATTTACAAATTGAAATAAATAACACTTGCCTCTTGGACTGTCTTGAGGATGCTCTTTGATGCTCGAGTCCGAAGCTCCAGGCTTTGACCTCTTGCTTAGCTCCTTGGTGATGAAGATGCTCCAATGTATGCACAACCAAGTGAAGGTGAGGTCTAGATCTAGGAATAGAGATATTTAACTTTGAAGGGTCAAGGTTTTCCCTAGATAGTAATGCTTCCACTCATCACACTTCTCTTGAGCTAAGAAAGCTCTTAGATACGCCTAAGTAGGATCTAAGTGTGATTGGGAATGGTTTTGGGAGCTCAACTAATGGTGTAACTAAGTGGGCACATTGTATTGGAAGGGGCTCTCAAAATCTCAAAGAATATGGCCATTGGAATGAGCGCAAATATATATGAAAAGCTCTCCAACGGCTAGTTGGCGGTTAACCTCCACCTTTTTCGCGGTTAACCGCCATGTCCCAGCTGCTAGTTTGACCCTAGTCAAACATGGGTTTTTTTGCTCTACGGCAAAAACAGGAAAATTTTCCAAGTCAAGCTTATGGAAAAGCAACTGCGAGCTGGCTGAAAAACCCTGCTGTTAGCTGACCCCTGCACTAAATTGAGCCAAATACTTTACTCAAAATTGTCAGTTAAACTCTATTGATTTTACCATTTAGTCCAAGGGTCGTAGGGGCCATTTCTTGGTTGGTTTGGGGTTCCATTTACCTGAATAGGTTGGCACACACATGGAGTTCTTCTTTGATGAATCCTGGCCTTCCAAGACTTGAAACTTTGCCTTCGAACTTGATCTTCCTTGAGATACACTAAGAGTCAAGGTCTTGGACTACTTGACAGAATTGACAGCCAAAGGGTGGCACATATATGACTATGGCCCTTACAGTGATACCTCAGTCACTTGTAGCGGTGTAGTTGGGCACATTGTGAACCATAACTGCATCTGCAGGCATCATCATACCCTTAGCCCATCGATGGGTTGGCACGGTGAGTTGCCAATTACCATCCTTCCTCTATCATCAAACTCATTTTTATAATTTCAGGCATGTCTTGTGATTCTGTAGAATTTCATCATGCAGTTCCCAAGGGACGGGGAACTCCGTAATGGTGCTTGATGCCTAAATTCAAATCGGGCTACCAATCGGAGGGGCGACCCTGCATCAAACTAATTGATGATTCAGTAAATACTTGGCCAAAATTTACTAAACATTTATTTGTTTCTTACCCAGTGGCTCAGTGATTGAGTGGTCTCTGTTTTGGCCTAATTTTGGGCCCGGCTTCTAGTTCACATGGCCATCCTGGGGCTTGGATCTTATACACATGTACGCACATACGGAATGTAGGGATACAAACTTGTCAGGGTAGTGTCAGGTTCATGGTGGACCGAGACTCTTCCTTGAATCTGATGGAACGTATATATCTAGACCCAAGCTCGACTCAAGATTTTAGACATATTAAAAGTTTGTTGACCAGTGTCTGTACCAGTGAGGTTATAGTGACAAGGTCAAGCCTCTACCATCAGCGCTGTGTGCACTTATTAGTCTTCTGCTGGTTAAAATAATATTTATAGTGTATTCAGAATATTATATATGTTATAATTCTGTATAGTATTTTATACTAATCACTTGAGTTGAGTGGATATTAGGGTATGAACCTGCCTGGACCTAGACCTGGACCGGATGATCAATCTGGTCCAGTAAGAGGGTCCATGCCTGAAATTTTCAGGTTGAAACCTTAGTGAACCAGGAATTGTTGAACCTTTGACATCTGTAAACAAGTGGCACATGTAGCTCTTTTTGACACTCAAGTGATCTCAGGAAGTAGGAACCTCTAGTTTATCTACTTCCTGTTATTTTGTATCAATCAACACTTTCAAGATAAAATATTGATTTATTGTGTAACAATGATATGGGCAATGAGCTGGAGAAGTCTCAATCTCATCAATATGGTCCATATGGATGATCTATTCTGTATTTATTTTCTCATATAGAATGGTACAATGTGTATCATAAGCTATCCTGATATCTAAACCTTGGTTAGAAGAACTGCAATCCTCTTTTGTTGTGTATTACTCTGTGATAGTATGATGGTGCCTGTTTATTTTCTCATTGCTGTGTGACATATAAGAAAAATATGCCCCATTATAGTAGACACTTGTGAACTCGTATCCCACTTTGTACTGACATTGGGGTCTTATATTGTTTTCTTTATTTCGTAACTCAGTTGGCGATCTTAATCATCTCATCTCTGCCACCATGAGTGGTGTCACATGCTGCCTCCGATTCCCTGGCCAGCTGAACTCAGACCTCCGGAAGCTTGCTGTGAACCTGATCCCATTCCCCCGTCTTCACTTCTTCATGGTTGGGTTTGCACCTCTAACATCAAGGGATTCCCAACAATACCGGTCCCTCACAGTGCCAGAGTTGACTCAGCAGATGTGGGACTCAAAGAACATGATGTGTGCTGCTGATCCACGCCATGGCCGCTATCTGACAGCATCAGCCATGTTTCGTGGGAAGATGAGCACAAAGGAAGTTGATGAGCAGATGATCAATGTCCAGAACAAGAACTCTTCCTACTTCGTGGAGTGGATACCAAACAATGTCAAGTCCAGCGTCTGCGACATCCCACCCAAGGGGTTGAAAATGGCATCAACATTTATTGGGAACTCCACGTCCATTCAGGAGATGTTCCGGCGGGTCAGTGAGCAGTTCACAGCCATGTTCAGGAGGAAAGCTTTCTTGCACTGGTATACAGGAGAGGGTATGGATGAGATGGAGTTCACAGAAGCTGAAAGCAACATGAATGATTTGGTTGCTGAATATCAACAATATCAGGATGCAACTGCAGATGATGAAGAGTATGAGGATGAAGAGGAGGAGGAAGTAGCAGAAGATTGATCCCTTTCTTAAGCAGAACTTGTCATGTGGCTTCTGTGAGCAGCATTGATATAATGATATGTTCTTTAGTTGAAACTAGTGTCTGTCCTGCATGTATGATAGATAGTGGTGTGATGGGTTTGGATTTTTGAGGGTTATACTATTTACTGACTATTGCCTTCTTTTCCTTATATCACCCCTTTGAGGTGCTTTTTTATTGTACTGTTTCTTCGTTTGATATGTAAGTCTTTTGATGCATGTCATATAATTGTGGAACTCATAATTTTGTGGCTGTAGGAATCATATAATTCTAAAACCAGATGCCCTGTTCAAGTCACTGTTTGAATAAGGTGTCTGGGTTTCCAGTTGAATGTAATACATGCGATCTTTTTAACGATTTTCGGGAATTTTGAAAAATAACTAAATCTCCCATACTTGTGCTGATTGCTGGACTACAATAAATGTTGGTACTATCTTTGTATATAGGTCTCATTTTGATCATTGTAAAACGAGTGGAGGCAACCCAGTTCATGTGTACTTTATTATTTTTCCAATTAGGCCCCAGAGCCCTCATATTTTCTGCTGATAATGTGGATGTTTCTGGAGGCATGGCAAAAAGATCGTGCCATAGGTGGGAGGCACTGTCACAGATATTGACAATATTTACCTGGAGTGACATTTTTCTGATAACATTGTGATGTTTCACATTCCTGGGTCTTTTCCTTTTCATTCTGGGGGCGTGCGCCTTCAGGTTAGAGATGATGAATTTGAGGGTCCAATCCAATCCTGCTCATGAGCATTGGACATTGAGTGATAGGGAGTCGAAATACAATCTTTAACTGCTGGCCGTTGGATCCTGTGATCTGTGTGGCCTGCTTAAGATGAATTATAGCAAAATGCAGAAATGTAATGAAATGATTTAATTGAACACTTACAAGGACAACAAGGTTTTGTGGTATAGTAAATATGATTGATTGCTCTGATCAAAGTATATGGCCCATTGTTAGAAATCCAGGATGATTTAAATGATTAGGTGGGCCCAGCATGGCCTTTAAAAGAAAAAAAAAAAACACATGAGAGGGCTGTTGGTTCACTCTGGCAACAGGCAGAGAAGTCCAATTTTGGGGGAAACAGAAATCTAGCCCTGAAAACAATTTTTTTTTTAAACCCAAAAGAGTGAGGGCAGGCCGTTGAATGGTTCAGATCAACAAAGGTGAAATGGGGTCCATGAACACTGCAAAACCTATTCTAATGAAAAAAAAAAACCATATCAATGTCTTTTTCATTTTCGTCCTTGTTTTGGGTAGGAAAGAGTTTTCTTTCCGACCCTTTCTGCAGGCAGCAGGCGAAGAACAAGTCTTGAAAAAGTTCAATGCAATCCGACTAACGAGTAAAGACCATTTGAATGAGAAACTATAGATGCCGAGTGGCCATTTGAATGATAACCAGGACAATAACAGTCTCAAATCTATAGTATAAATGCTAGCAGAGCTTCTTCTGCCATAACCCACAAGAAGTAACTCAGTCCTTCCTATTTAGTCATTACAGATTAGCCTCATCTCCTCTTCCCATTTCATACATATATACTACTACTACTACTACTTCATCCACTTCAAGATGGCAGCCCACTTCCTCCTAACAGTAGTCCTTGCTGTTACTTGCTCCCTTGCCATTGCCGCTGACCATAGTCCTCTGCAAGATTTCTGTGTAGCAATGCCCAATAGCCCAGGTGATTCAACACCGCGCCCCGCCCGCCCGCCCGCCCCCCCCCCACTATGCCTAAGTTGGAAATTAAAAAAAAAAAAAAAAGATAACCAATTATTATTTTTTACCAGATATATTTCATGGTCCTCTTCAAGCTGACCAGATAGATGGGATAAGGCTAAAAATAAGAATATGATGATGATTTAATTTTTATTATTAGTTATTGCTTACACATTATATATATATATATATATATTGATCCCTTTCTTTTATGTTGGCAGTGATGGTGAATGGCCTAGTTTGCAAGGACCCCAAGCTCGCCCAGGCCAATGATTTCTTCTTCGCAGGGCTCCACATAGCGGGCAACACAGCAAACCCAGTTGGGTCCAGAGTGACCCCTGTCACTGCAGCCCAGATTCCAGGACTCAACACCCTTGGGCATCTCCATGGTCCGCATAGACTATGCACCATCGGGTGTCATTGCTCCCCATTTTCACCCCCGTGCAGCTGAGATACTGACCGTTGTCGATGGTTCCCTTGAGGCTGGCTTTGTCACCTCCAACCCAGATAACCGCCTCATAACCAAGGTCCTCCAGAAGGGCGACGTGTTCGTCTTTCCACAAGGCCTCATTCACTTCCAGCGCAACGTTGGTAATGGCAATGCAGTAGCCATAGCCGCCCTGAGTAGCCAAAACCCTGGGGTGGTCACAGTTGCAAATACCATCTTCGGGTCGAACCTGTCTATCTCCGATGATATTCTAGCCAAAGCCTTTCAGGTGGATAAGAAGGTTATTGATTACATGCAGGCCCAATTTGGACAGTAGAGCAGTCAACAGTCCTAGTCTTGGCCATTGCTTTTAGTAGCTAAAATGAGGGTGTTTGTGTTGGATTTCGTTCTTTTAAATTTGGTGAAATGGTGTGTTGTTTTCGTTGGTAGAAAAAAAAAGAGTTGATGGATGGTTTAAGAAGTGTGATTTGTGGGAAAAACAGATGTCTAAGGTGTTAAATTATTAGTGAGAAAATTGTTTGATTACCTTTGTCTATAAATCTCATTTCTTGGTTTTATGTCTGAAAATGGTTTTGTGACTAATAGATGGAGCTCCTTTAGCTATCACACATGTAACAGATCCTAGCTTTTTCATTTTTGGCTCTTCATGGATATATGAACATCCCAAAATCAAATAGTGGTGACAGTCCAAGTACACCAATAGCAAGTCTGTTTTTCAATTTTCTCCTAATGCTTGTGAGTGGACAATTGGCATGATATTGCAACATGATTAGTAGCTTTGTCTGATTAGTGATATATGGAAGTGACCATCAATTTTTTCACCTTTGATAGGACCCCTCTCCTGTTAAGTTGAATGCAAAATCACATCCCAAAATCCATCTGATAAAAGTTGTTATATATATCAGGACTGGACTCAGAAAATTCTCCTTTCAGGGCTATATTGAGAGAAGATAAAATACAAGAGAAGTCCCAGAAAGTAAATATAGGCAATATTCATGTGCATTTGGTAAAAGACCTGAAAATATGAAGTTACAGAAGTGAAGTTTCTTCATTTCCAACGAGAGAGAGAGAGAGAGAGAGAGAGAGAGAGAGAGAGAGAGAGAGAGATCAAAGTTTCTAGTGGAGTCTAGGGAAAAAGAAAAATAACTGCAAAGACAATCCTAAATAGTTGGGATAGAGTTATGATGTTCCTGACAAGGGGATGTAAAGGGATTTGGTGATTCATTTTAGAGTGTCACCTCTATAGTTTTGTTTAGCGCCAGTAGTTGAATTGAAATCCTAGGAATTATAAGACTTGTATTTTTAAAAGAGGTTAAAATTGAAGAAACAAAGATAAATATTATAAAAGGTCATCAAATAATCTCTTGCAAATAGAAAAATGAATATTTGGAAACCGGCCATCATCCTGATAATTTAGATCCTAGGAAAGTTAAGGTCCCATCTAAATTTCCACCTTTATCCTTCTCCCTTCACCTCTTTAATAATCTATGTTAGAGCACTTTTAACCTTGAATTCATGTATACTTATTCAAATCCATGCAAACAAACAACGACTAATTATTATTCCTAGTAAGAGAGATCGAGAAGACCTTCCATACATTACAAGTAAGTAAATATAGGCAATTATCATGTGCATTTGGTGTGCATGGTCTTACTTTGCATACCGATTGTTGCACCTGAGGCCCTACTAATCATGCGATATGGGGGATAAAAAGATCCACTCATGATGGAACAAAATATAAAAAGAGGGGTCAATTTTATGCCTCTAACCCCTAGATCCATGGCCCACAAGTTTAACAACTTTATATTTAAAAAAGATTGACCCTCGATCCAACAGCCCAGTTCATTGTTGGGTGCAAATCTGGGGCTTTGGTGCCTATTGGAGAGTTCATATGTGTGAACGGTTTGGATGGATCATCACCCTTATCGTAGGACACTAACTAAGAGGAGTTCTCACCAGAAGATTTGCTTTATATATATACACATACTAGTGAAGAAGGCCTGCTAGAAAACATAAAGAACATAATTTTGATCTAAGATTAAGATATATATAATAATTTCATTTACCATATAGTAATGTATATATGTTATGAAATTGTAATATTACATTATGATATATATACTAGCAGTATGATCATAAATTTACAATGGGTCTTGTGGTGGGCAGAAGCAGAAGCAGAACCAGAAACATCCTCTGATATGTGATTTGATTATAACTTTCCGATTACTAAGACTGCTGGGATGCCACAAACAGAGAGTAGACTGAGAGAGATGGGCCACTCTGGTACTACTTCAAATGGAACGAGAGAAATAGTAACAATTCAGCAACCTGTTATCATTAAGTTAAAACGCTGCTTCTCCAAAGAATCCAGTTAGTCTTAGTAATAACACCCTGAACGCATGGATAATGATAGGGGTTTTAACATATTAGTCATCTTTAAATCTGGGTTTTCCAATTTCATTACCGAAATTCAGATAATGTGAAAAGAGTCGTTTGACTCTAGTCAATATTTGTTTTCAAATCTTTTTTTTCTCTAGATCTCATGATATCATGGAAGAGTAAATGTCACAAAAACTGATATGGCTTTTATGTAGCATCTTAAGAGAGATTTTTTTACGAATATAGAACTTGAGGAATTGTGGTCAGATGTGTATTTGTTTTTTTTACAAAATGTCATTTTTTGTGTCCTCTTAAAAATGAATTTGCTTGTTGGTTGCAGAAAGTGCATAATACAGACACTGAAAAATCTGATCCATCTTAAAAACGCTGAAGTCAAACAACTCTGGTAACATGCTTTTCGGTTGCAGAAAGTGCATGATTGGATTTAAAACAATGAAAATTCCATGTTGAGGTCTCTCTCTCTGATATCATGGGATATGATGTTAAAAAGTTACGAAAATGCTTACGGAGTCAAACAACTCTGGTAATATTATATGAATTTCGGTTATGGAATTGAGAATATCGGATTTAAGGAGGAGGACTAATTTGTTAAAACCCCATAATAATATGATGAAAATGAAGAAGAAGGATATGGTAGGAGAAAAGTTGGAGGTGTGCATGATTGGTTCAGATCAACAAGGGTGAGACCGAGTCCATGAACATTGCAGAAAACTATTCTAATGCAAAATATATATATATATATATATATATCTATATATCGATGTCTTTTTCCTATTCGTCCTCTTCTTTCAAAGAAGAAGGCTTTCTTTCTAACTCTTTCTGCAGGCAGCAGGCGAAGAACAAGTCTTGGATAAGTGTAATGCAATCCGACCAACGGATAAGACCAGTTTGAATGAAGACCTGGCCAATAACAGAGTCTCTGCATCTCTCTCTCTCTAGTATAAATGCTTGCAAAGCTGCTTCTGCCAGAACACACAACAAGCAATTCAATCCTTCTCATTTAGTTAACTAAAGAGAGCTTGCTCTTCCCTTCCTATTTTTATTAATATATACTCCTACTACTACATACACCTAATGATGGCTACCTATTTTCTACAAACAATATTAGTCCTTGCTCTTACTTGCTCCCTTGCAATTGCAGCTGACCATAGTCCTTTACAAGATTTCTGTGTAGCAATGCCCAATAGCCCAGGTGGGGTATTTTTTTTTTTTAATTCTTTTTGGGTCCCTTTACCTTAATTAGGAAATTAGAAATATATATACATATATATATATACAGATATATATATATATATATATATATATATGTAATGGTACTCTTCAAGCTGACCCGAATAGATGGGATAAGGCTATCGACAAATTAAGAAGAAGATGATTGAATGATGAATTAATTTTGCTTAATTAGTTACTGCTTAAACATGTATATTGATCCCTTTCTTTTATGTTGGTAGTGATGGTGAATGGACTAGTTTGCAAGGATCCCAAGCTCGCCCAGGCCAATGATTTCTTCTTCGCGGGGCTCCACATAGCGGGCAACACAGCGAACCCAGTTGGGTCCAGAGTGACCCCTGTCACTGCAGCCCAGATTCCAGGACTCAACACCCTTGGCATCTCCATGGTCCGCATAGACTATGCACCATCGGGTGTCATTGCTCCCCATTTTCACCCCCGTGCAGCTGAGATATTGACCGTCGTCGATGGTTCCCTTGAGGCTGGCTTCGTCACCTCCAACCCAGATAACCGCCTCATCACCAAGGTCCTCCAGAAGGGCGACGTATTCGTCTTCCCACAAGCCCTCATTCACTTCCAGCGCAATATTGGTAATGGCAATGCAGTAGCCATCTCTGCCCTCAGTAGCCAAAACCCAGGGGTGGTCACAGTTGCCAATACTGTCTTCGGGTCAAACCCGCCCATCTCTGATGATATTCTAGCCAAAGCCTTTCAAGTGGATAAGAAGATTGTTGATAACCTGAAGGCCCAATTTGGACAGTAGTGCAATGAACAGTCCTAGTCGTCTTCTTTTTCTTTTTTTTAGGTCCTAGTCTTGGTCATTGCTTTTAGTAGCTAAAATGAGGGTGGTAGTGTTGGATTTCTTTCTTTTTAATTTGGTGAAATGGTGTGTTGTTTCCTTTGGTGAAGTTGATGGATATTCTAAGAAGAGTGATTAAGGGATGTTTTTAAGGTGTTCAATTATTAGTGAGAAAATTGTGGTATAGCCTTGTGTCTGCAAATCTCCTTTTCTTGTTTTTATGATGGAAAATTGTTATCTATGCAGCAAATACTTGGAGCTCGATCTATTGGCTAACACTTTATTCTTCAACACACATGTAAACAGTTCCTGGTTTTCATTTATGGTACTTCGTGGATATATGAACCTCTAAAAATCAAATAGTGGGACAGTCCAACTACAGCAATAGTGTCCCTGATTTTCTATTTTCTCCTCAAGTACTCTGCTGCTGAGTGAACAACTGGTATGATCAGTATCTCCATCTGTTTAGAGCTGTATGGAAGTGACCATCAATTTTTCCACAATTGATATGACCCCTGTCCTCTAAGTGCAAAATCACATCCCAGAATCCATCTGATAACAGTTGTTATATATCGGGGTTTTCCTATGTTATTTTTTGAAGAATATTAGAGATGATAGAAAGCAATGCAGTGGCGGATCAATGATTTTCATTTAGTTGCTAAACTTTTTTTAGACTTTTTATATATTAACAATAGCAATATATAGAGATATTGCATTCAAATAGACACAAAGTATTTAACTGTGTCGACTAACATATATTTCTCTCATCAAAAGTCATCTAAACTCATACAGACAATCCATAAGGATGCTTTCTGGAAAAGAGCTTGGGGTATATACCCCTTCTATCTACAGTTGATTTTTAAATAAAAAGAACACTACCTAGACCAAATGGAATGAATTTTTAGATACTGTGCTATTTAGATTATTTTTTTAATAAATGATTTGGTTCTTTGTAGTAATAGTATCAACACATTTTTCTTTAGAAAATGTCCAAATTATGCGGAACTCAACTAGATGCATAATAATTATTGAATATAAAGCAATGAAGAGGTAATGATATTAATCACAAGTACCAAAAAATATTCGATGGACAAAAATTATTCTACCCTTAATTTTATATATTCAAACTTACATTATAGTGGGTAAATGGCATAATAATTTAGAAAATATCAACTTTAAGATAACTTTCTAAAACTAGTCATGCGTCAATCCCTTCATTTTTTTTTTTTATTTTTTCTATTTGTGACCTTACGGTCATGAGTCAACAAAGACTAAGGCCCTCCCTTTCTCCTCAAGCACAGGGGCTTTTTTTCACTTCTCTTCACAAATAGAAAGATAAAAGTTCTTATTGTAGAAAAGACAAAACGCACCTCTTTCTTGTTTCTGTTCCAAAAAATGGACCACGCCCTTATTCTCTCATTTTCACTGTTCCACTGAGTTCTAAAAAATGGCAAAATCCACCAAGCTCTCTCACTTTACTGATTGGAGAGCGGAGCCTTCCTAAAAAGGGTCTATTTGGATAGCCAAAAAATAAAGTAGATTGAAGTTAAATGAGTCCTAACAGTCTAAAATTTCAACTCTACCATGTTTGGATGAGTCTGGTCTAATAGATAAAGTAATGTGCTGAACCACATGTACTTCATTTCACTTCAACTCAAAATACTTCAATTTCTTTGAGCAAAAGGTGGGATCTTACTCCAAATCTTAACTTCAAAATAAGCATTCAAATGGAGTAAAGTGAATTACTTTACTTTAATTTCAACCTACTTCTCTTCACTCACTTCACATGTAAAATCCACTTCATTTTACTCCACTCCTCATTTATCCATTTGGATTAACATTACAAATGAAATTGCAATGTTAATGTATATATTAATATTTAATATTAATATATTTGGATTCAAAATTATTCCATTTTTTCTCTCTCCATTCTTGAAGTGCTTGATAAGATAATTGCGATCCTATATAAGTTGGACAGGCAATTCAAGATATATATGTTTTATTATCATAAATCTACAATGGGCCCTTGTGATGGACAGAAGCTGCAGCACCGGATACTTCCTCTGATATGTGATTCAGTTCCAACCATCAGATTACCAAGAGTCCAAGACTGAGATGCCTCAAAAGCAGAGTAGATTTAGAAAGATGGGCCACACCCTGGTACTATTTCAAATTGAACAAGAGAAATAGTAACAATGCAGCAACCTATTATTTTTATCTATTTAAGTTCAAGCGCTAGCTACTTCTCCAATGAACCTAACTAGTTTTAGTGATACTATCCCAAAAGGATAATGATATAATGGAAGTGAGGAAGAAGAATATGGGGAAGAGATAGAAGTGCAAGGGGATGAGTTTATTAAGAAAGCTTTGCAGATGAGACGAGGTCGTCCGCAAGATTGGTTTAAATTAACAAGGGTGAGTTGGGGCCCAAGGACAATGCAGAAAACTATTCTAAGGCACAAAACCATATCAATGTCATTTTCCTATTTGTCCTTTTTTGTCAATGGAAAATGTTTTCTTTCAAGCCCTTTCTGCAGGCAGCATACGAATAACATGTCTTGGAAAAGTGTCAGGAACTCCAACTAACGAATAAGACAAGCTGAACGAAGACCTGACCGATACTATACAGTCTCATGTCTCTAGTATCTCTTGTATAAATATCAGCAAAGCTGCTTCTGCCATAACCCACAAGAAGTAACTCAGTCCTCATTTCCTCTTCCTATTTCATAGACATATACTCCTACTGCTACTACATACACTTAAAGATGGCTACCTACTTCCTCCTTGTAGTAGTCCTTGCTCTTACTTGCTCCCTTGCCATTGCTACTGACCATAGTCCCCTGCAAGATTTCTGTGTAGCAATGTCCAATAGCCCAGGTTATTGTGCCTTAATGTGAACATGATTTTTCTACAGATATATGTAATGGTCCTCTTCAAGCTGACCAAAATAGATGTGACAGGACTACAAATAAGAAGATGATGATTACTTAACTTTGCTTGGTTATTTACAGCTTAAACATGGTATATATATTGATCCCTTTCTATTATATTGGCAGTGATGGTGAACGGTCTAGTTTGCAAGGATCCCAAGCTCGCCCAGGCCAATGATTTCTTCTTCGGGGGCCTCCACATAGCGGGCAACACATCGAACCCGGTTGGGTCCAGAGTGACACCTGTCACTGTGGCTCAGTTACCAGGACTCAACACCCTTGGCATCTCCATGGTCAGGATAGACTATGCAGGTTTGGGCATCAACCCTCCCCACACGCACCCTCGCGCCACAGAGATCTTGACAGTCGTGAAGGGCACCCTCTACGTTGGCTTTGTCACCTCCAACCCCGATAACCGCCTCATCACCAAGGTCCTTCAGGAGGGCGACGTGTTTGTCTTCCCACAAGGCCTCATTCACTTCCAGCACAATGCTGGTGAAGGCAGTGCAGTTGCCATTGCAGCCCTGAGTAGCCAAAACCCAGGGGTGATCACTATTGCAAACTCCGTCTTTGGATCGAATCCGTCCATTTCTGATGATATTCTAGGCAAAGCATTTCAAGTGGAGAAGAAGATAATTGATATGCTGCAGGCCCAATTTGGACAGACCAAGTAGAGTAGTCAACAGTCCTAGCCTTAGTCGTTGCTTTTATTAGCCAAAATAAGGGTGGTTGTGTTGGGTTTTTTTCTTTTTAACTTGGTGAATGGTGTGTTGTTCTCTTTAGTAAGGTTGATGGATATTCAAATAAGTGTCGTGGGAAAAGGATGTTTTTAAGGAGTTGATCAAATATTAGTGAGAAAAGTGTGTGATGAGCCTTGTGTGTGCAAATCTCTTTAATTTTATAGTCTTATATATGTTGGAAAATAGTTATATCTATGCTACTAATTCATGGGGAGCTCTCGTCTGGGAATTTACTATTAAAGTAAAAGTAACTAAATCCTTCATTTTTCAAACGAGTCACATCTAACGTGCACATCTTCAAAATTCCCTCATTTTTAAGAAATAGATCAACTATTTTACAAATAGACCATTTGGCACGTCTCTTTCAATTAAAAAAGCTAACTTGTCATTTTGTAAAATTGTATGGGCAACGTTATCATTAATAAAAGTAATACAAGCAAAATTGTCATAAAATAAAAGTAATATAGGCAAACTTGTTATATTATAAAAGTTATTCGAGTTAATTTTGCCAAAAAAAAAAAGAGAGAGTAAAGATTCCCTTATTACTTTATACATTGAAGTTTATTTGGAAAGGCTTATTTTGTTATTTTTTGTTAAAGAGACAAAATGCCTTAAAGGTAATCGATTGAGACTTTAACAAGCTTTTGGTAAACAATCTAAAGCACTTAAACATTTGCTCGAATTAATTTCGAGTAAATAAATACAAAGAAATAGACTTGCCAAATGGAACCTTGACAATCCAAAATAGATGATTAGATGGGATATTGACAATGATATGGGTGAAGTTGATACCTTGGAGGAGTACATGTTTGAGGGTATTAAGAAATATTAGTATAAGAACGACACTAACAAATATTAGTATAAGAGCATATCTTATAATATTATGTGCTTTCCAAGGGATGTGTGTTGCATGGTGCTTTCCAAGAGAAAGATATTTTATACGTCGTCGGGGAGAGTTAATATAATGGGAGATGTTCTTGTGAGAGTTACTCTCAAAGTATGTGAGGGCTCCCCATCCTTACTTTCATAGTACCGTGAGAGTAACTCTCATAAAAAGCATTTCCTATTCCGTAGTCTTAGTATACCCCCCTCAGAATCCTATAGAGTTTGCATTTATTTGTTGGGACGAGACTGTTGGACTGACAGTAAATTTTCCTTATATTTAAAATACATTATATTTATACATTTTATTCAAAAAGTGGAACTTATTAGAACAACCCATATTAAATTAAACTACAATGACTATAAGGATGAAAATAATATAATACTTTTATTTTATCCCCAAGTAGTAGAGGAAGTCACTACCACTGAAGACATGAAATTCGCATCACCTTATTACTCCATGAAATTATGGGTGCACTTGTGCAATGTAAGAATTCTAAGATAGAAAGAGGAAAAAATATTCTGATTTTCCATGTAACCTATTATATTAGTTACTTCCTTGTTTGGTGCATCATATAAAAAGAGAAAAAACTGAATAATCTGCCTCATCAATAAACAAAATTCTATAGAAGAGATCCTTTGTGAATTGTGATGACTTGAGACGTACGTCTCGATTGCTTCCATTCTCATCTTCTGGCATGAAAGTTTAAATCACAACATACAATAAAAAGTCACAACTGGGGCAAGGAACAGAATAAGGAACAATAAAATAAAAACAATTCTATATCCACAACTTCCTACTCAATTTCCAAATCAGCTCAGTAAGAGAACAAATAATGGGGACGGCAACACAACAGGGCAAGGAAAGAGTAAGAAGAAAGACAAGCATCAACCTTATCATTTTCAATCCTCGAATTTCTATTCCATCCATTAGCGCGTTAACTGGGCCCCACACTCTCTATTGTGGCATTTTCTTCCCACCCTTTTGTCCCTATATATTACATATGCATGTAACCTCCAAAATGATACAAACTGTGGGGCTGCCCCAATAGCTAGATTCCTATGGATGGGGCCCATCTGTGGTCCAATATGCAACTAGCTCCCTTCTACACTATAGTACTTGACCATGTATGAGCAATGGCCATTGACCCAACTCTGATCTTTGTTACACTCATTTTCATTGTTTAGGATTGGATCAGTTTAAGTTTCCATTGTTATATCTTAGGTGCTGTAATATTCATGGATTCGAAACATGTATAATAGCTTCCTCATTGTTCATTGGTTTTTAACTGATATGTCAAATAGCTTCCACTTTTATTTTTTCAAAAGAAATAATTTTAAAAATGCTCAGCTTTTACTAATAGCTCACTCGCAAGGCGCATCTCTCGTAGGAAGCTGTCGGGGATCGATCTTTGGCTGTAGCACAAATGGTGAGAGAAACTTCAAGTGTGTGTGGTGTGAGTAAGTATTTGCCATAGAGAGAAAAAAGGAAACTTTTTTGAGGGTGTTCAATACGTAAGTAAAACAATAAAATATAACATAGAGGTGGGCATGTTTGGATAGGAAAAAAACAGAGTAAAGTTAAATGGATCCTAATAGTTTAAAATTTTGAACCCTATCCTGTTTAGATGAGCTTGTCCTTTCAAGATGAATTGTTGTTGTCGGCCACATGTATTTTCATTTCACTTCAACTCTAAATACTCTCATTCCCTTGACTAAAAATTTGATTCTACTCCAAACCTTAATTTCTCAACCCAGCATTCAAATAGAGTGAGTGAAGCTTCAACCCACTTCTGCTCTACTTCACTCCTAATATAAATTCAACTTTACTTTACTCCACTCCTCATTCATATTTGGTTTTGAGCTAAACCCATCAAGTCTCCGTCACGTGATTTCCAAAACCTTTGCATATGAGGCGATATGACTAGTTTGAGAATCGTGCTACTGCACTTCAAAACTCGCCAGTCGTCGGTTTACTGTGTGTTGTTAGTGCAATGTAAACGTATCCTCGGCCTGCAGGCGAATTGAAGAACTAGTCATGGAATGTATGGAAATAAGTAAAAAATTTGGAGCTAGGTATCTTTATTTCAGGTGGACCATTTCAAAGAAGAATAAGCAAATCATTTAAGGGTCCCTATAGACATGTATAAATAGAAGCAAAAGCCTCTTCCTTAACCCACAGCAATTAACTATCAGTCCTTTAGCCTCTCTTCTCTTGTTGTCTTCTTCACTTCGTTTTGGATACACACAAAAAATTATACTAGAGAGAGATTCAAAGATGGCGACCAGATTTCTTCTCCTGGCAACCCTTGCCTTCACCTGCTGCACCTTCGCCATTGCCGCTGACCACAGTCCCTTGCAAGATTTTTGTGTTGCAATGCCTAACAGCCCAGGTATATAGAGTCACACTAAAAATGTTATTCATAATCATCTGGGGTTATTTTGATGCTATAACGATACTATTGCAGTACTTTTCTAATTTATCCGATCCCCTGCTTGGTAACATGACTTAGAACCCACAACCTCATGGCTGCAATAGTATGAAGCACCTTCTACTCAGCCAGGAGCTCTTGTCTAGATATCATTGCAATATTACAAGGAAAAAAATCATCAATTTAGTGATAACCTGTGTTTTCAAAACTAAACCAGACCTGTTTTGAGAACTTTGTTGACAATATTGCAATATTTTGAAAATATCAGTATATTATCTACGTTTAGCAGTAAATTTATTTATTTTCTATCTATGTCTCTAATTATTCAAAATAGGTTATTTTCTATGACATCTTCCCACTAATACTGTAAGAAAATCTAAAATTTGAAAATGTCCCATAGTATTTCTGAGATGATAACTTCTATAAAAAAAAATAATAATTAAAAATAAAAAATCTGATACTGCATGATGAGAACACACTATGGCCATTTTAATTTTTTTAAGTATTATAGTTAAACTCTATAACTAGCTGATCCCAGCTATGGGACAAGGCTTTCATAATGATTTTAGTCATACTCTGCACACTACTGACATGATTCCTACTCTGTATTGTGTATTGTTGCAGTGCTAGTGAATGGTGTAACCTGCAAGGATCCAAAGCTCGCTCAGGCCGATGATTTCTTCTTTACTGGGCTCGACAAACCAGGCAACACGTCGAACCCAGTTGGGTCTAAGGTGACCCCTGTCAATGTGGCCCAAATACCAGGGCTCAACACCCTTGGCATCTCCATGGTCAGGATAGACTATGCACGATGGGGCCTCAACCCTCCCCACACGCACCCTCGCGCCACCGAGATCTTGACAGTCCTGGAGGGCACTCTCTATGTAGGTTTTGTCACCTCCAACCCTGATAATCGCCTCATCACTAAGGTCCTCCAAAAGGGCGATGTGTTCGTCTTCCCAGAAGCTCTCATTCACTTCCAGCGCAATGCCGGTTATGGCAATGCCGTTGCAATTGCCGCCCTCAGCAGCCAAAACCCAGGTGTGATCACCATTGCCAACGCGGTTTTCGGGTCAAACCCAGCCATCTCTGCTGATATTCTAGCCAAGGCCTTTCAAGTGGACAAGAAAGTTGTTGATTTTCTCCAATCTCAGTTCTAAATGAGCAACTGAAAGTAGTTGATTACCCTATGGAATTCTTATATTTAAATTATAGGTTTTTGGTATGTTCAATAATTGAATTGTGTATGGGCCTCCAGTGCACAGGGGTCATAGGTTTGGATTCACCAATGAGTTGGTTATTGTGTGCTGTAATTTTCATTCATTTATTTTACAGATTTGAATTGAAGAAGTGACTGTTTATTTGATTACAACAGCTAAACTTCATGAAATGAGTTTTAACATGCGTAGTTGGTTTTGATTTTCACTATTTTTAAGCTTCTTGTGTGATGGGGGAGCATCTAGGAAGTTTCATTACTTCATGTGGCAAAAATGGTTCATTGAGAGGGGAGTCAGGACTTGATCTAGGTGACAGAGAGATTCCTCTTTCCCTAAACTCCACCTATTCAATCTAATGGAGTCCTGCAAGAAGTGGTCGTCTTCCAAAGAAAACCACCCCAACAATGCATAACCTGGATTATATATACCCTTTCAAATAAAGGCAGAATAACTACAATTGCATTGAGTTTCAGTCCAGCACCCTCTTTCAAGGCAAGAATTGGCCCACCCCCAAAATCCAAACGGTTGATACTCCCCTAACACCCATTGTAATAAACAGCATTCAAATATTGTCCCAAGATGCAGCCACACACGGTTCCACCACGACAATCAAACGTGGGAAAGAAAGTGTCACTATTTTAAGGGGAAAAAAAAAGAAACTTACCTCATTGTCAGAAAGGAGGACATTGCTGTTAGCTCACAAACTTAGAATTTTCATTTGAAGGGTGCAGATCCTAATAGGTAGCTTGGTTTTCGGAGTAAACCAAGGATTCTCACGTGGATTTTGAGAGTGAACCATGATTTTTATAGAATTTTTGAAAGTGGACCCAAGATTTTCATAGATGTTTTAGGAGCACACCAAAATTCAATGGGTGCAACTGCACCCGCATACTAATACTTAGATCCGCCCTTGTTGCCGTTCGTGGGTTGTACGAGTGGCCCACGGATGAATCCATGGTGGAATGAAGGGGTACAACGGAATGAGGGAGGAATAAAGTGAGGTGGATAAAAGGTGGAGTGAAGAAGTAAAGAGCTTATGGAGAGGGGAAAGGGTGTTGGTGATGAAATTTTTATAAGTATTCATGAAAGAGATGAATACATGGGCAAAAGCATCAGTCCACACTCTAACACAAAGGTGGTTGCCCCTTTTTGTTAGTGCTAGCAATTTTGGAGAAGGTATTAGAATGAAAAGGTAGGGATATATGTCTAAATACTGGAATTACAGGAGGCCTACTTTTACATGTACGAAATGTTAGGGGACTAGTACAAAAAAACTCAAAAAAAGAAAAAAAGAAAATACTATGTACCCACAACTTTGTATTCAATTTCCAAATTGCACAACCAAAGGAGTTTAACTTTGGTGCTTAAACCTTTCACCTAGAGCAAATAGACGGTAACACGACAAGAAAAGAAGAAGAATGATAGGTATTAACTTAGGTTTCATTTGACAACTCTACTTTCCATGTCTAGTTGACTTTAAAACCAATTCAAATAGATGTTGTGAGCATTTATTTGGCAAACTTTATGTGCCAATCTGATTCAATAAGCTTTAAAACCGTTATGCTATTTTGCAAAAAAAATTACTTGTGCGATTTCATACAAAAGCTCCCCTATTATTGGGTTAGAAAATGAATATATCTATGCGATATCACACAATATATACTTTTATGCGATATGACAGCGTCAAGGGCATTTTAGTTGATAAAAAACTATACAAATACATATAGGAAAGTATCTTAACTTTCATCACTAGGCAGGGTTATCCATGGGTAAATGTCACGGTGCGGACAAAGCCCCTTTATTTTATTACAAATTTGTAGTTATTACTTTTACTATAAAACAAGCTCTGCTCACATGACAATCACAATATGACTTCTTTTTTCTAATTGAATCAAGTATATCAAAAACTCTATTTGTCAAGTCTAATTGAAAAGGTGTCAATTAGCTTTATTTCAGATAGATGTCACTTGCCAAACAAGCATTATCCTTTTCAACCCTTGTTTTTTAACTGAGTCAAGGGGGCTCATGGGACCCAATTGAGAGCCCGCACACATAAGAAGACAGCCCATTCAAGTGGGAAAGAAGCCTGCACACGAGCTGAAAGAAAACCCACACAAGTGGAAAGGAAGCCCCAAAACACTGAAGAGGTGGTGTACCCATGGTTCAAACTTAGTGAAAACTGCCCCTCGGGTGAAGAGCCGTTATCATCCTTTTTCAACCAGATTCAAGCCATTACTGGACCTCATGCTATTGTGGCTTCTTCTTCCCGTCTTAAGCACCGGCTGCATATATATATATATATATATATATATATATATATATATATATATATATGGGGAATGTTCATGTGCATCTATCCCTCACCATAGGGTGATGGGCACTTTCCCTTTTTACACATGAAGGCAATGGAGTGTACCTCTATGTACTTGGAAACTCACTTTTGTACTTGAAAATCTCCATTTATAGAAGTGTCCCTCACCCTATGGTGAGGGATAGATGCACATGAACATTCCCTTATATATATGTATGCAACTTTGGAAAATGATATATACAAATTGGGTCTGCCCCGAAGCACTAGATATCCTAGAGGGTGGGGCCCATCTGTGGTGCATCCAACTCCTTTATACTCTATTCACCATCGTGCATAAGCAATGACCGTTAGATTTGTTATTCTATGGTTTTGGATTTTGTTTGGGAAGGGCCGGGATAGGGTACGGTTGTTATTTTTGCTGCCCCTTTATGCCTGTGTTGTAGTCTTTGTTTTATGTTGTTATTGTGTCTCCGTTTGCTCTTGTCCTGTGCTGGCTTAATGATATCTTTTACTCTACCCATAAAAGAAAACAATGGCCATGCATTGACCCAACTCTGATCTTCAGTAGCCTCATTTACACCATTGGATTGGCTCATCTTAAGTAATGTGTTGTTGCATCTTGGGTGCCGTTAAATCTATAGACATAATTTTATTCATGGATTCAAAACATAGCTTCAGACTTTTAGGGTGTTCGATACATAAATAAAACAAAAAAAATGTAATATAAAGGTGGTGAGAAAAAAAGTGCAAATACATGACTCTAATGTGTTTTTTGGTTTCGAGCTAAACCCACTAATAATCAGTAGCTTGAATGTGTGATGGCCAAAAAATCTTATATATTTGCCATTTGGTGATATGAATCAATTTCAGCTGAGTACCGAAAAGAAAAATGGTTCTGCACCTTAAACCTCGCCAGTCGTCAGTTTATTGAGTGTTGTTTCTGCAGTGAAGACATTACCTTGCTGTTTCTAGCTGGCCAGCAGGCCAAGAACAAGTCATGGAATACATAGAAATAAAAAAAGATGAAGGAATGTAGACCCAGATATCTTTATATTAAGTGGACCATTTCAATGAAGAATAAGCAAATAAAGAGTCCCTACAGACCTGTATAAATAGAAATCAAAAGCCTCTTCCTTAACCTACAGCAATTTGCTATCACTCCTTTAGCCTCTTACTATCACTCCTCTAGCCTCTCTTCTCTTGCTGCCTTCTCCAAAGAAGTATACTAGACAGAGAAGGATATTTTGAGAGCATGGACACCAGCTTTCTCGTCCTGGCAGTCCTTGCCTTCACTTGGTGTCCCTTTGCCATTGCCTCTGACCACAGTCCCTTGCAAGATTTTTGCGTTGCATTACCCAATAGCCCAGGTATATATATCTACTCATTAAAAATGTCATTTATAATCATCTGGGGGGATTTTGACGCTACCGTGGTATCATTGATACATTTTCATCTTCTTTTTTTCAATTGGTAACATGACTTAGAACCCACAACACCAACGTTGCAATAGTGAGCAGCACCGTATACTAGGCTAGGAGCTCTTTTCTTGATATTATTCCAGTATTACAAGGAGAAAGTGTCAATTTATTTATAACTTGTATTTTGAAAGCTAAACCAGACACATTTTGATAAATTGATAACAATATTGCAATATTATGATAATATCGGCGTATTATCTATTTTTAGCCTTTAAGTTTATTTGTTTTCTATCTATGACTTTAGTTATTCAAAATAGGTTATTTTCTCCAGAGCTTTTCCCAATAATATCTAATTAAATTCTACGAGTAGATGATCCCAACATAGTTGTGATAAAGCTTTGATGATGATTGCAGTAAAATTTGGGACTCATTATACTATTCCTACTATGTATTGTGTGGCAGTGCTAGTAAATGGTGTCGCCTGCAAGGATCCGAAGCTCGCTCAGGCCGACGATTTCTTCTTTACTGGGCTTCACAAACCCGGCAACACATCGAACCCAGTTGGGTCTAAGGTGACCCCTGTCAATGTGGCCCAAATACCCGGGCTCAACACCCTCGGCATCTCCATGGTCAGGATAGACTATGCACGTTGGGGCATTAACCCTCCCCACACACACCCTCGCGCCACAGAGATCTTGACAGTCCTAGAAGGCACCCTCTACGTTGGCTTTGTCACCTCAAACCCCAATAATCGCCTCATCACCAAGGTCCTCCAGAAGGGCGATGTGTTTGTCTTCCCAGAAGGTCTCATTCACTTCCAGCGCAATGCCGGTTATGGCAATGCAGTCGCAATTGCAGCCCTCAGCAGCCAAAACCCGGGTGTGATCACCATTGCCAATGCGGTCTTTGGGTCGAACCCAGCCATCTCTGATGATATTCTAGCCAAGGCCTTTCAAGTGGACAAGAAAGTGGTTGATTATCTCCAATCTCAGTTCTAAATGAGGAGCTAGAATGCAACCATATGGAATTCGTTTCTTTATGTCTAGCTTTTGTTATGTTCAGCATTTGAATTGTGTGTGGACCTTCATTGGGTCATAGGTTTGGACTCAGCAATAAATAAGGTGGTTGTCATGTGTTGTAATTTTCATTCATTTATTTTACGGATATGAAGAAGTGACTGCTTGTTTGATTATGAAAGTGGATGCACTAGGCTTTATGAAATGATGTTGTCTGCAATATTTCTACTTGCTTTTGATGTTTTTTTTTTTTATGTTTTTGCTATTGTGAAGATGAGGGCATCCTCTTCTTTCTTTTTTTTTTTTTTTTTTTTTTTTTGTTTGTTTGTTTGTTTATCCAGCTTGCGCGCGCGCGCTCATGTGGTGTGAGTAAGAGATCGTTCTTATGTGTTGCAAAAAAAGGTTCACTAAGGAGAGTCAGGATTTGACCTCGGTCAGAAACGAATTCCTTTTTCCCCAATAAATTTACTCCACCTATTCAACTAATTAAGGAATTGCTTTTGTCAAGGGTCATCTTAATTATTTTGGCACTGCTCCAAATTTACCATTGAATCTCAAGGCAATAAGTTTACAAGATGTATGGTTATTAAGCTTTGAGGATTTAAAAAACTAAGCGTGAATTTGAGTGACAAGAAGATTCCACGAGCAGAAAGGAAAATCAATAGTTCTGCCATTTGTTTTAATTTTCCGTGTTGACCCTGTTATTTTATTTGGTGCGATATATTGCTTTCGTGGAGAAGAAGAAAATAAATTTATTTTTCATAATCAAGAGGATCTCATCATAGGGAGGGAAGGCGTAGAAATATAAGTTGCCTCCCTCCCATGTAAACAAAAATCCTCTCATCATACAAATAAGTCTTATAAGACATAATTATTTCATCGAAGAATGTTGTAGTATCCCCATTCCACACGCTAATCTAGCCATCTCTCTCTTCAATATCATGCTTCCAAGTCGGTCCCACAAGAAATGTGCATATTCTATAAAAAGAAGAAGAAGAAGAAGAAAAAGAAAAACACCCTAACACTCAGTAACCAGGATTAACAGCATGCACCCAATGGCCCCCACATGGGTTTTCTACATCTCAGCAGATCATGGGTGTGTAGGTAAATAATCATGGTTCATGCTAAATACCTATGCTATTAGGGGTGAAAGTCATGATAGTTATTGGGCTTATTCTGGGTCTTGGATTTGGGCAATTCTGATATCATTTTGGCTTGAGTTTGGGTTTCAGGCTTTCATACATGCAAAATCCTGATCAACTCGGTCAATACTCAATACCCTCCTCAGCCTGCATTCCACCCGTACTGATCACCATCAGTAGTTTTCAACTTTTCATCAGTGGTCCATATGTGAGACTACATACAGAAGTTGCCAATTTTGCTTCTTTTTATGCTGTTGTCAAGAATGCATGAGTGCTAACCATGACTTTGAGAGTGGTAGATTAATTGTTGTGGGGATAAGCTTGAAGAATTTGGAGCCCCGGTTAGATTTCTTATGTTCTTCATCTTATCTTACATAGATTTGTTAGGCAGAGAAAATGAGACATTCTCAGCTGGGCCACCAATACACCATTCCAATTACCACCTCATTGTGGGGCCCACATGGGGATGGGGCTGAGAGGATTGAAAGATCAAGTTATGGCCCTCCTATGTATAAGAAGGTAGTCACATATGATCATCCTAACCCTTTCATTCACGGCACACAGATTTTCATCGTAAAAAACGGGCACAATATATAACACGTACGACCCACAAACTTTCCACGATCGAATGGTCCAATCCATTCGAACGACTGCAAACTAAGGGGTCCGGTAACTATTGTGGTGGGGAGGGGGTGCGGTCCATTCAGATGGACCCTCAGGTGGGCCCCACTATGAGGTCCTCACGGGTATGCACCAAAAGAGGTGTGCACTTGACGATCAGTGCTTATATATATAGTCTTTCTTGTGAGGAAATTGCCTTTCTAGAAGGTAGAGATGAATATGAGGATTTGGTTTGGGAAATATCAGAATAGAGAAACTTATAATTCAGTCGACTCCAACAGAGTCGGGATACGGCTTTCACAATGATGATTATGATGGTGATGGTGGTGATGATGATGATGTGTATAAAGATGATCATGTCTAGTGTTGTAATGTCACTCATGATGTAATGTCAATTACTTAATCCCAGTCATCCTCCTTTCACCCATGTTTATCCATCAAGTATAAATTCTATTTTTGTGTGTGAAAGGCGGTTTGACCGCGAGATCGTTCCAACTTGGAAATTCTATAAAGTGCTTACGAATCCAGATTTTATTACGGGCGGCGGGTGAGACCAGAGCTAGCTGGGTTAGGTATTGACCCAACCCAAGCTCCCTAGAATTGCGTGGCTAAACTCCAAGTCAAATCCAATCGAAATGAGACTAATGAAATCAGACTTAACCCAATGCTCACAAGGATGGTTTTGGTATGGCCTGTGAGCCCACCTGATGCCATGCAAATGATGGTAGAATATGGATGGAAAGATCTAAGTTAGACCGGGGGTGTAAGGAATATCAACCCCATAAGATCATCCTAACCTCCTCAATATTTATGGCCTCCAAATTTAATGGTTAGATGAGTATCAAATTTAGCCCGTGGCAATTAGCGTGTGTGAAGACGGTAATTTGTATATAAGTAGGTCAGGTGACCCAAATTTCAAAAGATAAGATGAAAGGTGTGGTTATTATGTGTTGACATTTATCTATCTACATTTTATTTATTTTTATGTATTTTTTTTTTTTTTTTGCTATCGAAGGGTTTCCAACCCTTTGGGTTGAACTAATCCTTTCGGACCCAGAGGGAAGCCGGGTAAACTTTCATGCAGCCCCAGTGTCGTAGTGCAATTTCAAACCTACAACCTCTGAGTGCAAATCGTGGTCCTAGGCCAACTGAGCTACTCATTGGTGTTAACATTTATCTATCTACATAAAAGTATGCAAACAGGGCAAGTTAACTTTTGACTCGTGACACATGTCATTCGGACGAAGAATTGAGTCAAAACAGGAGAACTCGGACGGACAAAACACCTCATGTTGAAGAGTTACATCCTTCTAAACCATTTCATAGATAGATTTGATTGTAATCAATCGATGCTTATTTTTAACTAATTAATGCTTAGATCTAGAGTTAACAATTTAAAAATGATGACTGAAATGCAATTTAAAATTAGGTATACTTTTGAAATAATAGACGTGACTCTCCCAGAGTGATCATGTTTACTCTCTCTGAATGAATTCTTTAGAACTTGTAAGGATAAGTTTGAGTCCAAGTCATGAGTTTTCAAATCGCACACATGTTGACAAATTTGAGCTTAACCAAGATTCCTTGTGAGTTTCAACATTCAGACTCCAACCAAAACATGAACAAAAACCAATCTAAATTTCACTTTAGTTGGGTTCATGTGTGCGGACTCCCTCCCTCTCTATCCAATGAAAGGAGCCTACCTCCTTAAATCCAAACCGTTAGTACAAGCAAATCTTCCTGGTGGGTTGGATTGGATTATCTTTTGGGTAAATCCTGCCGTCCATAACAATTAACAAGAGAGGAGCAGAAACCTTTTAGGTCCTAACTGTACCAGAGAGGAACAATTAACAAGTAAGCAGTCTGCAGTGACTCAAAACCCAAACAGGTTCTAAACTTGGGTTTGGGCCTATAAACCTGTACCTGCCGCCAACCCCACTTCCTGTAATTGGTTGATGGCAAGGAACCACAAAGCTATATTACTTACAGGTAATTTATCCACTTTATGTACAATTATGAACTCTCACTTAACACTCAATATGAGTTAATTGCACTCAGCTTGCAAAGATCCAAACAGGACCTAATTAGGCCCAGGGTCATGGTTACAGGTATATAACATCAAATTTTCAATATCAATCCTTGACCTTTGCTCCTTATCATCAATTCAGTCAATCTCCAAGAAGGAAAAATAAACCCATCATCAAGAAGGATACATAATCTACATCCTACAATTGGATCTAACCCATCCATGCAAACCATTTCATACAAATGAGGCCCATAATAAAGTGATCCAGCTGGCTCATCTTGCAGGTTACTACTACATTTTTTTTTAACCTTATCTACCAAGTTTTCCCATTAAACAGACGTAGGAATTGAAGAAATTCACTTCATTGACTTTCCATATATTTCTTATTCTTTCATTTACATCTGAACCTTGTATGAGGCAGATGATGCTTGTTATTAGTACAGGTGGATGAAAAACATAAACAAACTTTGTTCTATGTAGTAATGCAAACACAATGATTTGCTTATTTAAACACACAATCTGAAAGATTTAAAAACCCATGGGCCATTTTAGGGTAGTTTTTTAGCTTGGAACTTGAGAGTCCACTCAGAACTGGGCCTGGAGATGATCAATCACTTTCTTGTCCACTTGGAAGGCCTTGGCAAGAATATCGTCTGAGATGGGTGGTTTCGATCCGAATACTGCGTTGGCTATGGTGATCACACCCGGGTTCTGGCTGCTTAAACCGGCGATAGCGACTGCATTACTATGGCCAATATTGACTTGGAAGTGAATAAGGCCTATTGGAAAGACAAACACATCACCCTTGTGAAGAACCTTGCTAATGAGGCGATTATTGTTCTGGTTGGAAGTGACAAAGCCCACAAACAGTGTTCCTTCTATGACTGTCAAGATCTCGGTCGCACGTGGGTGCGTGTGGGGAGGGTTTTGGCCATTTGGAGCAAAGTCTATGCGGACCAAGGAGATGCCAAGAGTGTTGAGTCCTGCTATCTGGGCTACAGTCACTTGGGTCACATTGGACCCAACCTTGTTCATTGTGTTGCCTGGTTTGTCTAGTCCCTTGAAGAAGAAATCATTTGCCTTGGCTAGCTTTGGGTCCTTGCAAACGTGCCCATTGACAAACACTGCAAAATCAGTTGTAACCATTAATTATATCCAAGTTTACGCTTATTATGTGTGGAATTTGCAGGAACGAATATTGTATAGCTAGTCAATAAAAGAAAGGAGAGCTAATCACAAAGAAAGAGTAGACAACTTACCATGTGAGTCAAGGTCTGCGACACAAATGTCCTGTAAAGGACTAGGATCAAATGCATAAGTAAGAGAAGAGGTGAAGGAAAGGAGAACAAGTAGGAGGATGTGAGCTGACATCTTCATTTCTATCAAACTGAAGAGGAGGGGATGTGAAGTATCTCAAGGAAATGGTTATTGGATGCCTAAAAGGGTGAGAAAGGAGAGCTGAAAGGATGCATATAAATAGAGGGAAGAGAGTTGTATCAGGTTCATGAATCATGATGGTCTTTGTTATAAATTCAAAAGAGTAAGATTACCATGTCAGTTGTGAGTATAGTCTCTAAGACAGTCGTCACTTCTTACATTTACACCCATCATATGTTTTTTTATATGACTACTTCATAGTCTTTGCCTGTAAGGACTAGACGCAGTTTGCGACTATCTAAATCTGTTCTTTGTCTCATGAGAGTTGGAATGTTGGAACTTTGGTTAAGATATATAGAGTGGAAAAAATAATTGAGAAAAGACAGGAGAGATTAAAGTAATGGTGAGTAAAGAAGAAAAAACAATATATGATCTCTTAACCTGGGAGGCTTGTGGTCTACACCCAAATTTATAGTAGGGCCTAGTAGTCTAAATTACAGAGCAATGGGCCCCACATTATGGAAATATCAGTTTGCAAACTGATGGCTGGCTTAGATAATGCACTTATGTTTTATTTTGAAAATTGAAATGTGTGTGATTTATGGGGATCATGAACCATGGAACAAGAAATTGACTCAAGGGAATGTGATCCATTTGAAATATTCATGTTCTTTCAATGGGAATGGAATTTCCTCCTTATCTTCTCATTTCAGTTTTTGTCAGATTACACAACAAACTAGCCATCTTCACTCGGGCTTAGGTATACTGTTCACTTAGGCACAATGAAGTCCCATAATACAAAAGAAAAAATATCCTATTGCTACAAAGACCATTTCAATTGGCCATGACAAAGAAGAGCCTTATCTAGCATAATTTTTTATCGGATTATCTAGCATAAATTCAATCTAACCATCTCCTACAACATGCAAACTTCAAATAACTCAAAAAAAAATTCTACATTCATAAATGTACCCTGAGGCAGGTGATTGATCCTTGGTCATTTGTGCATAAGGGATTTTGAGATGTATGGTCTCATTTAAATCAATTCAAATAACTCCGTTCTTGTTAGTCTTTAAATTGTATAGTCTTCTCTCTGTTTGTTCACATACTACAGTTGCACCCTACAATTTGCTGAAGACGTTAGAAGCATGAACCATGTTTTCTTGATCAGTACTGGTGCATAACTTTGGCAGTTTTGGTGAATGGACTAGGTTTGAAGGGGACCCGAAGCTCATTCAGGTCCATGATTTCTTCATTGCAGGGCTTGACAATCAGGACAACAAAACAGACCTAGTTGAATCCTTGGTGACCCCAATCAATGACCCACCACGCCCTAGAACTCTGCACTACTGAGGATGTCCTATTGACAGTGGCGGACCCAGGATTTTAAAACC